>JAHZTW010000001.1:62645534-62690178 GCA_020283515.1 Alliaria petiolata
TCAATTACTGTTGATCTTCTCCTTGTTGTTCATCTCAATTGTTTTGTCTATTTTTAATAAATCCCCGGCTTTTGTTCAATTAGTCACTGGCGTGTTTGTTTTCGATGCCCAATTTATTTTGGATTTGGTTAATAAAAATTATAGTTTAAAAATAAAAATAAAAAATTTAGAAATTTGATTTTGGAGATTTTAAATTTCACGAAGAAGTTAACGTTGGTGTTCATTGTTTAACTTTAACGTTAACTAATCCTAAACTCAATTATGCATAGTCAACTACGATTTGAAGAATTTAATTTGAGCATTCGAATGGTTGGAGAATAAATACATCTGTTTCAAAACATTGAGGAAACGCTCATAAACAAGAACTTAAGTTTTTATAATTCGAACTTACTTACCGATTGCAATACAAACTGTTAGCGTACCGGAAACAGCCAATACAATACTAGAGTTTTTCAGTCTTTTGGTTCCAAACCAAAACAAAACAAACAAAAAAAACCTCTTTGTCTCCATTTTTACCTGATGGCTCGATCCAAAAAAACAAAAAAAAAGCCTTTGTAAAGGCTTCACCGATCTAGTTCATGCCGGATTCCACCACAGTCGCAGAAACTACAGTGTCAGTGTCACGTTTGGTCTTCTTCCTCGGTGGTTCAGCTTCTTCTTCAGTCACTATGGAGTTTCTTCTTCAGACTCTAATTCAGCTTTTTCTTCCTTTTCTTCTCCACTTCCGGAGCCTTCGCCTTCTTCAATGTTCTTCGGCTTCACAATCACCTCCATTACTTCTCTATTGACCTGTTTACACACAGTTACGTTTAGAATACAATGACGATTTCACAAAACAGTTATTGGTAAATAGCGTATTATCAGATCACTTTTCATTAATGGAAGCATCAAATGAAATACAATCCACTCAAATTTATAGTTTATTAGGCTTCTGTATAAAGATGAATAATTTGGTCTGAAGATTTTGCTACCACAATGTTTTGATTAAGAGAACCTCAAAAGATGTTATGCAAATATTTGATGATACTGGCACATAACGAAGTAAACAAAAAGAAAACATTTAGTTTACCACTGAACCAGCTTGTTGGGATATCAATCCAAGTCCCACATCGGAAGTTTAGACAGTAATTGTCTAATATATAAATAATGTCCAACTCTGATTAGTATGAGGCCTTTTAGGAAGGAGCCCAAAAACAAATCCGTGCGGGCTTTGCCATCTGGGCCCAAAGCGGACAATATCATACTAATGGGGGAGTTGGACATGGGCTTGAAAAGCCCAACAAGTGGTATCAGAGCTCATGTTCTAAAAAAGTGGACCTGGAGAATGGGTTGGGCCGGATGTTCGTTGTGGGAGGAGAGCCCTCAAGGTGGCCTTGCGATTAAGGGTGCTGGTTACTTGTGTCGAAAGTCTTCCTAGCGGTGCAGCGAGGATTGCAAGGGTTAGTTGAAGAGTTCCGTTGGTGAGTACGGCGGTACACGATGAGTGCCAGGTTTCGCGAAAGGTTGGAGGTCAAGGGTTCGTGTGGTCCTTGGCTTGAAGGGAGGATTGTTGGGATATCATCCAAGTCCCACATCGGAAATTTAGACAGTAATTGTCTAATATATAAGTAATGTCCAACTCTGATTAGTATGAGGCATTTTGGGAAGGAGCCCAAAGACAAATCCGTGCGGACTTTGCCATCTGGGCTCAAAGCGAACAATATCATACTAATGGGGAAGTTGGACATGGGCTTGAAAAACCCAACAGCGAAACACAAAAAAACAAACCCTTTTGTACTACCACTAAATCACTACTCATTTGATAGAATAACCAAACTTAAAAACAAGTTTTACGTTTTAAAAAAAAGAACCGGCTAGACCAAAATTTTAGTAATATATTTACATTAAAATCTCAAAATTTTAAAGATTATATAATTTTGTAACCCACTTAAAAACAATATGAATAACCAAAGTGGTGGTGATCTAGTGGTAGTACAAGTGAGTTGGTTTCTTTATGCCCCGGATTCAAACTCTATTTGGGATGAAAATATATTATTTAAATCAAAATATAGAAAAAGGTAACTTCATATAATGGAAGAGATTAAGACTTTCACAGGTTAATTAAAAAAAAAAACAATCCGAATAAAAAGTGTCCGCAATTTTTGTTTAACATATTTTTGCATTTTCGCACCACCTCACTATACACGTAAAACACACACCAATAAATAGACAAAAACTAGTATTTTTATGTGAACATCTCTAAAATAGTTTACATTTATGATAGTACCTAAATTCATAAGAACGTAGCTATTGTAGAGAGCTCATTTAAATTAATATATTGTGAAAAAATATATATGGTTTAACACTTTATTCTCCGAACTCTTTTCCTTTTATGGGTAGGTTTGCATATATCATGTCCCACTTGCCACTTTTGAGTGTCTTAAGAATGCTAATAAACTTTAAAACTTGAAATCGTTAAAAGCAAAATCGAAGGGACAAAATGTTTCAAAGCTACAATAAAAAAAAAGAACTCATCTCTCTACAACTGAAGCAAAGAACATTTGAATCCAAGGCACTTTTCAGGTTTCTTGCATCACAAGTATCTATTCTATATAAGGGATATCGAATCCCTATACGAACATACTTATAAATCTATGTTGTTTGAGCCCAAACCCTAGCTAGAACCAATGCCACCGATAACTTCGCCAGCTCGGCAACTGCCCCGCCGCCGTTCCCTTGTCTGCTACGTTTTCCTCGTCATACTAACCCTGTTCGTCATCACAACCGTAGGTTTTCTCATCACCTGGCTTGTAACCAAACCCAAGAAACTTCATTACAGTCTCGAAAACGCATTGGTCCAGAACTTTAACCTCACCAACGACAATCACATGTCCGCCACATTCAAATTCACCATCCAATCTCAAAACCCTAACCACAGAATCTCGGTCTACTACAATTCCGTCGAGATATTCGTGAAATTCAAGGGGCAAACGCTAGCGTTCGACACGGTCGAGCCGTTCCACCAACCGCGGATGAATGTTACGCAGATTGATGACACGCTGGTTGCACAGAACATCGCGGTTTCGAAATCTGATGCTAAGGATTTGAGGACTCAAAGTTCTTTGGGAAAGATCGATCTTGAAGTGTATGTTAAGGCGAGGGTTAGGTTTAAAGTTGGGATATGGAAGTCAGCACATCGTACGGCTAAGATCGAGTGTTCACATGTCAAGGTCTCTTTGTCGCAGTCAAATAAATCCCAAAATAGTTCATGTGATGCTGATATTTGATTACAAGTTTGTATTGTCACACTCATGATCTTCTTGGAATAATTAATATATCATTTTTCTTCCCATTTTGTATGACTTTTATCTAATAAGTTTAGTTAAAACACGAACAGATTTACGTGATTCACCAATGTGATGTTAGCCACGTCCACCTGCAAAAAAGTTGCCCTTTTTTGATAGATACATAAGTTTAGAATACAATATGATAAGGAAGAATACGTATATATAACTCTAATGTTAACCTTAAACATATTTGGACTGTAATTTGTTTGGGGTGCTAATTGTGACATTTCAAACCGAAATTCATACTAAACCCACGGTAATTATAAAAATTTGGGTTTTTAATTATTAAAAGTGTTTATAGATGACCGTCCGTATATAATTGAAATTGCACTAATTTAGATGCACATGTGCATGACGAATTTCAACAACCATTGAACGATACTGGGATGGTTGGACCGTAATCTAGTCCGAGATCAAATCCAAACGGCGGTCCAATATATAAAGTAACTATTATCTTAAACTACTCTGACCAATTGTAAATCATAATGAAAAACATGTGCTCCCATATATAACTGCAAAAAATAACCAATGATTTTTGTTGTTAAAGAAAAAAACCAATTAAACGAAATCAATATTATAAAACATATTTCGCATCGCATGGGATTTAAATTTAGTGAAAGAAATATAAAAATATTCAGGCGAACATAGACTAGTTTGCAGGTCATACCTTGTGAAAGAATAACATAATCATGGGAAGTGTAGAGAAATTGATTAAAAGAACAATATAGCTTTCAATTTTTTGGTTTTCTATTTAAAAATGAATGTTAAAGAAAAAAAGGTTGCATCCACTACAAGCAAAGAGGATGGATATATTCCTCAACCACACCCTAACTGTCCCCATGCGTAGAAATAGAATAATCATCACAAAGTCGAAGATATATATGGTTAAATGTTTAATTATCTTTTAGCAACGTTTTATCTTTTGGATATGAGTGTATTTTTGGAAGTATTCATGTTATTTTTATATACCACGGCTTGAATGTCATGATTTAATTTCTGCTGACATGTTTCTAATTTGATCATACGTTGCTTGCAATAACACAAATCTTGGACATCTTCTATCTGGTTTAAAGGGTCGTCTACCCTGAAGCACACATATATCCCTTAAATAATATATATTTTGAGAACCCATGCTTCATGTGTTTGTGTTCAAGGCCTGCTTACAAGCAACAATGTATTAAAGCTAGAAGGAAAGGACTAAGGGCATCATTATTGCAGAGACCAGCTTGGGTTTTTAAGTAAAAAAAAAGAAAAAAGAAAAGAAAATGATGTGGCAAGTTCTGTTGTGAAAATCGATTCTTTGGTGAGAATTTAAAAAATCGGTTCTTAACATATTAATTAAACTAATAATATATTTAATAATAAAATAATAATAAAAACTTTAATAACTGTCTCTGCAATAATGATGGTCTAAGGATATCTGTATTGGAGAGTTTTTTAAAAACTCTTAACCAAAAAAATAAAGGAAAAATATAAAAAATAATAAGGTAGCAGAGTTT
The DNA here is from genome assembly GCA_020283515.1 of Alliaria petiolata. Lineage (NCBI taxonomy): Eukaryota > Viridiplantae > Streptophyta > Magnoliopsida > Brassicales > Brassicaceae > Alliaria > Alliaria petiolata. Next base: position 62,650,360 of record JAHZTW010000001.1, read on the forward strand.
TTGAGAAAAAAAGTCTCTCAGGGAAGAAACGGAAGCGTTGGCTCTGAAGGGAAGCTCGACACATGTCGAGACCTGATTGGTTTTTATGAAAATCGTATTTTTTTTATTACTTTTTTTAAAAATTGTTTTTTTTATTAATATTAAATGATAAAGAACCCCATGAAAGAGGGCTCTCTAATAATGATACTCTAACATGTTCCACTATTATGTTCAAGGCCTGCTTACAAGCAACTCCTATCTTTATCCAAAAAAATAAAAAAATATATACAACTCTACGACAATCTTCAAAGGCATTGCCCCGCAGATTCGTGAGTCCATCATCGCTAAGAGGGATCGACAGAATTTCGGCAACATCATGACAATTTGGCTAATTGGCTTATATGAGGGAGTAACTTCTCCTTCCAAAACCCTTGTGCCTCCTTTTTTGTTCTTTCCTTTAAATATTGTTGTTGGCAAAGACGCAATCTTAGATGGTTAAGCACTTTTGTAAAACAAAAAGTCCCCATTCCTAATGATATTTACTTTCATTTATAAATAAAAAAACAACACTATAGAATTTTGGTGTGTCAGAAGAATGGCTCGTTCTTAACAGGCTCAAATTTGAATACGGGATTATGTCTGGAGAAAATTGGTCTTAGTAGATTCATCAAATTACCAATAGTTGGTCTATGGTTTCCTTTTTTTTTTTTGGCCGTCAAGGTCTATGGTATCTAAAAGCTAAAGGTTGACGATCCGACAATTTAAAAAAAAGAAAGTGAAAGTCTGGGCCATAGACATCACTACAGATTAAGAAATGGGGTGCAATTAGAGGTGATTTAAGTGGAACATAATTGAGTGGAATGCATCATTCTTTTGGTTCCCACTAAAATTTGAGAGGAACAAAATTCCTCTAAATCCAACGGAATATACACAAAATTTTAAACCGCTTTAATGTGATGTCATAAAAGAATACATGTGTGATGTCATAAAAGAATACACGAATAAATATGGGATAAAACATGGAATCGATAGATCTTTTTATGGTCGTGTCTATGGTGTTAATCTTTGTAAAATTAGCTAGGAGTTTAATAATTTTTTGGTTGTTTAAGTAATCTAAAAATATGACATTTGTTTTGCTCATAACAAGCCAGAAACCTTATGAAAAGACATGCTTTTCTCTTTTGATAACAAGGCATGATTGACAAGACAACATATAATCATATTTTTAACTAAAACTCCTGATAGTTATTATATAACGTAGCTAATACAAACAAGTCGAGTATTCAATAATCTATCACATGATTGCAGTTTTACAATTAAATGAATATGTTTAAAGTTTAAACATGCATATACACACACACATTTGTCATCGGATTACTTCACACGCAAAAACTGATATAGTATATAATATATATAGCAATGTATCTTTTGGGATCTATATAAAGGTATTGTTTCATGAGCTCGGGCAGCCAATTTACTTAGTGAACATTTGTATAGCACACACTAAAAATGTCTCTTCCATTTACGATTCTCCTACTATCGGTCTTTTCATTCTTATCACCTTATTTCATCTCTCACACACACTCCAAAGTCTCCCGACTTGGTAATTCCCCAACAGCGAGACCAACAAAAAAAGTAGATGCCTCTGCTGATCTCAAAATGTTCTACTATAATCAGAATCTCGACCACTTTACATTCACACCAGAAAGTTACAAGACGTTTCCACAAAGATATGGCATCGATTCCAAGCATTGGGCCGGTGCTAAGGCCAACGCACCAATCTTGGCCTTTCTTGGAGAGGAATCTTCGTTAGAGGCGGATTTGGCCGGTGTCGGTTTTTTCCATGAGAACGGTCCTCGTTTAAAAGCCCTCCTCGTCTACATAGAAGTGCGTGTTTTTTTATATACAAGTATACGATTACGTTAACATTAATTTTAAACTGCATATACTGATATATATATACAAATGTATACTCTATCATGCAGCATAGGTATTATGGGAAGAGTATGCCGTTTGGATCCGCGAAAGAAGCATTGAAGAACGCGAGTACGTTGGGGTATTTGACCGCAGAACAAGCCCTAGCAGACTATGCAGCCATTCTCTTGCACGTTAAGGAGAAGTATTCTGCCAAACACAGCCCTATAATCGTCATCGGAGCATCCTACGGTGGAAGTAAGTTCACGTTCTTATGTGGCTTGATAAAATAATTTATCTTAAAGATTTAATCACTTTACTTAATGGAATATTACTTCGAGAAGAATATTCGACGTAATGAATAATGATCTCTCATTTACTCTTCGATGGTAATTTTTAAATAACGATATATTATATATATGGTAAAAAAACTATTATAAATAACGGTAACTATTTTTATTTCATGGTACAAAAAGTGTTAGCGGCATGGTTCAGGCTAAAATATTCGCACATAGCACTCGGGGCATTGGCATCTTCAGCTCCTCTTCTCTACTTCGAAGATACTCGTCCTAAATATGGTTACTATTATATCATAACCAAGGTTTTCAAGGTAACAATAGATATTCAATTAGTAGACCATATCAGCATATATAAGACCTTTTGCTAACATCACATGCAGTTAACCCATTTCAATTATTTCATTTTTCATTAACTTTTTGTTGTTAAAAATTTAGTCTTAACTAGTATATTTTTCTAAAACATATTCCACAAGGAAACGAGTGAGAGATGTTACAAAACGATCCGTAAATCTTGGGAAGAAATCGACAGAGTTGCTGCTAAATCCAACGGCCTCTTGATCCTTGGCGAAAAATTCAAGACTTGCGTGTAAGAAAGTTTTTTTTTTCTCTGTTCTCAATGCTTTCAAATATATAATTTTCAACGGTCCCTTTAGACTTATGTTTATTTTTAAAACTTATTTTTTTAGTCCATTGAACCGTAGCTTCGATATCAAAGACTTTTTGGACTCAATATACGCGGAATCAGTTCAATACAACGGGGATCCGGGTTATTGGGTGACCACCGTATGCAACGCAATCAACGACAACCCACCAAACCGTAAAAATGATCTACTTGACCGAATTTTTTCTGGTGTTGTTGCCTATATAGGCAACCGGTCTTGCTATAATACCGATTTGTTTGTACGGCCCTCAAACGATAGCATCGCATGGAATTGGCAGGCATGTAAATTTTTGGGTTATAAAACATACACAAAATGTTTTTTCTAATACTAATTCTTCTAATGATAGTGTATAATATGGACAAATGATATTACATTAACGTTAACCATCTATAAATAGGCCTGCAGCGAGATAGTGATGCCGATAGGACATGACCAACAAGACACAATGTTCCAAACGGCTCCGTTTAATATGACCAGTTTTGTTGACGACTGTAAATCCAACTATGGTGTTATTCCTCGGCCGCATTGGATCACGACGTACTTCGGCATTCAAGTAGCTAACTAGTTTTTAAAGTCATTGCTATAAAAAGTTTGATAAAAACTAATTAGCTAGAACTAATTACTTTTAAAATTTTATATATATGTTGTAGGACGTGAAGTTAATTCTCCGAAGATTTGGGAGCAATATCATTTTCTCTAATGGATTGTCAGATCCTTACAGCGTCGGCGGGTAACTAAACATAATAATTCTTTACCAGAAAAAAAAGACTAAAACATAATAATTCGTACATATATAACTGTTTAAATAGGTTATTGGTCAATAGAGATATTATGGGATTTTCATATATTTCAGAGTTTTGGAGGATGCTTCGGATAGTGTAGTGGCCATCAAGACAGTTAATGGTAATTTAATATTTTTTCAGTTTCTAATTAAGCATGCGTTACTCAAAAAGTCGTGTAAGAATATGATGAAGTTTCACGTCATTATGAGCAGGTACACATTGTCAAGACCTTAGCTCGAAGAGAAAAGAAGATCCAGAATGGCTGGTGATGCAAAGAAAAAAAGAAATTAAAAAAATAGAATCTTGGATTTCAACGTACCAAAAAGATCTTAGAGATCTTAACATATCAATCTAAGTTTTGGTCATAATCTATACAACTCAGGTACTTGTAGTGGTCTTTGAAGATGGATTGGTATAAAAAGCCGGTATTATAGTTAGAGATTAAGGGTTTGAATGTTTGCAGTTTTTGGAATGGTTTTTAGTTTTTGTTTTTCAAAAAATACTTTTTTTATCATTTAAGATTTTGAAGAAATAGATTTCCTAAAATTTATAGAAACTAGTTTTTAAAAAGTTTTTGATTTTATATACAAAAACCAAAAACCACAATTTATGGGTTTCTAAACATAAGGCACCTTAAAAACCAAAAACTAAATAAATCACCATTCAAGTTTTTAAAAAAACCAAAATCTACCACTAAAATCAAAAACCAAAATCCAAAAACCAAAATCTAAAAACAAAAACCAAAATCCAAAAACCAAAAACTAAAATCTAAAAGCCAAACAAACATTCATCACCTAAGAAAACCGAAAGCCGAAACCAACACCAATATAATTTGGGCTTTAGATTGTTTACCAAAATACGAAACCCAAAATAGTCAGGCCCAAATACAAAAAAATGTGACTTCATGCGAAAATGTTGTTGCATCGTATGAGAAAGGTGGAAAACTCTCGCTCTCGGCAACCAATTTGATGATGCTTTACAAGCTCAACTAAATTCGATGCAATGGACATGTATACCGCATATGAGCTCAGCTAAAAGAATTTAAGGATTTGGGTAACGCCTTGGTCAATTATTCAAATTCACCACCCGATCTGAGAAACACTAACGACAGTCACATATTAGCCATTATGATTGTTATATTGAAAAAAAATGGTTAACAAAAAAATTGTTGTTAACCCTAACAGATTAAACAACATTAACATCATGGGACCAAAAGACCCCAAGATGACGTCATATACGCTCATCAAGGGCTTTCTACGTTTTCAACCTTTTAATTTATATAATAAGATCCCAAATTTGTATGAGCTGTTGAAATAAGGATTAAGGATTAGTCTAGTTTTTGATAAAATTTGTAAATAATTGCACGAAAGAATAATATTCAGAAAAAGAATATATATCGAATTTTTTTTTACACAAATGTATCTCTAAGAATGCAAACAAAAATCTATTTACGTACGTTGTCTTGTGGCCTAATTAATGATCTCTAAATAACAACATCCAGTGTCATCCAACATCCTGGAATAAAGCAGATTTATCATGATACAATATAAATTAATTAACGTTAAAAATCTATTTAAAAAAAAGAAGATAAAAATCTATTTGAATCTTATATAGGTCAAAACTTCGTGAATACAGGATAAGAAAAGTAGCTTGTTCCGATTAAAAATGTTCGCATGAAAGAGACATACACATTATTATGTGAACGTACAGACTAGTTAGTCTGAACCTTATGGAAAAATAACATTATCATGGAAGTGTGAATAACTTTATTGAAATAATATAGTTTCCCATTTAATTTTGGTTACCGAAAAATAAAAATGAATGGTTGAAGAAAATAGGTTGCACCCATTACAAGCAAAAGAGGCTGGGTCCTCAACCACACACTTGTTTCAAACTGTCCCCACGCGAATACGAATCATAACAAATGGAAGATAGATGATTGAATGTTTGATTATTTTTAGCAGCGTTATATCTTTTGTATATGAGTGCATTATGAGGAAATTCATTTTAATTTAGATATCATATGGATTGTCATGGTCTGAAACTACACAATGAAATTCGTTTGTTGGAAGGAGACTGATTTCTTAAATTTGATTCATCATTAACGGAATGATTTGTGTCTAAAGAAAAATGATATCTTAATTTTTTTTTTTTTTGTGTGTGTGTGTAACTTTTCTAAAAACTATGTCAATTAGTAATGAAAAATGAAAGTTAGAGAATGGGCCAAAGATTCAATTATTAAAAAAAATTTCGAATGCGTTTCTTTGTCAGTGGCTAACTCTTAAAGGAGTTTCTTTGTATACACAAACGCTTACTCTTTTGTTCGCTTAATAAAGTATTACCCATTATTAAAAAAAAAATGTCATAGGCAAAAGATAATATTACAGTATATCTATATGATAACATATGGTGTTTAACATACATAAATTAAATAAATAAATTAATGATAGTAGATTCATGAAGCAAGCATGTATGTTTGTGGTACCAATAGCCAAATTTGCAATGAACATGTGTGCTCATCGCTTCGCACGCGCAACCTTTACCAACATGACAACATTAATATGAAATGTAGTTTAATTTTTTTTCTTAGTTACCTCATACCTGAATACAACAGCCATCTATATGTAGTCTATTTATGGCAGACTGACAGTAACAGGTGAAAACGAGAAAATTTCCAAAATAGTACATCGGAATTAACGTAAAAACTTGAACAAAATACGACGGATGGATGAAAATAGGCTATACGAATTCACTAAAGATAAGAAAAAATCCAATAACTAGGAATGTAAGATATGTGTATTAGGTTAAATGAAATTAATATATATGCCACCTTTAATTATTGCTCATAACGAGCCGGAAATCTATCTCTTTAATTATATGAAATTTATCTCACAAAAAATAGTTATATCACTAAATGAAGTCTGAAAGTTCTGATTATTTAAGTATACAAACAATAATAACTTGGGAATATTCAAGTTATATAAAAAACGATTTGATAATGATTTAAATATATTAATTTAAGCATGCATAGACACACTCACACACATAGTGGAATTATATAAAAAAACAGTTCATACAAAAGGCAAAACCTCATCTAGTATATAATATAGTACACTATAACTTTTTGGTATCTATATAAATGGGTTTATTGTATGAGCATGGGAAGCCAAGCTAGTGAACATTAACATACCACTAAATTACTAAGATTAAACAAAACACATAAAAAAATGTCTCTTCCATTTATAATTCTCCTTCTATTAATATTCTCAACATCTTCATCTTATTTCATCTCTTTCGCACAATCCAAAATCGCTCGACTTGGGATTTCCCCAACAAAGCTAAAGAATGCACCCGATGCACTGAAGCAAAAAGTAAACGAGTCAGATCTTAAAATGCTCTACTTCAATCAGAATCTCGACCACTTCACATTCACACCGAAAAGCTACATGACTTTTCAACAAAGATACGCCATCGATTCCAAACACTGGGCTGGTGCTAAATCCAACGCACCGATATTAGCGTTTCTTGGAGAAGAATCGTCGTTAGATTCTGATTTGTCTGCCATCGGTTTTCTTCAGGACAACGGTCCTCGTTTAAAAGCGCTCCTCGTCTACATAGAGGTGTGTGTGAGTGTCTATATATAAGTGTGCGGTTAGTTTTTTTTATTTTATTATTAGATAGTTATAGATCGAAATTCGTAATCTTTCCTGACCGGAAACCAAATCATCTAATATTAGTTCCGTCCTGTAGTTCAAGTGTGCGGTTAGTTCTTTTACATTGTTAATTTTTATGTAAATGCATACGATATAAAATGCAGCATAGGTATTATGGGAAGAGTATGCCGTTTGGATCGGCAGAAGAAGCACTGAAGAACGCGAGTACGTTGGGGTATCTGAACGCAGCACAAGCCCTAGCAGACTATGCCGCGATTCTCTTGCACGTCAAGGCGAAGTACTCAACCAAACACAGCCCTATTATTGTCATAGGCGGATCATATGGTGGAAGTAAGTCTATTTTCACCATCATATTATTTATATATATATCATATATGTAAAATATCATAACAAAAAAATATATATCATAACCATAACTTATGTGGTTTAGTTACCCTTGAACATTTTGTTACGATTATTATATGGACTATTGTTTATGTGATATAGTTACCAACTTACCATTGAACATATTAGCAAAAATAAAGAAAAAAACTTACCAGTGAAGTTGAACATTTTACTACGATTACAATGTGGAATCTTGTTTGAAGCGGAGTATTCTTTCGATCTCAAGATCTCCCTTACTCTCAATAATAATATTAAATAGCATTATATAATGAAAGAAAGTAATTGGAATAATCATTTTCTTTTCTATTTTCATGGTACTCAAAGTGTTAGCGGCATGGTTCAGGCTAAAATATCCGCACATAGCACTCGGGGCATTAGCATCTTCAGCTCCTCTCCTCTACTTTGAAGATACTCGTCCGAAATTTGGTTATTATTATATTGTAACCAAGGTTTTCAAGGTAATAATAATTATTCAATTATTATAGACCATATTAATACACAAGAGTTTTTGTTTTTGTTTTATAATTTCTCTCACTATTAATCCATTTCAACTATTCCGTTCTTCACTAATTTTTGTTGTTATAATTACATGGTTATTTAGTCTTAACTATTTTCGTTTTTATTTTCTTTACATATATTCCATAAGGGAGCGAGTGAGAGATGTTATAACACGATCCGTAAATCTTGGAAAGAAATCGATAGAGTTGCTACCAAACCCAATGGTCTCTTAAACCTCAGCAAAAAATTCAAAACTTGCGCGTAAGAAAGAAATATTTATTTTTTATTTTTTAATATAGAAGAAAATTCAACTAACTATACGCTTTATACTTAATTTCTTCCTTAATTTTGTTTTTCAGTCCATTGAACGGAAGCTCCGATATCAAAAACTTCTTGCGTACAATATACGCCGAAGCTGTTCAATACAATCGGGGTCCGAGTTATTGGGTGACCAACGTGTGCAAAGCAATCGACGCCAACACACCAAACCGTCAAAATGATGTACTCGATCGGATTTTCGCAGGTGTTGTCGCTTTTATAGGCAACCGATCTTGCTATGATACCAATATGTTCGTGCAGCCAACAAACAATAGCATCGCATGGAGTTGGCAGGCATGTAAATTTCGCATTAAAAAACATATTAAAACTCTAATCGATAGAACATATATGATATACATAAAAAACATTGTATTTGTTTCTTAATTCGTCTAATATAATCGATATATACGTTAAATTACATGAATGCTCTTTTATATAGAGCTGCACCGAGATAGTCATGCCGGTGGGATATGACAAACAAGACACGATGTTCGAAACGGCGCCGTTCAATATGACTAGTTTCACTGAGGGCTGCAAATCTTATTATGGTGTCCCTCCTCGGCCACACTGGATCATGACGTACTTTGGCATTCAGGTATTATTATTAATTAACTTATTTAAAGTCATATATATTATCAATGTTTATGTCCCGTTTGTGGCCCAAGTCACCTAAAGCCATCATTTTATAAACACTGCTTTGAATTATATTTTCGGAGTCTTTCGTGTTGTTATATATTCTTTGGTGTTTAAGAAAACAAGAAGGATCACAAATTCTAATATGGTTTTTATTTTTTCGTTATTTGGATCCACTATACTGTTACTAGCTTGATACAATTAAAATTAATAAGCCTAGAACTTACTGTTAAATGTTATATATATTGCAGGATGTGAAGTTAATTCTCCGAAGGTTTGGTAGCAATATCATTTTCTCTAATGGATTGTCAGATCCTTACAGGGTTGGCGGGTAATAAACATAATACATTAACTTGTTCATAATATATATAATCAATGTATACGAGATTTTATGATTTTTTTTTTAAATATATTTTCAGAGTTTTAGAGGATATTTCTGATAGTGTAGTCGCCATCAAGACAAATGGCAAAATTTTCAGTTTTACTTAATCACGTACGTTTAAAGAATATGATAACTCCCACATAATATCAATAAAGTTTTAATAAATGAGCAGGTTCACATTGTCAAGATATTGTCTTGAAGAACAAAGGAGATCCGGAGTGGCTGGTGTTGCAACGAGAGAAAGAAATTAACATAATAGAATCTTGGATTTCAACGTACCAAAAAGATCTACAAGATCTTGACATACCAATCTAAGTAATTTTGTTATGTACACAAAAATATATGTAATCAATAATTGGTACTCGTATTGGTGAGTGGTCTATGAAGATCGATATAAAAGCAAGTATCTTATTACGGCGTCCCTCCTAAGCCACATTGGATCACAACGTTATATTATAGACTAATTTTCAAGTCATATATATTATTAGATCTATGGTACAAGTCACTAATTAAGCCATCTTGATCATCAAAGACTAATTAATTTTGAAGTCATATAATTGGATTTTTACACTCTTTGGCGTTTTGATAATCAAAATCATCTCTTTTGATTTTATTGTCTCCATACCGAAACTATAATATCTACCTTTTTGTCATTTTTAACATATTCATTGTTTATATTTTGCTTATGTTTGTCTGTTTTTTTCCTAAATTTTGCTTAAGTTTTTCTTAAATTTTACCAAATTTTTCCTTATTATCATTTTAAGACAAACCATTGTTAAATATGTCCAACTGATTTATGAATAAAATTGCAGAAACGATAATTATATAAAGCTGCATCTAGATAGTGATGCTCATAGGACATGACAAACAAGAAACAATACTCCAAACGGTAGTTTCACTGAATACAGTGAAACGTATTACGGTGTCGATGTCCCTTCTCGTCACCCAATAGGCGACAGAGATAACAAGTAGATGCCTCTGCTGATTCTGATCTCAAAATGTTCTACTATAATCAGAATCTCGACCACATTACATTCACACCGGAAAGTCACAAGACGTTTCAACAAAGATATGGCATCGACTCCAAGCATTGGGCCGGTGCTAAAGCCAACGCACCAATCTTGGCCTTTCTTGGAGAGGAATCTTCGTTAGAGTCCGATTTGTCAGACATTGGGTTTCTTCGTGACAAACGGTCCTCGTTTAAAAGCGCTCCTCGTCTACATAGAGGTGTGTGTGTGTGTCTATATATAAGTGTGCGGTTAGTTTTTTTTATTTTATTATTAGATAGTTATAGATCGAAATTCGTAATCTTTCCTGACCGGAAACCAAATCATCTAATATTAGTTCCGTCCTGTAGTTCAAGTGTGCGGTTAGTTCTTTTACATTGTTAATTTTTATGTAAATGCATACGATATAAAATGCAGCATAGGTATTATGGGAAGAGTATGCCGTTTGGATCGGCAGAAGAAGCACTGAAGAACGCGAGTACGTTGGGGTATCTGAACGCAGCACAAGCCCTAGCAGACTATGCCGCGATTCTCTTGCACGTCAAGGCGAAGTACTCAACCAAACACAGCCCTATTATTGTCATAGGCGGATCATATGGTGGAAGTAAGTCTATTTTCACCATCATATTATTTATATATATATCATATATGTAAAATATCATAACAAAAAAATATATATCATAACCATAACTTATGTGGTTTAGTTACCCTTGAACATTTTGTTACGATTATTATATGGACTATTGTTTATGTGATATAGTTACCAACTTACCATTGAACATATTAGCAAAAATAAAGAAAAAAACTTACCAGTGAAGTTGAACATTTTACTACGATTACAATGTGGAATCTTGTTTGAAGCGGAGTATTCTTTCGATCTCAAGATCTCCCTTACTCTCAATAATAATATTAAATAGCATTATATAATGAAAGAAAGTAATTGGAATAATCATTTTCTTTTCTATTTTCATGGTACTCAAAGTGTTAGCGGCATGGTTCAGGCTAAAATATCCGCACATAGCACTCGGGGCATTAGCATCTTCAGCTCCTCTCCTCTACTTTGAAGATACTCGTCCGAAATTTGGTTATTATTATATTGTAACCAAGGTTTTCAAGGTAATAATAATTATTCAATTATTATAGACCATATTAATACACAAGAGTTTTTGTTTTTGTTTTATAATTTCTCTCACTATTAATCCATTTCAACTATTCCGTTCTTCACTAATTTTTGTTGTTATAATTACATGGTTATTTAGTCTTAACTATTTTCGTTTTTATTTTCTTTACATATATTCCATAAGGGAGCGAGTGAGAGATGTTATAACACGATCCGTAAATCTTGGAAAGAAATCGATAGAGTTGCTACCAAACCCAATGGTCTCTTAAACCTCAGCAAAAAATTCAAAACTTGCGCGTAAGAAAGAAATATTTATTTTTTATTTTTTAATATAGAAGAAAATTCAACTAACTATACGCTTTATACTTAATTTCTTCCTTAATTTTGTTTTTCAGTCCATTGAACGGAAGCTCCGATATCAAAAACTTCTTGCGTACAATATACGCCGAAGCTGTTCAATACAATCGGGGTCCGAGTTATTGGGTGACCAACGTGTGCAAAGCAATCGACGCCAACACACCAAACCGTCAAAATGATGTACTCGATCGGATTTTCGCAGGTGTTGTCGCTTTTATAGGCAACCGATCTTGCTATGATACCAATATGTTCGTGCAGCCAACAAACAATAGCATCGCATGGAGTTGGCAGGCATGTAAATTTCGCATTAAAAAACATATTAAAACTCTAATCGATAGAACATATATGATATACATAAAAAACATTGTATTTGTTTCTTAATTCGTCTAATATAATCGATATATACGTTAAATTACATGAATGCTCTTTTATATAGAGCTGCACCGAGATAGTCATGCCGGTGGGATATGACAAACAAGACACGATGTTCGAAACGGCGCCGTTCAATATGACTAGTTTCACTGAGGGCTGCAAATCTTATTATGGTGTCCCTCCTCGGCCACACTGGATCATGACGTACTTTGGCATTCAGGTATTATTATTAATTAACTTATTTAAAGTCATATATATTATAAATGTTTATGTCCCGTTTGTGGCCCAAGTCACCTAAAGCCATCATTTTATAAACACTGCTTTGAATTATATTTTCGGAGTCTTTCGTGTTGTTATATATTCTTTGGTGTTTAAGAAAACAAGAAGGATCACAAATTCTAATATGGTTTTTATTTTTTCGTTATTTGGATCCACTATACTGTTACTAGCTTGATACAATTAAAATTAATAAGCCTAGAACTTACTGTTAAATGTTATATATATTGCAGGATGTGAAGTTAATTCTCCGAAGGTTTGGTAGCAATATCATTTTCTCTAATGGATTGTCAGATCCTTACAGGGTTGGCGGGTAATAAACATAATACATTAACTTGTTCATAATATATATAATCAATGTATACGAGATTTTATGATTTTTTTTTTAAATATATTTTCAGAGTTTTAGAGGATATTTCTGATAGTGTAGTCGCCATCAAGACAAATGGCAAAATTTTCAGTTTTACTTAATCACGTACGTTTAAAGAATATGATAACTCCCACATAATATCAATAAAGTTTTAATAAATGAGCAGGTTCACATTGTCAAGATATTGTCTTGAAGAACAAAGGAGATCCGGAGTGGCTGGTGTTGCAACGAGAGAAAGAAATTAACATAATAGAATCTTGGATTTCAACGTACCAAAAAGATCTACAAGATCTTAACATACCAATCTAAGTAATTTTGTTATGTACACAAAAATATATGTAATCAATAATTGGTACTCGTATTGGTGAGTGGTCTATGAAGATCGATATAAAAGCAAGTATCTTATTACGGCGTCCCTCCTAAGCCACATTGGATCACAACGTTATATTATAGACTAATTTTCAAGTCATATATATTATTAGATCTATGGTACAAGTCACTAATTAAGCCATCTTGATCATCAAAGACTAATTAATTTTGAAGTCATATAATTGGATTTTTACACTCTTTGGCGTTTTGATAATCAAAATCATCTCTTTTGATTTTATTGTCTCCATACCGAAACTATAATATCTACCTTTTTGTCATTTTTAACATATTCATTGTTTATATTTTGCTTATGTTTGTCTGTTTTTTTCCTAAATTTTGCTTAAGTTTTTCTTAAATTTTACCAAATTTTTCCTTATTATCATTTTAAGACAAACCATTGTTAAATATGTCCAACTGATTTATGAATAAAATTGCAGAAACGATAATTATATAAAGCTGCATCTAGATAGTGATGCTCATAGGACATGACAAACAAGAAACAATACTCCAAACGGTAGTTTCACTGAATACAGTGAAACGTATTACGGTGTCGATGTCCCTTCTCGTCACCCAATAGGCGACAGAGATAACAAGTAGATGCCTCTGCTGATTCTGATCTCAAAATGTTCTACTATAATCAGAATCTCGACCACTTTACATTCACACCGGAAAGTTACAAGACGTTTCAACAAAGATATGGCATCGACTCCAAGCATTGGGCCGGTGCTAAAGCCAACGCACCAATCTTGGCCTTTCTTGGAGAGGAATCTTCGTTAGAGTCCGATTTGTCAGACATTGGGTTTCTTCGTGACAAACGGTCCTCGTTTAAAAGCGCTCCTCGTCTACATAGAGGTGTGTGTGTGTGTCTATATATAAGTGTGCGGTTAGTTTTTTTTATTTTATTATTAGATAGTTATAGATCGAAATTCGTAATCTTTCCTGACCGGAAACCAAATCATCTAATATTAGTTCCGTCCTGTAGTTCAAGTGTGCGGTTAGTTCTTTTACATTGTTAATTTTTATGTAAATGCATACGATATAAAATGCAGCATAGGTATTATGGGAAGAGTATGCCGTTTGGATCGGCAGAAGAAGCACTGAAGAACGCGAGTACGTTGGGGTATCTGAACGCAGCACAAGCCCTAGCAGACTATGCCGCGATTCTCTTGCACGTCAAGGCGAAGTACTCAACCAAACACAGCCCTATTATTGTCATAGGCGGATCATATGGTGGAAGTAAGTCTATTTTCACCATCATATTATTTATATATATATCATATATGTAAAATATCATAACAAAAAAATATATATCATAACCATAACTTATGTGGTTTAGTTACCCTTGAACATTTTGTTACGATTATTATATGGACTATTGTTTATGTGATATAGTTACCAACTTACCATTGAACATATTAGCAAAAATAAAGAAAAAAACTTACCAGTGAAGTTGAACATTTTACTACGATTACAATGTGGAATCTTGTTTGAAGCGGAGTATTCTTTCGATCTCAAGATCTCCCTTACTCTCAATAATAATATTAAATAGCATTATATAATGAAAGAAAGTAATTGGAATAATCATTTTCTTTTCTATTTTCATGGTACTCAAAGTGTTAGCGGCATGGTTCAGGCTAAAATATCCGCACATAGCACTCGGGGCATTAGCATCTTCAGCTCCTCTCCTCTACTTTGAAGATACTCGTCCGAAATTTGGTTATTATTATATTGTAACCAAGGTTTTCAAGGTAATAATAATTATTCAATTATTATAGACCATATTAATACACAAGAGTTTTTGTTTTTGTTTTATAATTTCTCTCACTATTAATCCATTTCAACTATTCCGTTCTTCACTAATTTTTGTTGTTATAATTACATGGTTATTTAGTCTTAACTATTTTCGTTTTTATTTTCTTTACATATATTCCATAAGGGAGCGAGTGAGAGATGTTATAACACGATCCGTAAATCTTGGAAAGAAATCGATAGAGTTGCTACCAAACCCAATGGTCTCTTAAACCTCAGCAAAAAATTCAAAACTTGCGCGTAAGAAAGAAATATTTATTTTTTATTTTTTAATATAGAAGAAAATTCAACTAACTATACGCTTTATACTTAATTTCTTCCTTAATTTTGTTTTTCAGTCCATTGAACGGAAGCTCCGATATCAAAAACTTCTTGCGTACAATATACGCCGAAGCTGTTCAATACAATCGGGGTCCGAGTTATTGGGTGACCAACGTGTGCAAAGCAATCGACGCCAACACACCAAACCGTCAAAATGATGTACTCGATCGGATTTTCGCAGGTGTTGTCGCTTTTATAGGCAACCGATCTTGCTATGATACCAATATGTTCGTGCAGCCAACAAACAATAGCATCGCATGGAGTTGGCAGGCATGTAAATTTCGCATTAAAAAACATATTAAAACTCTAATCGATAGAACATATATGATATACATAAAAAACATTGTATTTGTTTCTTAATTCGTCTAATATAATCGATATATACGTTAAATTACATGAATGCTCTTTTATATAGAGCTGCACCGAGATAGTCATGCCGGTGGGATATGACAAACAAGACACGATGTTCGAAACGGCGCCGTTCAATATGACTAGTTTCACTGAGGGCTGCAAATCTTATTATGGTGTCCCTCCTCGGCCACACTGGATCATGACGTACTTTGGCATTCAGGTATTATTATTAATTAACTTATTTAAAGTCATATATATTATAAATGTTTATGTCCCGTTTGTGGCCCAAGTCACCTAAAGCCATCATTTTATAAACACTGCTTTGAATTATATTTTCGGAGTCTTTCGTGTTGTTATATATTCTTTGGTGTTTAAGAAAACAAGAAGGATCACAAATTCTAATATGGTTTTTATTTTTTCGTTATTTGGATCCACTATACTGTTACTAGCTTGATACAATTAAAATTAATAAGCCTAGAACTTACTGTTAAATGTTATATATATTGCAGGATGTGAAGTTAATTCTCCGAAGGTTTGGTAGCAATATCATTTTCTCTAATGGATTGTCAGATCCTTACAGGGTTGGCGGGTAATAAACATAATACATTAACTTGTTCATAATATATATAATCAATGTATACGAGATTTTATGATTTTTTTTTTAAATATATTTTCAGAGTTTTAGAGGATATTTCTGATAGTGTAGTCGCCATCAAGACAAATGGCAAAATTTTCAGTTTTACTTAATCACGTACGTTTAAAGAATATGATAACTCCCACATAATATCAATAAAGTTTTAATAAATGAGCAGGTTCACATTGTCAAGATATTGTCTTGAAGAACAAAGGAGATCCGGAGTGGCTGGTGTTGCAACGAGAGAAAGAAATTAACATAATAGAATCTTGGATTTCAACATACCAAAAAGATCTACAAGATCTTAACATACCAATCTAAGTAATTTTGTTATGTACACAAAAATATATGTAATCAATAATTGGTACTCGTATTGGTGAGTGGTCTATGAAGATCGATATAAAAGCAAGTATCTTATTACGGCGTCCCTCCTAAGCCACATTGGATCACAACGTTATATTATAGACTAATTTTCAAGTCATATATATTATTAGATCTATGGTACAAGTCACTAATTAAGCCATCTTGATCATCAAAGACTAATTAATTTTGAAGTCATATAATTGGATTTTTACACTCTTTGGCGTTTTGATAATCAAAATCATCTCTTTTGATTTTATTGTCTCCATACCGAAACTATAATATCTACCTTTTTGTCATTTTTAACATATTCATTGTTTATATTTTGCTTATGTTTGTCTGTTTTTTTCCTAAATTTTGCTTAAGTTTTTCTTAAATTTTACCAAATTTTTCCTTATTATCATTTTAAGACAAACCATTGTTAAATATGTCCAACTGATTTATGAATAAAATTGCAGAAACGATAATTATATAAAGCTGCATCTAGATAGTGATGCTCATAGGACATGACAAACAAGAAACAATACTCCAAACGGTAGTTTCACTGAATACAGTGAAACGTATTACGGTGTCGATGTCCCTTCTCGTCACCCAATAGGCGACAGAGATAACAAGTAGATGCCTCTGCTGATTCTGATCTCAAAATGTTCTACTATAATCAGAATCTCGACCACTTTACATTCACACCGGAAAGTTACAAGACGTTTCAACAAAGATATGGCATCGACTCCAAGCATTGGGCCGGTGCTAAAGCCAACGCACCAATCTTGGCCTTTCTTGGAGAGGAATCTTCGTTAGAGTCCGATTTGTCAGACATTGGGTTTCTTCGTGACAAACGGTCCTCGTTTAAAAGCGCTCCTCGTCTACATAGAGGTGTGTGTGTGTGTCTATATATAAGTGTGCGGTTAGTTTTTTTTATTTTATTATTAGATAGTTATAGATCGAAATTCGTAATCTTTCCTGACCGGAAACCAAATCATCTAATATTAGTTCCGTCCTGTAGTTCAAGTGTGCGGTTAGTTCTTTTACATTGTTAATTTTTATGTAAATGCATACGATATAAAATGCAGCATAGGTATTATGGGAAGAGTATGCCGTTTGGATCGGCAGAAGAAGCACTGAAGAACGCGAGTACGTTGGGGTATCTGAACGCAGCACAAGCCCTAGCAGACTATGCCGCGATTCTCTTGCACGTCAAGGCGAAGTACTCAACCAAACACAGCCCTATTATTGTCATAGGCGGATCATATGGTGGAAGTAAGTCTATTTTCACCATCATATTATTTATATATATATCATATATGTAAAATATCATAACAAAAAAATATATATCATAACCATAACTTATGTGGTTTAGTTACCCTTGAACATTTTGTTACGATTATTATATGGACTATTGTTTATGTGATATAGTTACCAACTTACCATTGAACATATTAGCAAAAATAAAGAAAAAAACTTACCAGTGAAGTTGAACATTTTACTACGATTACAATGTGGAATCTTGTTTGAAGCGGAGTATTCTTTCGATCTCAAGATCTCCCTTACTCTCAATAATAATATTAAATAGCATTATATAATGAAAGAAAGTAATTGGAATAATCATTTTCTTTTCTATTTTCATGGTACTCAAAGTGTTAGCGGCATGGTTCAGGCTAAAATATCCGCACATAGCACTCGGGGCATTAGCATCTTCAGCTCCTCTCCTCTACTTTGAAGATACTCGTCCGAAATTTGGTTATTATTATATTGTAACCAAGGTTTTCAAGGTAATAATAATTATTCAATTATTATAGACCATATTAATACACAAGAGTTTTTGTTTTTGTTTTATAATTTCTCTCACTATTAATCCATTTCAACTATTCCGTTCTTCACTAATTTTTGTTGTTATAATTACATGGTTATTTAGTCTTAACTATTTTCGTTTTTATTTTCTTTACATATATTCCATAAGGGAGCGAGTGAGAGATGTTATAACACGATCCGTAAATCTTGGAAAGAAATCGATAGAGTTGCTACCAAACCCAATGGTCTCTTAAACCTCAGCAAAAAATTCAAAACTTGCGCGTAAGAAAGAAATATTTATTTTTTATTTTTTAATATAGAAGAAAATTCAACTAACTATACGCTTTATACTTAATTTCTTCCTTAATTTTGTTTTTCAGTCCATTGAACGGAAGCTCCGATATCAAAAACTTCTTGCGTACAATATACGCCGAAGCTGTTCAATACAATCGGGGTCCGAGTTATTGGGTGACCAACGTGTGCAAAGCAATCGACGCCAACACACCAAACCGTCAAAATGATGTACTCGATCGGATTTTCGCAGGTGTTGTCGCTTTTATAGGCAACCGATCTTGCTATGATACCAATATGTTCGTGCAGCCAACAAACAATAGCATCGCATGGAGTTGGCAGGCATGTAAATTTCGCATTAAAAAACATATTAAAACTCTAATCGATAGAACATATATGATATACATAAAAAACATTGTATTTGTTTCTTAATTCGTCTAATATAATCGATATATACGTTAAATTACATGAATGCTCTTTTATATAGAGCTGCACCGAGATAGTCATGCCGGTGGGATATGACAAACAAGACACGATGTTCGAAACGGCGCCGTTCAATATGACTAGTTTCACTGAGGGCTGCAAATCTTATTATGGTGTCCCTCCTCGGCCACACTGGATCATGACGTACTTTGGCATTCAGGTATTATTATTAATTAACTTATTTAAAGTCATATATATTATAAATGTTTATGTCCCGTTTGTGGCCCAAGTCACCTAAAGCCATCATTTTATAAACACTGCTTTGAATTATATTTTCGGAGTCTTTCGTGTTGTTATATATTCTTTGGTGTTTAAGAAAACAAGAAGGATCACAAATTCTAATATGGTTTTTATTTTTTCGTTATTTGGATCCACTATACTGTTACTAGCTTGATACAATTAAAATTAATAAGCCTAGAACTTACTGTTAAATGTTATATATATTGCAGGATGTGAAGTTAATTCTCCGAAGGTTTGGTAGCAATATCATTTTCTCTAATGGATTGTCAGATCCTTACAGGGTTGGCGGGTAATAAACATAATACATTAACTTGTTCATAATATATATAATCAATGTATACGAGATTTTATGATTTTTTTTTTAAATATATTTTCAGAGTTTTAGAGGATATTTCTGATAGTGTAGTCGCCATCAAGACAAATGGCAAAATTTTCAGTTTTACTTAATCACGTACGTTTAAAGAATATGATAACTCCCACATAATATCAATAAAGTTTTAATAAATGAGCAGGTTCACATTGTCAAGATATTGTCTTGAAGAACAAAGGAGATCCGGAGTGGCTGGTGTTGCAACGAGAGAAAGAAATTAACATAATAGAATCTTGGATTTCAACATACCAAAAAGATCTACAAGATCTTAACATACCAATCTAAGTAATTTTGTTATGTACACAAAAATATATGTAATCAATAATTGGTACTCGTATTGGTGAGTGGTCTATGAAGATCGATATAAAAGCAAGTATCTTATTACGGCGTCCCTCCTAAGCCACATTGGATCACAACGTTATATTATAGACTAATTTTCAAGTCATATATATTATTAGATCTATGGTACAAGTCACTAATTAAGCCATCTTGATCATCAAAGACTAATTAATTTTGAAGTCATATAATTGGATTTTTACACTCTTTGGCGTTTTGATAATCAAAATCATCTCTTTTGATTTTATTGTCTCCATACCGAAACTATAATATCTACCTTTTTGTCATTTTTAACATATTCATTGTTTATATTTTGCTTATGTTTGTCTGTTTTTTTCCTAAATTTTGCTTAAGTTTTTCTTAAATTTTACCAAATTTTTCCTTATTATCATTTTAAGACAAACCATTGTTAAATATGTCCAACTGATTTATGAATAAAATTGCAGAAACGATAATTATATAAAGCTGCATCTAGATAGTGATGCTCATAGGACATGACAAACAAGAAACAATACTCCAAACGGTAGTTTCACTGAATACAGTGAAACGTATTACGGTGTCGATGTCCCTTCTCGTCACCCAATAGGCGACAGAGATAACAAGTAGATGCCTCTGCTGATTCTGATCTCAAAATGTTCTACTATAATCAGAATCTCGACCACTTTACATTCACACCGGAAAGTTACAAGACGTTTCAACAAAGATATGGCATCGACTCCAAGCATTGGGCCGGTGCTAAAGCCAACGCACCAATCTTGGCCTTTCTTGGAGAGGAATCTTCGTTAGAGTCCGATTTGTCAGACATTGGGTTTCTTCGTGACAAACGGTCCTCGTTTAAAAGCGCTCCTCGTCTACATAGAGGTGTGTGTGTGTGTCTATATATAAGTGTGCGGTTAGTTTTTTTTATTTTATTATTAGATAGTTATAGATCGAAATTCGTAATCTTTCCTGACCGGAAACCAAATCATCTAATATTAGTTCCGTCCTGTAGTTCAAGTGTGCGGTTAGTTCTTTTACATTGTTAATTTTTATGTAAATGCATACGATATAAAATGCAGCATAGGTATTATGGGAAGAGTATGCCGTTTGGATCGGCAGAAGAAGCACTGAAGAACGCGAGTACGTTGGGGTATCTGAACGCAGCACAAGCCCTAGCAGACTATGCCGCGATTCTCTTGCACGTCAAGGCGAAGTACTCAACCAAACACAGCCCTATTATTGTCATAGGCGGATCATATGGTGGAAGTAAGTCTATTTTCACCATCATATTATTTATATATATATCATATATGTAAAATATCATAACAAAAAAATATATATCATAACCATAACTTATGTGGTTTAGTTACCCTTGAACATTTTGTTACGATTATTATATGGACTATTGTTTATGTGATATAGTTACCAACTTACCATTGAACATATTAGCAAAAATAAAGAAAAAAACTTACCAGTGAAGTTGAACATTTTACTACGATTACAATGTGGAATCTTGTTTGAAGCGGAGTATTCTTTCGATCTCAAGATCTCCCTTACTCTCAATAATAATATTAAATAGCATTATATAATGAAAGAAAGTAATTGGAATAATCATTTTCTTTTCTATTTTCATGGTACTCAAAGTGTTAGCGGCATGGTTCAGGCTAAAATATCCGCACATAGCACTCGGGGCATTAGCATCTTCAGCTCCTCTCCTCTACTTTGAAGATACTCGTCCGAAATTTGGTTATTATTATATTGTAACCAAGGTTTTCAAGGTAATAATAATTATTCAATTATTATAGACCATATTAATACACAAGAGTTTTTGTTTTTGTTTTATAATTTCTCTCACTATTAATCCATTTCAACTATTCCGTTCTTCACTAATTTTTGTTGTTATAATTACATGGTTATTTAGTCTTAACTATTTTCGTTTTTATTTTCTTTACATATATTCCATAAGGGAGCGAGTGAGAGATGTTATAACACGATCCGTAAATCTTGGAAAGAAATCGATAGAGTTGCTACCAAACCCAATGGTCTCTTAAACCTCAGCAAAAAATTCAAAACTTGCGCGTAAGAAAGAAATATTTATTTTTTATTTTTTAATATAGAAGAAAATTCAACTAACTATACGCTTTATACTTAATTTCTTCCTTAATTTTGTTTTTCAGTCCATTGAACGGAAGCTCCGATATCAAAAACTTCTTGCGTACAATATACGCCGAAGCTGTTCAATACAATCGGGGTCCGAGTTATTGGGTGACCAACGTGTGCAAAGCAATCGACGCCAACACACCAAACCGTCAAAATGATGTACTCGATCGGATTTTCGCAGGTGTTGTCGCTTTTATAGGCAACCGATCTTGCTATGATACCAATATGTTCGTGCAGCCAACAAACAATAGCATCGCATGGAGTTGGCAGGCATGTAAATTTCGCATTAAAAAACATATTAAAACTCTAATCGATAGAACATATATGATATACATAAAAAACATTGTATTTGTTTCTTAATTCGTCTAATATAATCGATATATACGTTAAATTACATGAATGCTCTTTTATATAGAGCTGCACCGAGATAGTCATGCCGGTGGGATATGACAAACAAGACACGATGTTCGAAACGGCGCCGTTCAATATGACTAGTTTCACTGAGGGCTGCAAATCTTATTATGGTGTCCCTCCTCGGCCACACTGGATCATGACGTACTTTGGCATTCAGGTATTATTATTAATTAACTTATTTAAAGTCATATATATTATAAATGTTTATGTCCCGTTTGTGGCCCAAGTCACCTAAAGCCATCATTTTATAAACACTGCTTTGAATTATATTTTCGGAGTCTTTCGTGTTGTTATATATTCTTTGGTGTTTAAGAAAACAAGAAGGATCACAAATTCTAATATGGTTTTTATTTTTTCGTTATTTGGATCCACTATACTGTTACTAGCTTGATACAATTAAAATTAATAAGCCTAGAACTTACTGTTAAATGTTATATATATTGCAGGATGTGAAGTTAATTCTCCGAAGGTTTGGTAGCAATATCATTTTCTCTAATGGATTGTCAGATCCTTACAGGGTTGGCGGGTAATAAACATAATACATTAACTTGTTCATAATATATATAATCAATGTATACGAGATTTTATGATTTTTTTTTTAAATATATTTTCAGAGTTTTAGAGGATATTTCTGATAGTGTAGTCGCCATCAAGACAAATGGCAAAATTTTCAGTTTTACTTAATCACGTACGTTTAAAGAATATGATAACTCCCACATAATATCAATAAAGTTTTAATAAATGAGCAGGTTCACATTGTCAAGATATTGTCTTGAAGAACAAAGGAGATCCGGAGTGGCTGGTGTTGCAACGAGAGAAAGAAATTAACATAATAGAATCTTGGATTTCAACATACCAAAAAGATCTACAAGATCTTAACATACCAATCTAAGTAATTTTGTTATGTACACAAAAATATATGTAATCAATAATTGGTACTCGTATTGGTGAGTGGTCTATGAAGATCGATATAAAAGCAAGTATCTTATTACGGCGTCCCTCCTAAGCCACATTGGATCACAACGTTATATTATAGACTAATTTTCAAGTCATATATATTATTAGATCTATGGTACAAGTCACTAATTAAGCCATCTTGATCATCAAAGACTAATTAATTTTGAAGTCATATAATTGGATTTTTACACTCTTTGGCGTTTTGATAATCAAAATCATCTCTTTTGATTTTATTGTCTCCATACCGAAACTATAATATCTACCTTTTTGTCATTTTTAACATATTCATTGTTTATATTTTGCTTATGTTTGTCTGTTTTTTTCCTAAATTTTGCTTAAGTTTTTCTTAAATTTTACCAAATTTTTCCTTATTATCATTTTAAGACAAACCATTGTTAAATATGTCCAACTGATTTATGAATAAAATTGCAGAAACGATAATTATATAAAGCTGCATCTAGATAGTGATGCTCATAGGACATGACAAACAAGAAACAATACTCCAAACGGTAGTTTCACTGAATACAGTGAAACGTATTACGGTGTCGATGTCCCTTCTCGTCACCCAATAGGCGACAGAGATAACAAGTAGATGCCTCTGCTGATTCTGATCTCAAAATGTTCTACTATAATCAGAATCTCGACCACTTTACATTCACACCGGAAAGTTACAAGACGTTTCAACAAAGATATGGCATCGACTCCAAGCATTGGGCCGGTGCTAAAGCCAACGCACCAATCTTGGCCTTTCTTGGAGAGGAATCTTCGTTAGAGTCCGATTTGTCAGACATTGGGTTTCTTCGTGACAAACGGTCCTCGTTTAAAAGCGCTCCTCGTCTACATAGAGGTGTGTGTGTGTGTCTATATATAAGTGTGCGGTTAGTTTTTTTTATTTTATTATTAGATAGTTATAGATCGAAATTCGTAATCTTTCCTGACCGGAAACCAAATCATCTAATATTAGTTCCGTCCTGTAGTTCAAGTGTGCGGTTAGTTCTTTTACATTGTTAATTTTTATGTAAATGCATACGATATAAAATGCAGCATAGGTATTATGGGAAGAGTATGCCGTTTGGATCGGCAGAAGAAGCACTGAAGAACGCGAGTACGTTGGGGTATCTGAACGCAGCACAAGCCCTAGCAGACTATGCCGCGATTCTCTTGCACGTCAAGGCGAAGTACTCAACCAAACACAGCCCTATTATTGTCATAGGCGGATCATATGGTGGAAGTAAGTCTATTTTCACCATCATATTATTTATATATATATCATATATGTAAAATATCATAACAAAAAAATATATATCATAACCATAACTTATGTGGTTTAGTTACCCTTGAACATTTTGTTACGATTATTATATGGACTATTGTTTATGTGATATAGTTACCAACTTACCATTGAACATATTAGCAAAAATAAAGAAAAAAACTTACCAGTGAAGTTGAACATTTTACTACGATTACAATGTGGAATCTTGTTTGAAGCGGAGTATTCTTTCGATCTCAAGATCTCCCTTACTCTCAATAATAATATTAAATAGCATTATATAATGAAAGAAAGTAATTGGAATAATCATTTTCTTTTCTATTTTCATGGTACTCAAAGTGTTAGCGGCATGGTTCAGGCTAAAATATCCGCACATAGCACTCGGGGCATTAGCATCTTCAGCTCCTCTCCTCTACTTTGAAGATACTCGTCCGAAATTTGGTTATTATTATATTGTAACCAAGGTTTTCAAGGTAATAATAATTATTCAATTATTATAGACCATATTAATACACAAGAGTTTTTGTTTTTGTTTTATAATTTCTCTCACTATTAATCCATTTCAACTATTCCGTTCTTCACTAATTTTTGTTGTTATAATTACATGGTTATTTAGTCTTAACTATTTTCGTTTTTATTTTCTTTACATATATTCCATAAGGGAGCGAGTGAGAGATGTTATAACACGATCCGTAAATCTTGGAAAGAAATCGATAGAGTTGCTACCAAACCCAATGGTCTCTTAAACCTCAGCAAAAAATTCAAAACTTGCGCGTAAGAAAGAAATATTTATTTTTTATTTTTTAATATAGAAGAAAATTCAACTAACTATACGCTTTATACTTAATTTCTTCCTTAATTTTGTTTTTCAGTCCATTGAACGGAAGCTCCGATATCAAAAACTTCTTGCGTACAATATACGCCGAAGCTGTTCAATACAATCGGGGTCCGAGTTATTGGGTGACCAACGTGTGCAAAGCAATCGACGCCAACACACCAAACCGTCAAAATGATGTACTCGATCGGATTTTCGCAGGTGTTGTCGCTTTTATAGGCAACCGATCTTGCTATGATACCAATATGTTCGTGCAGCCAACAAACAATAGCATCGCATGGAGTTGGCAGGCATGTAAATTTCGCATTAAAAAACATATTAAAACTCTAATCGATAGAACATATATGATATACATAAAAAACATTGTATTTGTTTCTTAATTCGTCTAATATAATCGATATATACGTTAAATTACATGAATGCTCTTTTATATAGAGCTGCACCGAGATAGTCATGCCGGTGGGATATGACAAACAAGACACGATGTTCGAAACGGCGCCGTTCAATATGACTAGTTTCACTGAGGGCTGCAAATCTTATTATGGTGTCCCTCCTCGGCCACACTGGATCATGACGTACTTTGGCATTCAGGTATTATTATTAATTAACTTATTTAAAGTCATATATATTATAAATGTTTATGTCCCGTTTGTGGCCCAAGTCACCTAAAGCCATCATTTTATAAACACTGCTTTGAATTATATTTTCGGAGTCTTTCGTGTTGTTATATATTCTTTGGTGTTTAAGAAAACAAGAAGGATCACAAATTCTAATATGGTTTTTATTTTTTCGTTATTTGGATCCACTATACTGTTACTAGCTTGATACAATTAAAATTAATAAGCCTAGAACTTACTGTTAAATGTTATATATATTGCAGGATGTGAAGTTAATTCTCCGAAGGTTTGGTAGCAATATCATTTTCTCTAATGGATTGTCAGATCCTTACAGGGTTGGCGGGTAATAAACATAATACATTAACTTGTTCATAATATATATAATCAATGTATACGAGATTTTATGATTTTTTTTTTAAATATATTTTCAGAGTTTTAGAGGATATTTCTGATAGTGTAGTCGCCATCAAGACAAATGGCAAAATTTTCAGTTTTACTTAATCACGTACGTTTAAAGAATATGATAACTCCCACATAATATCAATAAAGTTTTAATAAATGAGCAGGTTCACATTGTCAAGATATTGTCTTGAAGAACAAAGGAGATCCGGAGTGGCTGGTGTTGCAACGAGAGAAAGAAATTAACATAATAGAATCTTGGATTTCAACATACCAAAAAGATCTACAAGATCTTAACATACCAATCTAAGTAATTTTGTTATGTACACAAAAATATATGTAATCAATAATTGGTACTCGTATTGGTGAGTGGTCTATGAAGATCGATATAAAAGCAAGTATCTTATTACGGCGTCCCTCCTAAGCCACATTGGATCACAACGTTATATTATAGACTAATTTTCAAGTCATATATATTATTAGATCTATGGTACAAGTCACTAATTAAGCCATCTTGATCATCAAAGACTAATTAATTTTGAAGTCATATAATTGGATTTTTACACTCTTTGGCGTTTTGATAATCAAAATCATCTCTTTTGATTTTATTGTCTCCATACCGAAACTATAATATCTACCTTTTTGTCATTTTTAACATATTCATTGTTTATATTTTGCTTATGTTTGTCTGTTTTTTTCCTAAATTTTGCTTAAGTTTTTCTTAAATTTTACCAAATTTTTCCTTATTATCATTTTAAGACAAACCATTGTTAAATATGTCCAACTGATTTATGAATAAAATTGCAGAAACGATAATTATATAAAGCTGCATCTAGATAGTGATGCTCATAGGACATGACAAACAAGAAACAATACTCCAAACGGTAGTTTCACTGAATACAGTGAAACGTATTACGGTGTCGATGTCCCTTCTCGTCACCCAATAGGCGACAGAGATAACAAGTAGATGCCTCTGCTGATTCTGATCTCAAAATGTTCTACTATAATCAGAATCTCGACCACTTTACATTCACACCGGAAAGTTACAAGACGTTTCAACAAAGATATGGCATCGACTCCAAGCATTGGGCCGGTGCTAAAGCCAACGCACCAATCTTGGCCTTTCTTGGAGAGGAATCTTCGTTAGAGTCCGATTTGTCAGACATTGGGTTTCTTCGTGACAAACGGTCCTCGTTTAAAAGCGCTCCTCGTCTACATAGAGGTGTGTGTGTGTGTCTATATATAAGTGTGCGGTTAGTTTTTTTTATTTTATTATTAGATAGTTATAGATCGAAATTCGTAATCTTTCCTGACCGGAAACCAAATCATCTAATATTAGTTCCGTCCTGTAGTTCAAGTGTGCGGTTAGTTCTTTTACATTGTTAATTTTTATGTAAATGCATACGATATAAAATGCAGCATAGGTATTATGGGAAGAGTATGCCGTTTGGATCGGCAGAAGAAGCACTGAAGAACGCGAGTACGTTGGGGTATCTGAACGCAGCACAAGCCCTAGCAGACTATGCCGCGATTCTCTTGCACGTCAAGGCGAAGTACTCAACCAAACACAGCCCTATTATTGTCATAGGCGGATCATATGGTGGAAGTAAGTCTATTTTCACCATCATATTATTTATATATATATCATATATGTAAAATATCATAACAAAAAAATATATATCATAACCATAACTTATGTGGTTTAGTTACCCTTGAACATTTTGTTACGATTATTATATGGACTATTGTTTATGTGATATAGTTACCAACTTACCATTGAACATATTAGCAAAAATAAAGAAAAAAACTTACCAGTGAAGTTGAACATTTTACTACGATTACAATGTGGAATCTTGTTTGAAGCGGAGTATTCTTTCGATCTCAAGATCTCCCTTACTCTCAATAATAATATTAAATAGCATTATATAATGAAAGAAAGTAATTGGAATAATCATTTTCTTTTCTATTTTCATGGTACTCAAAGTGTTAGCGGCATGGTTCAGGCTAAAATATCCGCACATAGCACTCGGGGCATTAGCATCTTCAGCTCCTCTCCTCTACTTTGAAGATACTCGTCCGAAATTTGGTTATTATTATATTGTAACCAAGGTTTTCAAGGTAATAATAATTATTCAATTATTATAGACCATATTAATACACAAGAGTTTTTGTTTTTGTTTTATAATTTCTCTCACTATTAATCCATTTCAACTATTCCGTTCTTCACTAATTTTTGTTGTTATAATTACATGGTTATTTAGTCTTAACTATTTTCGTTTTTATTTTCTTTACATATATTCCATAAGGGAGCGAGTGAGAGATGTTATAACACGATCCGTAAATCTTGGAAAGAAATCGATAGAGTTGCTACCAAACCCAATGGTCTCTTAAACCTCAGCAAAAAATTCAAAACTTGCGCGTAAGAAAGAAATATTTATTTTTTATTTTTTAATATAGAAGAAAATTCAACTAACTATACGCTTTATACTTAATTTCTTCCTTAATTTTGTTTTTCAGTCCATTGAACGGAAGCTCCGATATCAAAAACTTCTTGCGTACAATATACGCCGAAGCTGTTCAATACAATCGGGGTCCGAGTTATTGGGTGACCAACGTGTGCAAAGCAATCGACGCCAACACACCAAACCGTCAAAATGATGTACTCGATCGGATTTTCGCAGGTGTTGTCGCTTTTATAGGCAACCGATCTTGCTATGATACCAATATGTTCGTGCAGCCAACAAACAATAGCATCGCATGGAGTTGGCAGGCATGTAAATTTCGCATTAAAAAACATATTAAAACTCTAATCGATAGAACATATATGATATACATAAAAAACATTGTATTTGTTTCTTAATTCGTCTAATATAATCGATATATACGTTAAATTACATGAATGCTCTTTTATATAGAGCTGCACCGAGATAGTCATGCCGGTGGGATATGACAAACAAGACACGATGTTCGAAACGGCGCCGTTCAATATGACTAGTTTCACTGAGGGCTGCAAATCTTATTATGGTGTCCCTCCTCGGCCACACTGGATCATGACGTACTTTGGCATTCAGGTATTATTATTAATTAACTTATTTAAAGTCATATATATTATAAATGTTTATGTCCCGTTTGTGGCCCAAGTCACCTAAAGCCATCATTTTATAAACACTGCTTTGAATTATATTTTCGGAGTCTTTCGTGTTGTTATATATTCTTTGGTGTTTAAGAAAACAAGAAGGATCACAAATTCTAATATGGTTTTTATTTTTTCGTTATTTGGATCCACTATACTGTTACTAGCTTGATACAATTAAAATTAATAAGCCTAGAACTTACTGTTAAATGTTATATATATTGCAGGATGTGAAGTTAATTCTCCGAAGGTTTGGTAGCAATATCATTTTCTCTAATGGATTGTCAGATCCTTACAGGGTTGGCGGGTAATAAACATAATACATTAACTTGTTCATAATATATATAATCAATGTATACGAGATTTTATGATTTTTTTTTTAAATATATTTTCAGAGTTTTAGAGGATATTTCTGATAGTGTAGTCGCCATCAAGACAAATGGCAAAATTTTCAGTTTTACTTAATCACGTACGTTTAAAGAATATGATAACTCCCACATAATATCAATAAAGTTTTAATAAATGAGCAGGTTCACATTGTCAAGATATTGTCTTGAAGAACAAAGGAGATCCGGAGTGGCTGGTGTTGCAACGAGAGAAAGAAATTAACATAATAGAATCTTGGATTTCAACATACCAAAAAGATCTACAAGATCTTAACATACCAATCTAAGTAATTTTGTTATGTACACAAAAATATATGTAATCAATAATTGGTACTCGTATTGGTGAGTGGTCTATGAAGATCGATATAAAAGCAAGTATCTTATTACGGCGTCCCTCCTAAGCCACATTGGATCACAACGTTATATTATAGACTAATTTTCAAGTCATATATATTATTAGATCTATGGTACAAGTCACTAATTAAGCCATCTTGATCATCAAAGACTAATTAATTTTGAAGTCATATAATTGGATTTTTACACTCTTTGGCGTTTTGATAATCAAAATCATCTCTTTTGATTTTATTGTCTCCATACCGAAACTATAATATCTACCTTTTTGTCATTTTTAACATATTCATTGTTTATATTTTGCTTATGTTTGTCTGTTTTTTTCCTAAATTTTGCTTAAGTTTTTCTTAAATTTTACCAAATTTTTCCTTATTATCATTTTAAGACAAACCATTGTTAAATATGTCCAACTGATTTATGAATAAAATTGCAGAAACGATAATTATATAAAGCTGCATCTAGATAGTGATGCTCATAGGACATGACAAACAAGAAACAATACTCCAAACGGTAGTTTCACTGAATACAGTGAAACGTATTACGGTGTCGATGTCCCTTCTCGTCACCCAATAGGCGACAGAGATAACAAGTAGATGCCTCTGCTGATTCTGATCTCAAAATGTTCTACTATAATCAGAATCTCGACCACTTTACATTCACACCGGAAAGTTACAAGACGTTTCAACAAAGATATGGCATCGACTCCAAGCATTGGGCCGGTGCTAAAGCCAACGCACCAATCTTGGCCTTTCTTGGAGAGGAATCTTCGTTAGAGTCCGATTTGTCAGACATTGGGTTTCTTCGTGACAAACGGTCCTCGTTTAAAAGCGCTCCTCGTCTACATAGAGGTGTGTGTGTGTGTCTATATATAAGTGTGCGGTTAGTTTTTTTTATTTTATTATTAGATAGTTATAGATCGAAATTCGTAATCTTTCCTGACCGGAAACCAAATCATCTAATATTAGTTCCGTCCTGTAGTTCAAGTGTGCGGTTAGTTCTTTTACATTGTTAATTTTTATGTAAATGCATACGATATAAAATGCAGCATAGGTATTATGGGAAGAGTATGCCGTTTGGATCGGCAGAAGAAGCACTGAAGAACGCGAGTACGTTGGGGTATCTGAACGCAGCACAAGCCCTAGCAGACTATGCCGCGATTCTCTTGCACGTCAAGGCGAAGTACTCAACCAAACACAGCCCTATTATTGTCATAGGCGGATCATATGGTGGAAGTAAGTCTATTTTCACCATCATATTATTTATATATATATCATATATGTAAAATATCATAACAAAAAAATATATATCATAACCATAACTTATGTGGTTTAGTTACCCTTGAACATTTTGTTACGATTATTATATGGACTATTGTTTATGTGATATAGTTACCAACTTACCATTGAACATATTAGCAAAAATAAAGAAAAAAACTTACCAGTGAAGTTGAACATTTTACTACGATTACAATGTGGAATCTTGTTTGAAGCGGAGTATTCTTTCGATCTCAAGATCTCCCTTACTCTCAATAATAATATTAAATAGCATTATATAATGAAAGAAAGTAATTGGAATAATCATTTTCTTTTCTATTTTCATGGTACTCAAAGTGTTAGCGGCATGGTTCAGGCTAAAATATCCGCACATAGCACTCGGGGCATTAGCATCTTCAGCTCCTCTCCTCTACTTTGAAGATACTCGTCCGAAATTTGGTTATTATTATATTGTAACCAAGGTTTTCAAGGTAATAATAATTATTCAATTATTATAGACCATATTAATACACAAGAGTTTTTGTTTTTGTTTTATAATTTCTCTCACTATTAATCCATTTCAACTATTCCGTTCTTCACTAATTTTTGTTGTTATAATTACATGGTTATTTAGTCTTAACTATTTTCGTTTTTATTTTCTTTACATATATTCCATAAGGGAGCGAGTGAGAGATGTTATAACACGATCCGTAAATCTTGGAAAGAAATCGATAGAGTTGCTACCAAACCCAATGGTCTCTTAAACCTCAGCAAAAAATTCAAAACTTGCGCGTAAGAAAGAAATATTTATTTTTTATTTTTTAATATAGAAGAAAATTCAACTAACTATACGCTTTATACTTAATTTCTTCCTTAATTTTGTTTTTCAGTCCATTGAACGGAAGCTCCGATATCAAAAACTTCTTGCGTACAATATACGCCGAAGCTGTTCAATACAATCGGGGTCCGAGTTATTGGGTGACCAACGTGTGCAAAGCAATCGACGCCAACACACCAAACCGTCAAAATGATGTACTCGATCGGATTTTCGCAGGTGTTGTCGCTTTTATAGGCAACCGATCTTGCTATGATACCAATATGTTCGTGCAGCCAACAAACAATAGCATCGCATGGAGTTGGCAGGCATGTAAATTTCGCATTAAAAAACATATTAAAACTCTAATCGATAGAACATATATGATATACATAAAAAACATTGTATTTGTTTCTTAATTCGTCTAATATAATCGATATATACGTTAAATTACATGAATGCTCTTTTATATAGAGCTGCACCGAGATAGTCATGCCGGTGGGATATGACAAACAAGACACGATGTTCGAAACGGCGCCGTTCAATATGACTAGTTTCACTGAGGGCTGCAAATCTTATTATGGTGTCCCTCCTCGGCCACACTGGATCATGACGTACTTTGGCATTCAGGTATTATTATTAATTAACTTATTTAAAGTCATATATATTATAAATGTTTATGTCCCGTTTGTGGCCCAAGTCACCTAAAGCCATCATTTTATAAACACTGCTTTGAATTATATTTTCGGAGTCTTTCGTGTTGTTATATATTCTTTGGTGTTTAAGAAAACAAGAAGGATCACAAATTCTAATATGGTTTTTATTTTTTCGTTATTTGGATCCACTATACTGTTACTAGCTTGATACAATTAAAATTAATAAGCCTAGAACTTACTGTTAAATGTTATATATATTGCAGGATGTGAAGTTAATTCTCCGAAGGTTTGGTAGCAATATCATTTTCTCTAATGGATTGTCAGATCCTTACAGGGTTGGCGGGTAATAAACATAATACATTAACTTGTTCATAATATATATAATCAATGTATACGAGATTTTATGATTTTTTTTTTAAATATATTTTCAGAGTTTTAGAGGATATTTCTGATAGTGTAGTCGCCATCAAGACAAATGGCAAAATTTTCAGTTTTACTTAATCACGTACGTTTAAAGAATATGATAACTCCCACATAATATCAATAAAGTTTTAATAAATGAGCAGGTTCACATTGTCAAGATATTGTCTTGAAGAACAAAGGAGATCCGGAGTGGCTGGTGTTGCAACGAGAGAAAGAAATTAACATAATAGAATCTTGGATTTCAACATACCAAAAAGATCTACAAGATCTTAACATACCAATCTAAGTAATTTTGTTATGTACACAAAAATATATGTAATCAATAATTGGTACTCGTATTGGTGAGTGGTCTATGAAGATCGATATAAAAGCAAGTATCTTATTACGGCGTCCCTCCTAAGCCACATTGGATCACAACGTTATATTATAGACTAATTTTCAAGTCATATATATTATTAGATCTATGGTACAAGTCACTAATTAAGCCATCTTGATCATCAAAGACTAATTAATTTTGAAGTCATATAATTGGATTTTTACACTCTTTGGCGTTTTGATAATCAAAATCATCTCTTTTGATTTTATTGTCTCCATACCGAAACTATAATATCTACCTTTTTGTCATTTTTAACATATTCATTGTTTATATTTTGCTTATGTTTGTCTGTTTTTTTCCTAAATTTTGCTTAAGTTTTTCTTAAATTTTACCAAATTTTTCCTTATTATCATTTTAAGACAAACCATTGTTAAATATGTCCAACTGATTTATGAATAAAATTGCAGAAACGATAATTATATAAAGCTGCATCTAGATAGTGATGCTCATAGGACATGACAAACAAGAAACAATACTCCAAACGGTAGTTTCACTGAATACAGTGAAACGTATTACGGTGTCGATGTCCCTTCTCGTCACCCAATAGGCGACAGAGATAACAAGTAGATGCCTCTGCTGATTCTGATCTCAAAATGTTCTACTATAATCAGAATCTCGACCACTTTACATTCACACCGGAAAGTTACAAGACGTTTCAACAAAGATATGGCATCGACTCCAAGCATTGGGCCGGTGCTAAAGCCAACGCACCAATCTTGGCCTTTCTTGGAGAGGAATCTTCGTTAGAGTCCGATTTGTCAGACATTGGGTTTCTTCGTGACAAACGGTCCTCGTTTAAAAGCGCTCCTCGTCTACATAGAGGTGTGTGTGTGTGTCTATATATAAGTGTGCGGTTAGTTTTTTTTATTTTATTATTAGATAGTTATAGATCGAAATTCGTAATCTTTCCTGACCGGAAACCAAATCATCTAATATTAGTTCCGTCCTGTAGTTCAAGTGTGCGGTTAGTTCTTTTACATTGTTAATTTTTATGTAAATGCATACGATATAAAATGCAGCATAGGTATTATGGGAAGAGTATGCCGTTTGGATCGGCAGAAGAAGCACTGAAGAACGCGAGTACGTTGGGGTATCTGAACGCAGCACAAGCCCTAGCAGACTATGCCGCGATTCTCTTGCACGTCAAGGCGAAGTACTCAACCAAACACAGCCCTATTATTGTCATAGGCGGATCATATGGTGGAAGTAAGTCTATTTTCACCATCATATTATTTATATATATATCATATATGTAAAATATCATAACAAAAAAATATATATCATAACCATAACTTATGTGGTTTAGTTACCCTTGAACATTTTGTTACGATTATTATATGGACTATTGTTTATGTGATATAGTTACCAACTTACCATTGAACATATTAGCAAAAATAAAGAAAAAAACTTACCAGTGAAGTTGAACATTTTACTACGATTACAATGTGGAATCTTGTTTGAAGCGGAGTATTCTTTCGATCTCAAGATCTCCCTTACTCTCAATAATAATATTAAATAGCATTATATAATGAAAGAAAGTAATTGGAATAATCATTTTCTTTTCTATTTTCATGGTACTCAAAGTGTTAGCGGCATGGTTCAGGCTAAAATATCCGCACATAGCACTCGGGGCATTAGCATCTTCAGCTCCTCTCCTCTACTTTGAAGATACTCGTCCGAAATTTGGTTATTATTATATTGTAACCAAGGTTTTCAAGGTAATAATAATTATTCAATTATTATAGACCATATTAATACACAAGAGTTTTTGTTTTTGTTTTATAATTTCTCTCACTATTAATCCATTTCAACTATTCCGTTCTTCACTAATTTTTGTTGTTATAATTACATGGTTATTTAGTCTTAACTATTTTCGTTTTTATTTTCTTTACATATATTCCATAAGGGAGCGAGTGAGAGATGTTATAACACGATCCGTAAATCTTGGAAAGAAATCGATAGAGTTGCTACCAAACCCAATGGTCTCTTAAACCTCAGCAAAA
Organism: Alliaria petiolata; assembly: GCA_020283515.1. Taxonomy (NCBI): domain Eukaryota; kingdom Viridiplantae; phylum Streptophyta; class Magnoliopsida; order Brassicales; family Brassicaceae; genus Alliaria; species Alliaria petiolata. The sequence continues at coordinate 62,686,765 of JAHZTW010000001.1, forward strand.
AATTCAAAACTTGCGCGTAAGAAAGAAATATTTATTTTTTATTTTTTAATATAGAAGAAAATTCAACTAACTATACGCTTTATACTTAATTTCTTCCTTAATTTTGTTTTTCAGTCCATTGAACGGAAGCTCCGATATCAAAAACTTCTTGCGTACAATATACGCCGAAGCTGTTCAATACAATCGGGGTCCGAGTTATTGGGTGACCAACGTGTGCAAAGCAATCGACGCCAACACACCAAACCGTCAAAATGATGTACTCGATCGGATTTTCGCAGGTGTTGTCGCTTTTATAGGCAACCGATCTTGCTATGATACCAATATGTTCGTGCAGCCAACAAACAATAGCATCGCATGGAGTTGGCAGGCATGTAAATTTCGCATTAAAAAACATATTAAAACTCTAATCGATAGAACATATATGATATACATAAAAAACATTGTATTTGTTTCTTAATTCGTCTAATATAATCGATATATACGTTAAATTACATGAATGCTCTTTTATATAGAGCTGCACCGAGATAGTCATGCCGGTGGGATATGACAAACAAGACACGATGTTCGAAACGGCGCCGTTCAATATGACTAGTTTCACTGAGGGCTGCAAATCTTATTATGGTGTCCCTCCTCGGCCACACTGGATCATGACGTACTTTGGCATTCAGGTATTATTATTAATTAACTTATTTAAAGTCATATATATTATAAATGTTTATGTCCCGTTTGTGGCCCAAGTCACCTAAAGCCATCATTTTATAAACACTGCTTTGAATTATATTTTCGGAGTCTTTCGTGTTGTTATATATTCTTTGGTGTTTAAGAAAACAAGAAGGATCACAAATTCTAATATGGTTTTTATTTTTTCGTTATTTGGATCCACTATACTGTTACTAGCTTGATACAATTAAAATTAATAAGCCTAGAACTTACTGTTAAATGTTATATATATTGCAGGATGTGAAGTTAATTCTCCGAAGGTTTGGTAGCAATATCATTTTCTCTAATGGATTGTCAGATCCTTACAGGGTTGGCGGGTAATAAACATAATACATTAACTTGTTCATAATATATATAATCAATGTATACGAGATTTTATGATTTTTTTTTTAAATATATTTTCAGAGTTTTAGAGGATATTTCTGATAGTGTAGTCGCCATCAAGACAAATGGCAAAATTTTCAGTTTTACTTAATCACGTACGTTTAAAGAATATGATAACTCCCACATAATATCAATAAAGTTTTAATAAATGAGCAGGTTCACATTGTCAAGATATTGTCTTGAAGAACAAAGGAGATCCGGAGTGGCTGGTGTTGCAACGAGAGAAAGAAATTAACATAATAGAATCTTGGATTTCAACATACCAAAAAGATCTACAAGATCTTAACATACCAATCTAAGTAATTTTGTTATGTACACAAAAATATATGTAATCAATAATTGGTACTCGTATTGGTGAGTGGTCTATGAAGATCGATATAAAAGCAAGTATCTTATTACGGCGTCCCTCCTAAGCCACATTGGATCACAACGTTATATTATAGACTAATTTTCAAGTCATATATATTATTAGATCTATGGTACAAGTCACTAATTAAGCCATCTTGATCATCAAAGACTAATTAATTTTGAAGTCATATAATTGGATTTTTACACTCTTTGGCGTTTTGATAATCAAAATCATCTCTTTTGATTTTATTGTCTCCATACCGAAACTATAATATCTACCTTTTTGTCATTTTTAACATATTCATTGTTTATATTTTGCTTATGTTTGTCTGTTTTTTTCCTAAATTTTGCTTAAGTTTTTCTTAAATTTTACCAAATTTTTCCTTATTATCATTTTAAGACAAACCATTGTTAAATATGTCCAACTGATTTATGAATAAAATTGCAGAAACGATAATTATATAAAGCTGCATCTAGATAGTGATGCTCATAGGACATGACAAACAAGAAACAATACTCCAAACGGTAGTTTCACTGAATACAGTGAAACGTATTACGGTGTCGATGTCCCTTCTCGTCACCCAATAGGCGACAGAGATAACAAGTAGATGCCTCTGCTGATTCTGATCTCAAAATGTTCTACTATAATCAGAATCTCGACCACATTACATTCACACCGGAAAGTCACAAGACGTTTCAACAAAGATATGGCATCGACTCCAAGCATTGGGCCGGTGCTAAAGCCAACGCACCAATCTTGGCCTTTCTTGGAGAGGAATCTTCGTTAGAGTCCGATTTGTCAGACATTGGGTTTCTTCGTGACAAACGGTCCTCGTTTAAAAGCGCTCCTCGTCTACATAGAGGTATGTGTGTTATATATATATATATATATAAGTGTGTTGTTAGATTAATCGTTTATAGTGATTGAATTTAAATGCATACGACATATATTATTAATGCAGCATATGTATTATGGGAAGAGTATGCCATTTAGATCGGCAAAAGAATCATTGAAGAACGCGAGTACGTTGGGATATATTTGAACTCAGCACGAGCCTTAGCAGACTACACCGCGATTCTCTTGCATGTTAAGGAGAAGTACTCAACCAAACACAGTCCTATCATTGTCATTGGAGGATCCTACGGCGGAAGTACGTAAGTCCATTTCAAGCTCGTGCCAATGGTATATGTTAATTCCAACAAAGGTCCCTAAGGCTTTTCTTTTTATGGTATAACACAGTGTTGGGGGCATTGGCATCTTCAGCTCCTCTTCTCTACTTTGAAGATGCTCGTCCTAAATTTGGTTATTATTATATTGTAAACAAGGATTTCAAGGTATTGTAATAATACTTATTCAATTATTATATTATATCACAATATAATTAATCCATTTCAATTATTCCGTTTTTCACTAAATTATGTATTTTTCATATTTTCCTTATTTATATATTCACAAGGAAACAACTCAAACAAGTGAGAGGTGTTATAAGACCATACGTAAATCTTGGGAAGAAATTGATAGAGTTGCTGCCAAACCCAACGGTCTTTTGATCATCAGCCAAAAGTTCAAAATGTGCAAGTAAGTTTTTTTCCCTTTTGATATATAATAGATTTAATTTAACATATGATAATCTATCCTTTAAAGACTGATCTACTAGACCAGATTTTTGCAGGTGCTTTTTTGAGTAACTACTGTAGTTTGAATATCAATTTCTATTACTTTATATCTTATAGTAAATGAATAGCAATCTCTATTATTTTTTTTTTATTTATACAGTAATTGGAAACGAAAAAGAGTACATACTTTTATTTAAAACTCTAGAACCTTTCCTCTTTTCAGTTTCAGTCATCCAAATATCCAATTTCAGATGTTAACCCGTATCATGTTCACGAGGATCTCGTTCTATCTGCCCATGAATCTTTTCTTCCTCATCATGCAATCTATAGATCAAAAATTGAGAA
>JAHZTW010000001.1:62772667-62906797 GCA_020283515.1 Alliaria petiolata
ATTCTGATTTAGCGTTTTCAATGTCCTTAGAATGCAGACAAGGAAGTAAGCGTTTCCCAATTCATAATCGAATGCAATTTACATTTTCCATCTTTTGGTTTTTGTGGCTCTCGTAAGTTTGCTTTGTGCTCATAAAAGTGGTGTTTTTTTTTGTGGTGATTGATTGGTTAAGAAAGTTATAAATACTACCTACTAGAAGAAGGTCCGCGCATTGCACGGATTTTGTGATAATTTAAATGTTTCAATTTTATAATTTATTTATGTTAGTAAAAATTTGTGGATAAATATTAATTTTTGATTTGTGAATATCATGTAGTTTTATAATTTTGTATTGAAAAATTGGTGGAATAATAATATCTATAGTAAATGAGAATTTTTTTTAATTCATTGTAAGCATATAAAATATCAAATTATTTATTTTTGACAATAATTAAAGACATATTATTTTGTAGTATAACTAAAATAAAATACATTTGTGATTGCAAAATAAAATGATAAGATATTTTTCGGTTCTTGTAGATTATCAAGACATATTTCACAATTGTCATATTTTTCTTGTGTAGCTTGGATTTGTGTTCTCTCTAAGTCTCCAATTACAAAACCAACATATAGTTTTTTGATGCATTTGAGTTGAAATCTTCAATTTCAAAAGAGACTTCAAGGCATTGTGTGTTATGTGGTCGACGTGATAGTATAGATGTCTGAATAAAGTTTATTAAACTTTCGGTTAATCTATTTGATGTTGTATTATACATATCATGATAAGTGAGGTAGAAGTTAATCATATATTTGAAGGTAAAGGTATTTGCTTGTATATTTGATCGGTACTAAAAGGGATTGTGTAGTTGATGTTGTATTTTTGATGGAGTGGACATGTGATTTTGAGACAGAGTTTGTTTCCGATTGATTGGGTAAAAAAAAATTATATGATAGTGTAATGCATATAGTATATATTTTATTGGAATTTTGTGTGGTAATAAAAGTGAGTTGTGTTTGTAAATTGTTGTATTGTTCTTCCTATTTATAGATTGTTATAGAATCTCTATTGCAGTTTTTTTGTTTTTGTTTTTTTTTTTTGTGGATTGTATTTAAATATTTAGTGTAGTTGAATTTTTAATTCTCTTTTATTGATCAGTTTTTCTTTCAAATGTAAATATGTAAAATGAATGTATGACAGCCCTGAAAATTTTGGGACTCAAGACAGGTATATATTCATTTGGAATTTTGTAAAAGTGAGTTGTGTGGTAATAAAAATGAGTTGTGTTTGTAGGTTGTTGTATTATTCTTGCTATTTATAGATTGTTGTAGAATCTCTATTACAATTTTTTTTTCTTTTTTTTGTCGATTGTATTTAATTATTTAGTGTAGTTGAATTTTTAATTCTCTTTTGTTGATCAGTTTTTTCTTCGAATGTAAAAGTGTAGAATGAAGGTACGTGAGCCCTGAAAATTTTAGAACTCAGGACGGGAATGTACGGCTATGGGACAGGAACATGAAATTTGTGAATTGGAAAATAATTAATTATTAAAAGAAAATCTGATAAGAACGTCACGAGAAATTTCAGAATAATTTAGAAAAAAAAATAGAGAACTTTTAAGTTTTTAATTTTTAAATGGGTAATTCGGCTACCCGATCTAATACTCATTTCTTCTTGTACCATTCTCATACCCGTTTAAATAAAATAAATAGTCTCGAATGGATAATTGTTTGGAACGAGATAGGGAATGGGACGGATACATGAGAAAACAGAAATCCGTCCCAAATTTTTCAGGGCTCTATGTTTTTTTCTATAGTTATGTAGTTAATTATAGCTTTTTGGGTTATTCATCCAAATAACCCTATCATTAAATTAAGAACAACAAAATAAAAAGATAAAAGAATTAAGTGTTACAATTATGAAGGACACATATCAATTTTTTGTGTTTATGTTTTTTTTTTCTTTAAATATAGGTGACACATGTCAATGTGTAGGATGCCACATGGCAGCATTTCAAAGTTCACTATAAAAAAACCTTATCATATTAGAATAGATAGATAGATAGATAGATAGATAGATTGTTGGAACCAAATTTCAAGCCAATGGGCTTCTTCCATTTTGTCATAATTTGGAAGTTGAGTGAAAAGAAATGGGCTTTGGGCTCAAGTGTAAGTTTAAGTGAGAGTGTAAGTGAGTATCCCACATTGGAAACGTGGAAAAAACTCTCTAATATAAATATAGAAGGGGCATAGCATATGTTCAAATCGTCCAAACAAGTTTCTCCTCTCCAATATTGAAGTGAAAATTGTTCTCTAACTCTGCAGAGGTGGATCTTTACTTCAATTATGGGAGGTGAAACTTAATTATTTGGACGGCTTATTTTTACCTCAGGAAAGTGATCAAACCAATCTTTTTTTATCATAAATCTATTGATGCTTATTTGTATTTATGACCAAAGAAAACAAATAAAATAAAATTCAGAATGTATATACAAAATCATCCACCAATAGAAAATTCTGACATGGTACAATTATTTATTTAACAAAATCTAATCACTTGTAAAAATAAATATAATAAGATTGAGAATGCAAATACGAAATCAATCACCGATACAGAAGCCTAACATATTAATATTTAATTAATTATTTTAATTTTATTATTTTATATTATATTATTTGGTTTTAAATTAAAATTTGTCACATATTTTCAAATTTTGCTTTTTGAATTTTTTTGAATTAAAATTATTTTTTATTATTTAGCTACTCATATATTTATTCTTTTTATACGATGACAAATTAATTTTCATATTTCTATGTGAATTATATTTACTTTTTTATGGAATTTACTTATTTTTTTATTTTTTTACTAAAAAAATAAATTATTTTGTTTTATAATTATTTTATTTTATTGGAATACAAAAAAAACTTGTTTATCTTTTTTAAAAGTCTTTTAAAATAACTCGCTAGTAGTGCGGTTTTTTTTTTTAATATTAGTAATTGATTGTATAATGTTTTAATTTAAATGGATATTGTTCGAGAATGTTTTGTAGGATGCTTACAGGGGTGTATGTTCTCTGAGATGGTCGAACCTCATATCATACGTCCGTCCACTAGGAAGTTGAGTAGTACTCGGGAGAGTGACCGTCTTTAGCCTTCAGAGCCTGAAATCACTAGTAAAAGGTGAGGCGGCCCTCAGGAGGGACGAGAGAGGAATTCCCACCCGAAGTTTCTTCGACGCTTAAGTCAGTCGTGCAAAACTGGGAACATATGCTTGGGAGGGCAAACTTGAGTAGGTTGAGTATGACATCACCTCCGTAGATCACAATGCATATCCGATTGTTTAGTGAAAATGCGGGTTATCCTTTAGAGCATCTCCAATGGATTTTGCTATTTTTTCTTCTAAGATAGAGGTTTATTTCTCTCACCCCCACCCTTATTTTAGAGTAAAAAAAAGAGATTGCTATTTTTCCATATTTTAGAGAAAAAAATAGCAAAATCCATTGGAGATGGTTTTAGTCGGCACAAGAGTGGGTCAAAGGGCTTTCGTGATGGTCTATGAATGTGACAAGAAGTTTACTAACTTGAAACGGATTCCTCGCAGGACATGATGGCGGGATTATGTTGAGACGCGTATCCGGCCAAGTTCATCGGTGATTATGCATTATCGTGACCATTTGTAGTTTTTCAGGTAGCTTGGGCATTCTCCTCGAAGGAGTCCCCTTCTTCTTATGGTCACCTCCCTATTTATACACTTCTAACGGGTTCTCTTATTGGCTCCTCCAATCCCGTCGGTCAGTCCCATCTTCTCCTGGAACCTATAAAGCCTCGTACCGCCGGATAGGAGCTGGTAAAATTAAGTGTGAGGCCTACGTATAGGTGCACTGTTTGGTAAGTCCTCCTGCACACGTGACACTCTAGGATTGGGTCACGTAAAACCGGTCCCAACATATATTCATGAAATAATGAATCTCTTCTGCGGAAACCATTAGTGAGTAACTTGTGGCTGAGTCCAAAGACCCCTGAAGAAGTCTCAAAGCAGCCTCTTTGGTCAACAACAATCTCTCGTCTGTAAGATGTTTCCAAAGATATTTCCAACCTCTCGTCTGTAACACCACAAGAACTGCTCACTACTTCTTGCTTAATTTGGAGCCCTTGATCATTTTCACATTCGGATTCGATAGTATTAAGAGCGTCAACAAAAGAATCCCCTTCGCTTTCAGTCTCATTTTCACTATCCCTCGGTTCTCCCACAATCTCAATCCCACTATGTTGTTGTAGTCCTGATTCTGATTTAGCGTTTTCAATGTCCTTAGAATGCAGACAAGGAAGTAAGTGTTTCCCAATTCATAATCGAATGCAATTTACATTTTCCATCTTTTGGTTTTTGTGGCTCTCGTAAGTTTGTTTGTGCTCATAAAAGTGGTGTTTTTTTGTGGTGATTGATTGGTTAAGAAAATTATAAATACTACCTATTGTTGGAACCAAATTTTCAAGCCAATGGGCTTCTTCCATTTTGTCAAAATTTGGAAGTTGAGTGAAAAAAATGGGCTTTGGGCTCAAGTGTAAGTTTAAGTGAGAGTGTAAGTGAGTATCCCACATTGGAAACGTGGGAAAAAACTCTCTAATATAAATATAGAAGGGGCATAGCATATGTTCAAATTGTCCAAACAAGTCTCTCCTCTCCAATATTGAAGTGAAAATTGTTCTCTAACTCTGCAGAGGTGAATCTTTACTTCAATTATGGGAGGTGAAACTTAATTTTTTGGACGGCTTATTTTTACCTCAGGAAAGTGATCAAAGCAATCTTTTTTTATCATAAATATATTGATGCTTATTTGTATTTATGACCAAAGAAAACAAATAAAATAAAATTCAGAATGTATATACAAAATCATCCACCAATAGAAAATTCTGACATGGTACAATTATTTATTTAACAAAATCTAATCACTTGTAAAAATAAATATAATAAGATTGAGAATGCAAATACGAAATCAATCACCGATACAGAAGCCTAACATATTAATATTTAATTAATTATTTTAATTTTATTATTTTATATTATATTATTTGGTTTTAAATTAAAATTTGTCACATATTTTCAAATTTTGCTTTTTGAATTTTTTTGAATTAAAATTATTTTTTATTATTTAGCTACTCATATATTTATTCTTTTTATACGATGACAAATTAATTTTCATATTTCTATGTGAATTATATTTACTTTTTTATGGAATTTACTTATTTTTTTATTTTTTTACTAAAAAAATAAATTATTTTGTTTTATAATTATTTTATTTTATTGGAATACAAAAAAAACTTGTTTATCTTTTTTAAAAGTCTTTTAAAATAACTCGCTAGTAGTGCGGTTTTTTTTTTTAATATTAGTAATTGATTGTATAATGTTTTAATTTAAATGGATATTGTTCGAGAATGTTTTGTAGGATGCTTACAGGGGTGTATGTTCTCTGAGATGGTCGAACCTCATATCATACGTCCGTCCACTAGGAAGTTGAGTAGTACTCGGGAGAGTGACCGTCTTTAGCCTTCAGAGCCTGAAATCACTAGTAAAAGGTGAGGCGGCCCTCAGGAGGGACGAGAGAGGAATTCCCACCCGAAGTTTCTTCGACGCTTAAGTCAGTCGTGCAAAACTGGGAACATATGCTTGGGAGGGCAAACTTGAGTAGGTTGAGTATGACATCACCTCCGTAGATCACAATGCATATCCGATTGTTTAGTGAAAATGCGGGTTATCCTTTAGAGCATCTCCAATGGATTTTGCTATTTTTTCTTCTAAGATAGAGGTTTATTTCTCTCACCCCCACCCTTATTTTAGAGTAAAAAAAAGAGATTGCTATTTTTCCATATTTTAGAGAAAAAAATAGCAAAATCCATTGGAGATGGTTTTAGTCGGCACAAGAGTGGGTCAAAGGGCTTTCGTGATGGTCTATGAATGTGACAAGAAGTTTACTAACTTGAAACGGATTCCTCGCAGGACATGATGGCGGGATTATGTTGAGACGCGTATCCGGCCAAGTTCATCGGTGATTATGCATTATCGTGACCATTTGTAGTTTTTCAGGTAGCTTGGGCATTCTCCTCGAAGGAGTCCCCTTCTTCTTATGGTCACCTCCCTATTTATACACTTCTAACGGGTTCTCTTATTGGCTCCTCCAATCCCGTCGGTCAGTCCCATCTTCTCCTGGAACCTATAAAGCCTCGTACCGCCGGATAGGAGCTGGTAAAATTAAGTGTGAGGCCTACGTATAGGTGCACTGTTTGGTAAGTCCTCCTGCACACGTGACACTCTAGGATTGGGTCACGTAAAACCGGTCCCAACATATATTCATGAAATAATGAATCTCTTCTGCGGAAACCATTAGTGAGTAACTTGTGGCTGAGTCCAAAGACCCCTGAAGAAGTCTCAAAGCAGCCTCTTTGGTCAACAACAATCTCTCGTCTGTAAGATGTTTCCAAAGATATTTCCAACCTCTCGTCTGTAACACCACAAGAACTGCTCACTACTTCTTGCTTAATTTGGAGCCCTTGATCATTTTCACATTCGGATTCGATAGTATTAAGAGCGTCAACAAAAGAATCCCCTTCGCTTTCAGTCTCATTTTCACTATCCCTCGGTTCTCCCACAATCTCAATCCCACTATGTTGTTGTAGTCCTGATTCTGATTTAGCGTTTTCAATGTCCTTAGAATGCAGACAAGGAAGTAAGTGTTTCCCAATTCATAATCGAATGCAATTTACATTTTCCATCTTTTGGTTTTTGTGGCTCTCGTAAGTTTGTTTGTGCTCATAAAAGTGGTGTTTTTTTGTGGTGATTGATTGGTTAAGAAAATTATAAATACTACCTATTGTTGGAACCAAATTTTCAAGCCAATGGGCTTCTTCCATTTTGTCAAAATTTGGAAGTTGAGTGAAAAAAATGGGCTTTGGGCTCAAGTGTAAGTTTAAGTGAGAGTGTAAGTGAGTATCCCACATTGGAAACGTGGGAAAAAACTCTCTAATATAAATATAGAAGGGGCATAGCATATGTTCAAATTGTCCAAACAAGTCTCTCCTCTCCAATATTGAAGTGAAAATTGTTCTCTAACTCTGCAGAGGTGAATCTTTACTTCAATTATGGGAGGTGAAACTTAATTTTTTGGACGGCTTATTTTTACCTCAGGAAAGTGATCAAAGCAATCTTTTTTTATCATAAATATATTGATGCTTATTTGTATTTATGACCAAAGAAAACAAATAAAATAAAATTCAGAATGTATATACAAAATCATCCACCAATAGAAAATTCTGACATGGTACAATTATTTATTTAACAAAATCTAATCACTTGTAAAAATAAATATAATAAGATTGAGAATGCAAATACGAAATCAATCACCGATACAGAAGCCTAACATATTAATATTTAATTAATTATTTTAATTTTATTATTTTATATTATATTATTTGGTTTTAAATTAAAATTTGTCACATATTTTCAAATTTTGCTTTTTGAATTTTTTTGAATTAAAATTATTTTTTATTATTTAGCTACTCATATATTTATTCTTTTTATACGATGACAAATTAATTTTCATATTTCTATGTGAATTATATTTACTTTTTTATGGAATTTACTTATTTTTTTATTTTTTTACTAAAAAAATAAATTATTTTGTTTTATAATTATTTTATTTTATTGGAATACAAAAAAAACTTGTTTATCTTTTTTAAAAGTCTTTTAAAATAACTCGCTAGTAGTGCGGTTTTTTTTTTTAATATTAGTAATTGATTGTATAATGTTTTAATTTAAATGGATATTGTTCGAGAATGTTTTGTAGGATGCTTACAGGGGTGTATGTTCTCTGAGATGGTCGAACCTCATATCATACGTCCGTCCACTAGGAAGTTGAGTAGTACTCGGGAGAGTGACCGTCTTTAGCCTTCAGAGCCTGAAATCACTAGTAAAAGGTGAGGCGGCCCTCAGGAGGGACGAGAGAGGAATTCCCACCCGAAGTTTCTTCGACGCTTAAGTCAGTCGTGCAAAACTGGGAACATATGCTTGGGAGGGCAAACTTGAGTAGGTTGAGTATGACATCACCTCCGTAGATCACAATGCATATCCGATTGTTTAGTGAAAATGCGGGTTATCCTTTAGAGCATCTCCAATGGATTTTGCTATTTTTTCTTCTAAGATAGAGGTTTATTTCTCTCACCCCCACCCTTATTTTAGAGTAAAAAAAAGAGATTGCTATTTTTCCATATTTTAGAGAAAAAAATAGCAAAATCCATTGGAGATGGTTTTAGTCGGCACAAGAGTGGGTCAAAGGGCTTTCGTGATGGTCTATGAATGTGACAAGAAGTTTACTAACTTGAAACGGATTCCTCGCAGGACATGATGGCGGGATTATGTTGAGACGCGTATCCGGCCAAGTTCATCGGTGATTATGCATTATCGTGACCATTTGTAGTTTTTCAGGTAGCTTGGGCATTCTCCTCGAAGGAGTCCCCTTCTTCTTATGGTCACCTCCCTATTTATACACTTCTAACGGGTTCTCTTATTGGCTCCTCCAATCCCGTCGGTCAGTCCCATCTTCTCCTGGAACCTATAAAGCCTCGTACCGCCGGATAGGAGCTGGTAAAATTAAGTGTGAGGCCTACGTATAGGTGCACTGTTTGGTAAGTCCTCCTGCACACGTGACACTCTAGGATTGGGTCACGTAAAACCGGTCCCAACATATATTCATGAAATAATGAATCTCTTCTGCGGAAACCATTAGTGAGTAACTTGTGGCTGAGTCCAAAGACCCCTGAAGAAGTCTCAAAGCAGCCTCTTTGGTCAACAACAATCTCTCGTCTGTAAGATGTTTCCAAAGATATTTCCAACCTCTCGTCTGTAACACCACAAGAACTGCTCACTACTTCTTGCTTAATTTGGAGCCCTTGATCATTTTCACATTCGGATTCGATAGTATTAAGAGCGTCAACAAAAGAATCCCCTTCGCTTTCAGTCTCATTTTCACTATCCCTCGGTTCTCCCACAATCTCAATCCCACTATGTTGTTGTAGTCCTGATTCTGATTTAGCGTTTTCAATGTCCTTAGAATGCAGACAAGGAAGTAAGTGTTTCCCAATTCATAATCGAATGCAATTTACATTTTCCATCTTTTGGTTTTTGTGGCTCTCGTAAGTTTGTTTGTGCTCATAAAAGTGGTGTTTTTTTGTGGTGATTGATTGGTTAAGAAAATTATAAATACTACCTATTGTTGGAACCAAATTTTCAAGCCAATGGGCTTCTTCCATTTTGTCAAAATTTGGAAGTTGAGTGAAAAAAATGGGCTTTGGGCTCAAGTGTAAGTTTAAGTGAGAGTGTAAGTGAGTATCCCACATTGGAAACGTGGGAAAAAACTCTCTAATATAAATATAGAAGGGGCATAGCATATGTTCAAATTGTCCAAACAAGTCTCTCCTCTCCAATATTGAAGTGAAAATTGTTCTCTAACTCTGCAGAGGTGAATCTTTACTTCAATTATGGGAGGTGAAACTTAATTTTTTGGACGGCTTATTTTTACCTCAGGAAAGTGATCAAAGCAATCTTTTTTTATCATAAATATATTGATGCTTATTTGTATTTATGACCAAAGAAAACAAATAAAATAAAATTCAGAATGTATATACAAAATCATCCACCAATAGAAAATTCTGACATGGTACAATTATTTATTTAACAAAATCTAATCACTTGTAAAAATAAATATAATAAGATTGAGAATGCAAATACGAAATCAATCACCGATACAGAAGCCTAACATATTAATATTTAATTAATTATTTTAATTTTATTATTTTATATTATATTATTTGGTTTTAAATTAAAATTTGTCACATATTTTCAAATTTTGCTTTTTGAATTTTTTTGAATTAAAATTATTTTTTATTATTTAGCTACTCATATATTTATTCTTTTTATACGATGACAAATTAATTTTCATATTTCTATGTGAATTATATTTACTTTTTTATGGAATTTACTTATTTTTTTATTTTTTTACTAAAAAAATAAATTATTTTGTTTTATAATTATTTTATTTTATTGGAATACAAAAAAAACTTGTTTATCTTTTTTAAAAGTCTTTTAAAATAACTCGCTAGTAGTGCGGTTTTTTTTTTTAATATTAGTAATTGATTGTATAATGTTTTAATTTAAATGGATATTGTTCGAGAATGTTTTGTAGGATGCTTACAGGGGTGTATGTTCTCTGAGATGGTCGAACCTCATATCATACGTCCGTCCACTAGGAAGTTGAGTAGTACTCGGGAGAGTGACCGTCTTTAGCCTTCAGAGCCTGAAATCACTAGTAAAAGGTGAGGCGGCCCTCAGGAGGGACGAGAGAGGAATTCCCACCCGAAGTTTCTTCGACGCTTAAGTCAGTCGTGCAAAACTGGGAACATATGCTTGGGAGGGCAAACTTGAGTAGGTTGAGTATGACATCACCTCCGTAGATCACAATGCATATCCGATTGTTTAGTGAAAATGCGGGTTATCCTTTAGAGCATCTCCAATGGATTTTGCTATTTTTTCTTCTAAGATAGAGGTTTATTTCTCTCACCCCCACCCTTATTTTAGAGTAAAAAAAAGAGATTGCTATTTTTCCATATTTTAGAGAAAAAAATAGCAAAATCCATTGGAGATGGTTTTAGTCGGCACAAGAGTGGGTCAAAGGGCTTTCGTGATGGTCTATGAATGTGACAAGAAGTTTACTAACTTGAAACGGATTCCTCGCAGGACATGATGGCGGGATTATGTTGAGACGCGTATCCGGCCAAGTTCATCGGTGATTATGCATTATCGTGACCATTTGTAGTTTTTCAGGTAGCTTGGGCATTCTCCTCGAAGGAGTCCCCTTCTTCTTATGGTCACCTCCCTATTTATACACTTCTAACGGGTTCTCTTATTGGCTCCTCCAATCCCGTCGGTCAGTCCCATCTTCTCCTGGAACCTATAAAGCCTCGTACCGCCGGATAGGAGCTGGTAAAATTAAGTGTGAGGCCTACGTATAGGTGCACTGTTTGGTAAGTCCTCCTGCACACGTGACACTCTAGGATTGGGTCACGTAAAACCGGTCCCAACATATATTCATGAAATAATGAATCTCTTCTGCGGAAACCATTAGTGAGTAACTTGTGGCTGAGTCCAAAGACCCCTGAAGAAGTCTCAAAGCAGCCTCTTTGGTCAACAACAATCTCTCGTCTGTAAGATGTTTCCAAAGATATTTCCAACCTCTCGTCTGTAACACCACAAGAACTGCTCACTACTTCTTGCTTAATTTGGAGCCCTTGATCATTTTCACATTCGGATTCGATAGTATTAAGAGCGTCAACAAAAGAATCCCCTTCGCTTTCAGTCTCATTTTCACTATCCCTCGGTTCTCCCACAATCTCAATCCCACTATGTTGTTGTAGTCCTGATTCTGATTTAGCGTTTTCAATGTCCTTAGAATGCAGACAAGGAAGTAAGTGTTTCCCAATTCATAATCGAATGCAATTTACATTTTCCATCTTTTGGTTTTTGTGGCTCTCGTAAGTTTGTTTGTGCTCATAAAAGTGGTGTTTTTTTGTGGTGATTGATTGGTTAAGAAAATTATAAATACTACCTATTGTTGGAACCAAATTTTCAAGCCAATGGGCTTCTTCCATTTTGTCAAAATTTGGAAGTTGAGTGAAAAAAATGGGCTTTGGGCTCAAGTGTAAGTTTAAGTGAGAGTGTAAGTGAGTATCCCACATTGGAAACGTGGGAAAAAACTCTCTAATATAAATATAGAAGGGGCATAGCATATGTTCAAATTGTCCAAACAAGTCTCTCCTCTCCAATATTGAAGTGAAAATTGTTCTCTAACTCTGCAGAGGTGAATCTTTACTTCAATTATGGGAGGTGAAACTTAATTTTTTGGACGGCTTATTTTTACCTCAGGAAAGTGATCAAAGCAATCTTTTTTTATCATAAATATATTGATGCTTATTTGTATTTATGACCAAAGAAAACAAATAAAATAAAATTCAGAATGTATATACAAAATCATCCACCAATAGAAAATTCTGACATGGTACAATTATTTATTTAACAAAATCTAATCACTTGTAAAAATAAATATAATAAGATTGAGAATGCAAATACGAAATCAATCACCGATACAGAAGCCTAACATATTAATATTTAATTAATTATTTTAATTTTATTATTTTATATTATATTATTTGGTTTTAAATTAAAATTTGTCACATATTTTCAAATTTTGCTTTTTGAATTTTTTTGAATTAAAATTATTTTTTATTATTTAGCTACTCATATATTTATTCTTTTTATACGATGACAAATTAATTTTCATATTTCTATGTGAATTATATTTACTTTTTTATGGAATTTACTTATTTTTTTATTTTTTTACTAAAAAAATAAATTATTTTGTTTTATAATTATTTTATTTTATTGGAATACAAAAAAAACTTGTTTATCTTTTTTAAAAGTCTTTTAAAATAACTCGCTAGTAGTGCGGTTTTTTTTTTTAATATTAGTAATTGATTGTATAATGTTTTAATTTAAATGGATATTGTTCGAGAATGTTTTGTAGGATGCTTACAGGGGTGTATGTTCTCTGAGATGGTCGAACCTCATATCATACGTCCGTCCACTAGGAAGTTGAGTAGTACTCGGGAGAGTGACCGTCTTTAGCCTTCAGAGCCTGAAATCACTAGTAAAAGGTGAGGCGGCCCTCAGGAGGGACGAGAGAGGAATTCCCACCCGAAGTTTCTTCGACGCTTAAGTCAGTCGTGCAAAACTGGGAACATATGCTTGGGAGGGCAAACTTGAGTAGGTTGAGTATGACATCACCTCCGTAGATCACAATGCATATCCGATTGTTTAGTGAAAATGCGGGTTATCCTTTAGAGCATCTCCAATGGATTTTGCTATTTTTTCTTCTAAGATAGAGGTTTATTTCTCTCACCCCCACCCTTATTTTAGAGTAAAAAAAAGAGATTGCTATTTTTCCATATTTTAGAGAAAAAAATAGCAAAATCCATTGGAGATGGTTTTAGTCGGCACAAGAGTGGGTCAAAGGGCTTTCGTGATGGTCTATGAATGTGACAAGAAGTTTACTAACTTGAAACGGATTCCTCGCAGGACATGATGGCGGGATTATGTTGAGACGCGTATCCGGCCAAGTTCATCGGTGATTATGCATTATCGTGACCATTTGTAGTTTTTCAGGTAGCTTGGGCATTCTCCTCGAAGGAGTCCCCTTCTTCTTATGGTCACCTCCCTATTTATACACTTCTAACGGGTTCTCTTATTGGCTCCTCCAATCCCGTCGGTCAGTCCCATCTTCTCCTGGAACCTATAAAGCCTCGTACCGCCGGATAGGAGCTGGTAAAATTAAGTGTGAGGCCTACGTATAGGTGCACTGTTTGGTAAGTCCTCCTGCACACGTGACACTCTAGGATTGGGTCACGTAAAACCGGTCCCAACATATATTCATGAAATAATGAATCTCTTCTGCGGAAACCATTAGTGAGTAACTTGTGGCTGAGTCCAAAGACCCCTGAAGAAGTCTCAAAGCAGCCTCTTTGGTCAACAACAATCTCTCGTCTGTAAGATGTTTCCAAAGATATTTCCAACCTCTCGTCTGTAACACCACAAGAACTGCTCACTACTTCTTGCTTAATTTGGAGCCCTTGATCATTTTCACATTCGGATTCGATAGTATTAAGAGCGTCAACAAAAGAATCCCCTTCGCTTTCAGTCTCATTTTCACTATCCCTCGGTTCTCCCACAATCTCAATCCCACTATGTTGTTGTAGTCCTGATTCTGATTTAGCGTTTTCAATGTCCTTAGAATGCAGACAAGGAAGTAAGTGTTTCCCAATTCATAATCGAATGCAATTTACATTTTCCATCTTTTGGTTTTTGTGGCTCTCGTAAGTTTGTTTGTGCTCATAAAAGTGGTGTTTTTTTGTGGTGATTGATTGGTTAAGAAAATTATAAATACTACCTATTGTTGGAACCAAATTTTCAAGCCAATGGGCTTCTTCCATTTTGTCAAAATTTGGAAGTTGAGTGAAAAAAATGGGCTTTGGGCTCAAGTGTAAGTTTAAGTGAGAGTGTAAGTGAGTATCCCACATTGGAAACGTGGGAAAAAACTCTCTAATATAAATATAGAAGGGGCATAGCATATGTTCAAATTGTCCAAACAAGTCTCTCCTCTCCAATATTGAAGTGAAAATTGTTCTCTAACTCTGCAGAGGTGAATCTTTACTTCAATTATGGGAGGTGAAACTTAATTTTTTGGACGGCTTATTTTTACCTCAGGAAAGTGATCAAAGCAATCTTTTTTTATCATAAATATATTGATGCTTATTTGTATTTATGACCAAAGAAAACAAATAAAATAAAATTCAGAATGTATATACAAAATCATCCACCAATAGAAAATTCTGACATGGTACAATTATTTATTTAACAAAATCTAATCACTTGTAAAAATAAATATAATAAGATTGAGAATGCAAATACGAAATCAATCACCGATACAGAAGCCTAACATATTAATATTTAATTAATTATTTTAATTTTATTATTTTATATTATATTATTTGGTTTTAAATTAAAATTTGTCACATATTTTCAAATTTTGCTTTTTGAATTTTTTTGAATTAAAATTATTTTTTATTATTTAGCTACTCATATATTTATTCTTTTTATACGATGACAAATTAATTTTCATATTTCTATGTGAATTATATTTACTTTTTTATGGAATTTACTTATTTTTTTATTTTTTTACTAAAAAAATAAATTATTTTGTTTTATAATTATTTTATTTTATTGGAATACAAAAAAAACTTGTTTATCTTTTTTAAAAGTCTTTTAAAATAACTCGCTAGTAGTGCGGTTTTTTTTTTTAATATTAGTAATTGATTGTATAATGTTTTAATTTAAATGGATATTGTTCGAGAATGTTTTGTAGGATGCTTACAGGGGTGTATGTTCTCTGAGATGGTCGAACCTCATATCATACGTCCGTCCACTAGGAAGTTGAGTAGTACTCGGGAGAGTGACCGTCTTTAGCCTTCAGAGCCTGAAATCACTAGTAAAAGGTGAGGCGGCCCTCAGGAGGGACGAGAGAGGAATTCCCACCCGAAGTTTCTTCGACGCTTAAGTCAGTCGTGCAAAACTGGGAACATATGCTTGGGAGGGCAAACTTGAGTAGGTTGAGTATGACATCACCTCCGTAGATCACAATGCATATCCGATTGTTTAGTGAAAATGCGGGTTATCCTTTAGAGCATCTCCAATGGATTTTGCTATTTTTTCTTCTAAGATAGAGGTTTATTTCTCTCACCCCCACCCTTATTTTAGAGTAAAAAAAAGAGATTGCTATTTTTCCATATTTTAGAGAAAAAAATAGCAAAATCCATTGGAGATGGTTTTAGTCGGCACAAGAGTGGGTCAAAGGGCTTTCGTGATGGTCTATGAATGTGACAAGAAGTTTACTAACTTGAAACGGATTCCTCGCAGGACATGATGGCGGGATTATGTTGAGACGCGTATCCGGCCAAGTTCATCGGTGATTATGCATTATCGTGACCATTTGTAGTTTTTCAGGTAGCTTGGGCATTCTCCTCGAAGGAGTCCCCTTCTTCTTATGGTCACCTCCCTATTTATACACTTCTAACGGGTTCTCTTATTGGCTCCTCCAATCCCGTCGGTCAGTCCCATCTTCTCCTGGAACCTATAAAGCCTCGTACCGCCGGATAGGAGCTGGTAAAATTAAGTGTGAGGCCTACGTATAGGTGCACTGTTTGGTAAGTCCTCCTGCACACGTGACACTCTAGGATTGGGTCACGTAAAACCGGTCCCAACATATATTCATGAAATAATGAATCTCTTCTGCGGAAACCATTAGTGAGTAACTTGTGGCTGAGTCCAAAGACCCCTGAAGAAGTCTCAAAGCAGCCTCTTTGGTCAACAACAATCTCTCGTCTGTAAGATGTTTCCAAAGATATTTCCAACCTCTCGTCTGTAACACCACAAGAACTGCTCACTACTTCTTGCTTAATTTGGAGCCCTTGATCATTTTCACATTCGGATTCGATAGTATTAAGAGCGTCAACAAAAGAATCCCCTTCGCTTTCAGTCTCATTTTCACTATCCCTCGGTTCTCCCACAATCTCAATCCCACTATGTTGTTGTAGTCCTGATTCTGATTTAGCGTTTTCAATGTCCTTAGAATGCAGACAAGGAAGTAAGTGTTTCCCAATTCATAATCGAATGCAATTTACATTTTCCATCTTTTGGTTTTTGTGGCTCTCGTAAGTTTGTTTGTGCTCATAAAAGTGGTGTTTTTTTGTGGTGATTGATTGGTTAAGAAAATTATAAATACTACCTATTGTTGGAACCAAATTTTCAAGCCAATGGGCTTCTTCCATTTTGTCAAAATTTGGAAGTTGAGTGAAAAAAATGGGCTTTGGGCTCAAGTGTAAGTTTAAGTGAGAGTGTAAGTGAGTATCCCACATTGGAAACGTGGGAAAAAACTCTCTAATATAAATATAGAAGGGGCATAGCATATGTTCAAATTGTCCAAACAAGTCTCTCCTCTCCAATATTGAAGTGAAAATTGTTCTCTAACTCTGCAGAGGTGAATCTTTACTTCAATTATGGGAGGTGAAACTTAATTTTTTGGACGGCTTATTTTTACCTCAGGAAAGTGATCAAAGCAATCTTTTTTTATCATAAATATATTGATGCTTATTTGTATTTATGACCAAAGAAAACAAATAAAATAAAATTCAGAATGTATATACAAAATCATCCACCAATAGAAAATTCTGACATGGTACAATTATTTATTTAACAAAATCTAATCACTTGTAAAAATAAATATAATAAGATTGAGAATGCAAATACGAAATCAATCACCGATACAGAAGCCTAACATATTAATATTTAATTAATTATTTTAATTTTATTATTTTATATTATATTATTTGGTTTTAAATTAAAATTTGTCACATATTTTCAAATTTTGCTTTTTGAATTTTTTTGAATTAAAATTATTTTTTATTATTTAGCTACTCATATATTTATTCTTTTTATACGATGACAAATTAATTTTCATATTTCTATGTGAATTATATTTACTTTTTTATGGAATTTACTTATTTTTTTATTTTTTTACTAAAAAAATAAATTATTTTGTTTTATAATTATTTTATTTTATTGGAATACAAAAAAAACTTGTTTATCTTTTTTAAAAGTCTTTTAAAATAACTCGCTAGTAGTGCGGTTTTTTTTTTTAATATTAGTAATTGATTGTATAATGTTTTAATTTAAATGGATATTGTTCGAGAATGTTTTGTAGGATGCTTACAGGGGTGTATGTTCTCTGAGATGGTCGAACCTCATATCATACGTCCGTCCACTAGGAAGTTGAGTAGTACTCGGGAGAGTGACCGTCTTTAGCCTTCAGAGCCTGAAATCACTAGTAAAAGGTGAGGCGGCCCTCAGGAGGGACGAGAGAGGAATTCCCACCCGAAGTTTCTTCGACGCTTAAGTCAGTCGTGCAAAACTGGGAACATATGCTTGGGAGGGCAAACTTGAGTAGGTTGAGTATGACATCACCTCCGTAGATCACAATGCATATCCGATTGTTTAGTGAAAATGCGGGTTATCCTTTAGAGCATCTCCAATGGATTTTGCTATTTTTTCTTCTAAGATAGAGGTTTATTTCTCTCACCCCCACCCTTATTTTAGAGTAAAAAAAAGAGATTGCTATTTTTCCATATTTTAGAGAAAAAAATAGCAAAATCCATTGGAGATGGTTTTAGTCGGCACAAGAGTGGGTCAAAGGGCTTTCGTGATGGTCTATGAATGTGACAAGAAGTTTACTAACTTGAAACGGATTCCTCGCAGGACATGATGGCGGGATTATGTTGAGACGCGTATCCGGCCAAGTTCATCGGTGATTATGCATTATCGTGACCATTTGTAGTTTTTCAGGTAGCTTGGGCATTCTCCTCGAAGGAGTCCCCTTCTTCTTATGGTCACCTCCCTATTTATACACTTCTAACGGGTTCTCTTATTGGCTCCTCCAATCCCGTCGGTCAGTCCCATCTTCTCCTGGAACCTATAAAGCCTCGTACCGCCGGATAGGAGCTGGTAAAATTAAGTGTGAGGCCTACGTATAGGTGCACTGTTTGGTAAGTCCTCCTGCACACGTGACACTCTAGGATTGGGTCACGTAAAACCGGTCCCAACATATATTCATGAAATAATGAATCTCTTCTGCGGAAACCATTAGTGAGTAACTTGTGGCTGAGTCCAAAGACCCCTGAAGAAGTCTCAAAGCAGCCTCTTTGGTCAACAACAATCTCTCGTCTGTAAGATGTTTCCAAAGATATTTCCAACCTCTCGTCTGTAACACCACAAGAACTGCTCACTACTTCTTGCTTAATTTGGAGCCCTTGATCATTTTCACATTCGGATTCGATAGTATTAAGAGCGTCAACAAAAGAATCCCCTTCGCTTTCAGTCTCATTTTCACTATCCCTCGGTTCTCCCACAATCTCAATCCCACTATGTTGTTGTAGTCCTGATTCTGATTTAGCGTTTTCAATGTCCTTAGAATGCAGACAAGGAAGTAAGTGTTTCCCAATTCATAATCGAATGCAATTTACATTTTCCATCTTTTGGTTTTTGTGGCTCTCGTAAGTTTGTTTGTGCTCATAAAAGTGGTGTTTTTTTGTGGTGATTGATTGGTTAAGAAAATTATAAATACTACCTATTGTTGGAACCAAATTTTCAAGCCAATGGGCTTCTTCCATTTTGTCAAAATTTGGAAGTTGAGTGAAAAAAATGGGCTTTGGGCTCAAGTGTAAGTTTAAGTGAGAGTGTAAGTGAGTATCCCACATTGGAAACGTGGGAAAAAACTCTCTAATATAAATATAGAAGGGGCATAGCATATGTTCAAATTGTCCAAACAAGTCTCTCCTCTCCAATATTGAAGTGAAAATTGTTCTCTAACTCTGCAGAGGTGAATCTTTACTTCAATTATGGGAGGTGAAACTTAATTTTTTGGACGGCTTATTTTTACCTCAGGAAAGTGATCAAAGCAATCTTTTTTTATCATAAATATATTGATGCTTATTTGTATTTATGACCAAAGAAAACAAATAAAATAAAATTCAGAATGTATATACAAAATCATCCACCAATAGAAAATTCTGACATGGTACAATTATTTATTTAACAAAATCTAATCACTTGTAAAAATAAATATAATAAGATTGAGAATGCAAATACGAAATCAATCACCGATACAGAAGCCTAACATATTAATATTTAATTAATTATTTTAATTTTATTATTTTATATTATATTATTTGGTTTTAAATTAAAATTTGTCACATATTTTCAAATTTTGCTTTTTGAATTTTTTTGAATTAAAATTATTTTTTATTATTTAGCTACTCATATATTTATTCTTTTTATACGATGACAAATTAATTTTCATATTTCTATGTGAATTATATTTACTTTTTTATGGAATTTACTTATTTTTTTATTTTTTTACTAAAAAAATAAATTATTTTGTTTTATAATTATTTTATTTTATTGGAATACAAAAAAAACTTGTTTATCTTTTTTAAAAGTCTTTTAAAATAACTCGCTAGTAGTGCGGTTTTTTTTTTTAATATTAGTAATTGATTGTATAATGTTTTAATTTAAATGGATATTGTTCGAGAATGTTTTGTAGGATGCTTACAGGGGTGTATGTTCTCTGAGATGGTCGAACCTCATATCATACGTCCGTCCACTAGGAAGTTGAGTAGTACTCGGGAGAGTGACCGTCTTTAGCCTTCAGAGCCTGAAATCACTAGTAAAAGGTGAGGCGGCCCTCAGGAGGGACGAGAGAGGAATTCCCACCCGAAGTTTCTTCGACGCTTAAGTCAGTCGTGCAAAACTGGGAACATATGCTTGGGAGGGCAAACTTGAGTAGGTTGAGTATGACATCACCTCCGTAGATCACAATGCATATCCGATTGTTTAGTGAAAATGCGGGTTATCCTTTAGAGCATCTCCAATGGATTTTGCTATTTTTTCTTCTAAGATAGAGGTTTATTTCTCTCACCCCCACCCTTATTTTAGAGTAAAAAAAAGAGATTGCTATTTTTCCATATTTTAGAGAAAAAAATAGCAAAATCCATTGGAGATGGTTTTAGTCGGCACAAGAGTGGGTCAAAGGGCTTTCGTGATGGTCTATGAATGTGACAAGAAGTTTACTAACTTGAAACGGATTCCTCGCAGGACATGATGGCGGGATTATGTTGAGACGCGTATCCGGCCAAGTTCATCGGTGATTATGCATTATCGTGACCATTTGTAGTTTTTCAGGTAGCTTGGGCATTCTCCTCGAAGGAGTCCCCTTCTTCTTATGGTCACCTCCCTATTTATACACTTCTAACGGGTTCTCTTATTGGCTCCTCCAATCCCGTCGGTCAGTCCCATCTTCTCCTGGAACCTATAAAGCCTCGTACCGCCGGATAGGAGCTGGTAAAATTAAGTGTGAGGCCTACGTATAGGTGCACTGTTTGGTAAGTCCTCCTGCACACGTGACACTCTAGGATTGGGTCACGTAAAACCGGTCCCAACATATATTCATGAAATAATGAATCTCTTCTGCGGAAACCATTAGTGAGTAACTTGTGGCTGAGTCCAAAGACCCCTGAAGAAGTCTCAAAGCAGCCTCTTTGGTCAACAACAATCTCTCGTCTGTAAGATGTTTCCAAAGATATTTCCAACCTCTCGTCTGTAACACCACAAGAACTGCTCACTACTTCTTGCTTAATTTGGAGCCCTTGATCATTTTCACATTCGGATTCGATAGTATTAAGAGCGTCAACAAAAGAATCCCCTTCGCTTTCAGTCTCATTTTCACTATCCCTCGGTTCTCCCACAATCTCAATCCCACTATGTTGTTGTAGTCCTGATTCTGATTTAGCGTTTTCAATGTCCTTAGAATGCAGACAAGGAAGTAAGTGTTTCCCAATTCATAATCGAATGCAATTTACATTTTCCATCTTTTGGTTTTTGTGGCTCTCGTAAGTTTGTTTGTGCTCATAAAAGTGGTGTTTTTTTGTGGTGATTGATTGGTTAAGAAAATTATAAATACTACCTATTGTTGGAACCAAATTTTCAAGCCAATGGGCTTCTTCCATTTTGTCAAAATTTGGAAGTTGAGTGAAAAAAATGGGCTTTGGGCTCAAGTGTAAGTTTAAGTGAGAGTGTAAGTGAGTATCCCACATTGGAAACGTGGGAAAAAACTCTCTAATATAAATATAGAAGGGGCATAGCATATGTTCAAATTGTCCAAACAAGTCTCTCCTCTCCAATATTGAAGTGAAAATTGTTCTCTAACTCTGCAGAGGTGAATCTTTACTTCAATTATGGGAGGTGAAACTTAATTTTTTGGACGGCTTATTTTTACCTCAGGAAAGTGATCAAAGCAATCTTTTTTTATCATAAATATATTGATGCTTATTTGTATTTATGACCAAAGAAAACAAATAAAATAAAATTCAGAATGTATATACAAAATCATCCACCAATAGAAAATTCTGACATGGTACAATTATTTATTTAACAAAATCTAATCACTTGTAAAAATAAATATAATAAGATTGAGAATGCAAATACGAAATCAATCACCGATACAGAAGCCTAACATATTAATATTTAATTAATTATTTTAATTTTATTATTTTATATTATATTATTTGGTTTTAAATTAAAATTTGTCACATATTTTCAAATTTTGCTTTTTGAATTTTTTTGAATTAAAATTATTTTTTATTATTTAGCTACTCATATATTTATTCTTTTTATACGATGACAAATTAATTTTCATATTTCTATGTGAATTATATTTACTTTTTTATGGAATTTACTTATTTTTTTATTTTTTTACTAAAAAAATAAATTATTTTGTTTTATAATTATTTTATTTTATTGGAATACAAAAAAAACTTGTTTATCTTTTTTAAAAGTCTTTTAAAATAACTCGCTAGTAGTGCGGTTTTTTTTTTTAATATTAGTAATTGATTGTATAATGTTTTAATTTAAATGGATATTGTTCGAGAATGTTTTGTAGGATGCTTACAGGGGTGTATGTTCTCTGAGATGGTCGAACCTCATATCATACGTCCGTCCACTAGGAAGTTGAGTAGTACTCGGGAGAGTGACCGTCTTTAGCCTTCAGAGCCTGAAATCACTAGTAAAAGGTGAGGCGGCCCTCAGGAGGGACGAGAGAGGAATTCCCACCCGAAGTTTCTTCGACGCTTAAGTCAGTCGTGCAAAACTGGGAACATATGCTTGGGAGGGCAAACTTGAGTAGGTTGAGTATGACATCACCTCCGTAGATCACAATGCATATCCGATTGTTTAGTGAAAATGCGGGTTATCCTTTAGAGCATCTCCAATGGATTTTGCTATTTTTTCTTCTAAGATAGAGGTTTATTTCTCTCACCCCCACCCTTATTTTAGAGTAAAAAAAAGAGATTGCTATTTTTCCATATTTTAGAGAAAAAAATAGCAAAATCCATTGGAGATGGTTTTAGTCGGCACAAGAGTGGGTCAAAGGGCTTTCGTGATGGTCTATGAATGTGACAAGAAGTTTACTAACTTGAAACGGATTCCTCGCAGGACATGATGGCGGGATTATGTTGAGACGCGTATCCGGCCAAGTTCATCGGTGATTATGCATTATCGTGACCATTTGTAGTTTTTCAGGTAGCTTGGGCATTCTCCTCGAAGGAGTCCCCTTCTTCTTATGGTCACCTCCCTATTTATACACTTCTAACGGGTTCTCTTATTGGCTCCTCCAATCCCGTCGGTCAGTCCCATCTTCTCCTGGAACCTATAAAGCCTCGTACCGCCGGATAGGAGCTGGTAAAATTAAGTGTGAGGCCTACGTATAGGTGCACTGTTTGGTAAGTCCTCCTGCACACGTGACACTCTAGGATTGGGTCACGTAAAACCGGTCCCAACATATATTCATGAAATAATGAATCTCTTCTGCGGAAACCATTAGTGAGTAACTTGTGGCTGAGTCCAAAGACCCCTGAAGAAGTCTCAAAGCAGCCTCTTTGGTCAACAACAATCTCTCGTCTGTAAGATGTTTCCAAAGATATTTCCAACCTCTCGTCTGTAACACCACAAGAACTGCTCACTACTTCTTGCTTAATTTGGAGCCCTTGATCATTTTCACATTCGGATTCGATAGTATTAAGAGCGTCAACAAAAGAATCCCCTTCGCTTTCAGTCTCATTTTCACTATCCCTCGGTTCTCCCACAATCTCAATCCCACTATGTTGTTGTAGTCCTGATTCTGATTTAGCGTTTTCAATGTCCTTAGAATGCAGACAAGGAAGTAAGTGTTTCCCAATTCATAATCGAATGCAATTTACATTTTCCATCTTTTGGTTTTTGTGGCTCTCGTAAGTTTGTTTGTGCTCATAAAAGTGGTGTTTTTTTGTGGTGATTGATTGGTTAAGAAAATTATAAATACTACCTATTGTTGGAACCAAATTTTCAAGCCAATGGGCTTCTTCCATTTTGTCAAAATTTGGAAGTTGAGTGAAAAAAATGGGCTTTGGGCTCAAGTGTAAGTTTAAGTGAGAGTGTAAGTGAGTATCCCACATTGGAAACGTGGGAAAAAACTCTCTAATATAAATATAGAAGGGGCATAGCATATGTTCAAATTGTCCAAACAAGTCTCTCCTCTCCAATATTGAAGTGAAAATTGTTCTCTAACTCTGCAGAGGTGAATCTTTACTTCAATTATGGGAGGTGAAACTTAATTTTTTGGACGGCTTATTTTTACCTCAGGAAAGTGATCAAAGCAATCTTTTTTTATCATAAATATATTGATGCTTATTTGTATTTATGACCAAAGAAAACAAATAAAATAAAATTCAGAATGTATATACAAAATCATCCACCAATAGAAAATTCTGACATGGTACAATTATTTATTTAACAAAATCTAATCACTTGTAAAAATAAATATAATAAGATTGAGAATGCAAATACGAAATCAATCACCGATACAGAAGCCTAACATATTAATATTTAATTAATTATTTTAATTTTATTATTTTATATTATATTATTTGGTTTTAAATTAAAATTTGTCACATATTTTCAAATTTTGCTTTTTGAATTTTTTTGAATTAAAATTATTTTTTATTATTTAGCTACTCATATATTTATTCTTTTTATACGATGACAAATTAATTTTCATATTTCTATGTGAATTATATTTACTTTTTTATGGAATTTACTTATTTTTTTATTTTTTTACTAAAAAAATAAATTATTTTGTTTTATAATTATTTTATTTTATTGGAATACAAAAAAAACTTGTTTATCTTTTTTAAAAGTCTTTTAAAATAACTCGCTAGTAGTGCGGTTTTTTTTTTTAATATTAGTAATTGATTGTATAATGTTTTAATTTAAATGGATATTGTTCGAGAATGTTTTGTAGGATGCTTACAGGGGTGTATGTTCTCTGAGATGGTCGAACCTCATATCATACGTCCGTCCACTAGGAAGTTGAGTAGTACTCGGGAGAGTGACCGTCTTTAGCCTTCAGAGCCTGAAATCACTAGTAAAAGGTGAGGCGGCCCTCAGGAGGGACGAGAGAGGAATTCCCACCCGAAGTTTCTTCGACGCTTAAGTCAGTCGTGCAAAACTGGGAACATATGCTTGGGAGGGCAAACTTGAGTAGGTTGAGTATGACATCACCTCCGTAGATCACAATGCATATCCGATTGTTTAGTGAAAATGCGGGTTATCCTTTAGAGCATCTCCAATGGATTTTGCTATTTTTTCTTCTAAGATAGAGGTTTATTTCTCTCACCCCCACCCTTATTTTAGAGTAAAAAAAAGAGATTGCTATTTTTCCATATTTTAGAGAAAAAAATAGCAAAATCCATTGGAGATGGTTTTAGTCGGCACAAGAGTGGGTCAAAGGGCTTTCGTGATGGTCTATGAATGTGACAAGAAGTTTACTAACTTGAAACGGATTCCTCGCAGGACATGATGGCGGGATTATGTTGAGACGCGTATCCGGCCAAGTTCATCGGTGATTATGCATTATCGTGACCATTTGTAGTTTTTCAGGTAGCTTGGGCATTCTCCTCGAAGGAGTCCCCTTCTTCTTATGGTCACCTCCCTATTTATACACTTCTAACGGGTTCTCTTATTGGCTCCTCCAATCCCGTCGGTCAGTCCCATCTTCTCCTGGAACCTATAAAGCCTCGTACCGCCGGATAGGAGCTGGTAAAATTAAGTGTGAGGCCTACGTATAGGTGCACTGTTTGGTAAGTCCTCCTGCACACGTGACACTCTAGGATTGGGTCACGTAAAACCGGTCCCAACATATATTCATGAAATAATGAATCTCTTCTGCGGAAACCATTAGTGAGTAACTTGTGGCTGAGTCCAAAGACCCCTGAAGAAGTCTCAAAGCAGCCTCTTTGGTCAACAACAATCTCTCGTCTGTAAGATGTTTCCAAAGATATTTCCAACCTCTCGTCTGTAACACCACAAGAACTGCTCACTACTTCTTGCTTAATTTGGAGCCCTTGATCATTTTCACATTCGGATTCGATAGTATTAAGAGCGTCAACAAAAGAATCCCCTTCGCTTTCAGTCTCATTTTCACTATCCCTCGGTTCTCCCACAATCTCAATCCCACTATGTTGTTGTAGTCCTGATTCTGATTTAGCGTTTTCAATGTCCTTAGAATGCAGACAAGGAAGTAAGTGTTTCCCAATTCATAATCGAATGCAATTTACATTTTCCATCTTTTGGTTTTTGTGGCTCTCGTAAGTTTGTTTGTGCTCATAAAAGTGGTGTTTTTTTGTGGTGATTGATTGGTTAAGAAAATTATAAATACTACCTATTGTTGGAACCAAATTTTCAAGCCAATGGGCTTCTTCCATTTTGTCAAAATTTGGAAGTTGAGTGAAAAAAATGGGCTTTGGGCTCAAGTGTAAGTTTAAGTGAGAGTGTAAGTGAGTATCCCACATTGGAAACGTGGGAAAAAACTCTCTAATATAAATATAGAAGGGGCATAGCATATGTTCAAATTGTCCAAACAAGTCTCTCCTCTCCAATATTGAAGTGAAAATTGTTCTCTAACTCTGCAGAGGTGAATCTTTACTTCAATTATGGGAGGTGAAACTTAATTTTTTGGACGGCTTATTTTTACCTCAGGAAAGTGATCAAAGCAATCTTTTTTTATCATAAATATATTGATGCTTATTTGTATTTATGACCAAAGAAAACAAATAAAATAAAATTCAGAATGTATATACAAAATCATCCACCAATAGAAAATTCTGACATGGTACAATTATTTATTTAACAAAATCTAATCACTTGTAAAAATAAATATAATAAGATTGAGAATGCAAATACGAAATCAATCACCGATACAGAAGCCTAACATATTAATATTTAATTAATTATTTTAATTTTATTATTTTATATTATATTATTTGGTTTTAAATTAAAATTTGTCACATATTTTCAAATTTTGCTTTTTGAATTTTTTTGAATTAAAATTATTTTTTATTATTTAGCTACTCATATATTTATTCTTTTTATACGATGACAAATTAATTTTCATATTTCTATGTGAATTATATTTACTTTTTTATGGAATTTACTTATTTTTTTATTTTTTTACTAAAAAAATAAATTATTTTGTTTTATAATTATTTTATTTTATTGGAATACAAAAAAAACTTGTTTATCTTTTTTAAAAGTCTTTTAAAATAACTCGCTAGTAGTGCGGTTTTTTTTTTTAATATTAGTAATTGATTGTATAATGTTTTAATTTAAATGGATATTGTTCGAGAATGTTTTGTAGGATGCTTACAGGGGTGTATGTTCTCTGAGATGGTCGAACCTCATATCATACGTCCGTCCACTAGGAAGTTGAGTAGTACTCGGGAGAGTGACCGTCTTTAGCCTTCAGAGCCTGAAATCACTAGTAAAAGGTGAGGCGGCCCTCAGGAGGGACGAGAGAGGAATTCCCACCCGAAGTTTCTTCGACGCTTAAGTCAGTCGTGCAAAACTGGGAACATATGCTTGGGAGGGCAAACTTGAGTAGGTTGAGTATGACATCACCTCCGTAGATCACAATGCATATCCGATTGTTTAGTGAAAATGCGGGTTATCCTTTAGAGCATCTCCAATGGATTTTGCTATTTTTTCTTCTAAGATAGAGGTTTATTTCTCTCACCCCCACCCTTATTTTAGAGTAAAAAAAAGAGATTGCTATTTTTCCATATTTTAGAGAAAAAAATAGCAAAATCCATTGGAGATGGTTTTAGTCGGCACAAGAGTGGGTCAAAGGGCTTTCGTGATGGTCTATGAATGTGACAAGAAGTTTACTAACTTGAAACGGATTCCTCGCAGGACATGATGGCGGGATTATGTTGAGACGCGTATCCGGCCAAGTTCATCGGTGATTATGCATTATCGTGACCATTTGTAGTTTTTCAGGTAGCTTGGGCATTCTCCTCGAAGGAGTCCCCTTCTTCTTATGGTCACCTCCCTATTTATACACTTCTAACGGGTTCTCTTATTGGCTCCTCCAATCCCGTCGGTCAGTCCCATCTTCTCCTGGAACCTATAAAGCCTCGTACCGCCGGATAGGAGCTGGTAAAATTAAGTGTGAGGCCTACGTATAGGTGCACTGTTTGGTAAGTCCTCCTGCACACGTGACACTCTAGGATTGGGTCACGTAAAACCGGTCCCAACATATATTCATGAAATAATGAATCTCTTCTGCGGAAACCATTAGTGAGTAACTTGTGGCTGAGTCCAAAGACCCCTGAAGAAGTCTCAAAGCAGCCTCTTTGGTCAACAACAATCTCTCGTCTGTAAGATGTTTCCAAAGATATTTCCAACCTCTCGTCTGTAACACCACAAGAACTGCTCACTACTTCTTGCTTAATTTGGAGCCCTTGATCATTTTCACATTCGGATTCGATAGTATTAAGAGCGTCAACAAAAGAATCCCCTTCGCTTTCAGTCTCATTTTCACTATCCCTCGGTTCTCCCACAATCTCAATCCCACTATGTTGTTGTAGTCCTGATTCTGATTTAGCGTTTTCAATGTCCTTAGAATGCAGACAAGGAAGTAAGTGTTTCCCAATTCATAATCGAATGCAATTTACATTTTCCATCTTTTGGTTTTTGTGGCTCTCGTAAGTTTGTTTGTGCTCATAAAAGTGGTGTTTTTTTGTGGTGATTGATTGGTTAAGAAAATTATAAATACTACCTATTGTTGGAACCAAATTTTCAAGCCAATGGGCTTCTTCCATTTTGTCAAAATTTGGAAGTTGAGTGAAAAAAATGGGCTTTGGGCTCAAGTGTAAGTTTAAGTGAGAGTGTAAGTGAGTATCCCACATTGGAAACGTGGGAAAAAACTCTCTAATATAAATATAGAAGGGGCATAGCATATGTTCAAATTGTCCAAACAAGTCTCTCCTCTCCAATATTGAAGTGAAAATTGTTCTCTAACTCTGCAGAGGTGAATCTTTACTTCAATTATGGGAGGTGAAACTTAATTTTTTGGACGGCTTATTTTTACCTCAGGAAAGTGATCAAAGCAATCTTTTTTTATCATAAATATATTGATGCTTATTTGTATTTATGACCAAAGAAAACAAATAAAATAAAATTCAGAATGTATATACAAAATCATCCACCAATAGAAAATTCTGACATGGTACAATTATTTATTTAACAAAATCTAATCACTTGTAAAAATAAATATAATAAGATTGAGAATGCAAATACGAAATCAATCACCGATACAGAAGCCTAACATATTAATATTTAATTAATTATTTTAATTTTATTATTTTATATTATATTATTTGGTTTTAAATTAAAATTTGTCACATATTTTCAAATTTTGCTTTTTGAATTTTTTTGAATTAAAATTATTTTTTATTATTTAGCTACTCATATATTTATTCTTTTTATACGATGACAAATTAATTTTCATATTTCTATGTGAATTATATTTACTTTTTTATGGAATTTACTTATTTTTTTATTTTTTTACTAAAAAAATAAATTATTTTGTTTTATAATTATTTTATTTTATTGG
Organism: Alliaria petiolata; assembly: GCA_020283515.1. Classification (NCBI taxonomy): domain Eukaryota; kingdom Viridiplantae; phylum Streptophyta; class Magnoliopsida; order Brassicales; family Brassicaceae; genus Alliaria; species Alliaria petiolata. The sequence goes on from JAHZTW010000001.1 coordinate 62,801,890, forward strand.
AATACAAAAAAAACTTGTTTATCTTTTTTAAAAGTCTTTTAAAATAACTCGCTAGTAGTGCGGTTTTTTTTTTTAATATTAGTAATTGATTGTATAATGTTTTAATTTAAATGGATATTGTTCGAGAATGTTTTGTAGGATGCTTACAGGGGTGTATGTTCTCTGAGATGGTCGAACCTCATATCATACGTCCGTCCACTAGGAAGTTGAGTAGTACTCGGGAGAGTGACCGTCTTTAGCCTTCAGAGCCTGAAATCACTAGTAAAAGGTGAGGCGGCCCTCAGGAGGGACGAGAGAGGAATTCCCACCCGAAGTTTCTTCGACGCTTAAGTCAGTCGTGCAAAACTGGGAACATATGCTTGGGAGGGCAAACTTGAGTAGGTTGAGTATGACATCACCTCCGTAGATCACAATGCATATCCGATTGTTTAGTGAAAATGCGGGTTATCCTTTAGAGCATCTCCAATGGATTTTGCTATTTTTTCTTCTAAGATAGAGGTTTATTTCTCTCACCCCCACCCTTATTTTAGAGTAAAAAAAAGAGATTGCTATTTTTCCATATTTTAGAGAAAAAAATAGCAAAATCCATTGGAGATGGTTTTAGTCGGCACAAGAGTGGGTCAAAGGGCTTTCGTGATGGTCTATGAATGTGACAAGAAGTTTACTAACTTGAAACGGATTCCTCGCAGGACATGATGGCGGGATTATGTTGAGACGCGTATCCGGCCAAGTTCATCGGTGATTATGCATTATCGTGACCATTTGTAGTTTTTCAGGTAGCTTGGGCATTCTCCTCGAAGGAGTCCCCTTCTTCTTATGGTCACCTCCCTATTTATACACTTCTAACGGGTTCTCTTATTGGCTCCTCCAATCCCGTCGGTCAGTCCCATCTTCTCCTGGAACCTATAAAGCCTCGTACCGCCGGATAGGAGCTGGTAAAATTAAGTGTGAGGCCTACGTATAGGTGCACTGTTTGGTAAGTCCTCCTGCACACGTGACACTCTAGGATTGGGTCACGTAAAACCGGTCCCAACATATATTCATGAAATAATGAATCTCTTCTGCGGAAACCATTAGTGAGTAACTTGTGGCTGAGTCCAAAGACCCCTGAAGAAGTCTCAAAGCAGCCTCTTTGGTCAACAACAATCTCTCGTCTGTAAGATGTTTCCAAAGATATTTCCAACCTCTCGTCTGTAACACCACAAGAACTGCTCACTACTTCTTGCTTAATTTGGAGCCCTTGATCATTTTCACATTCGGATTCGATAGTATTAAGAGCGTCAACAAAAGAATCCCCTTCGCTTTCAGTCTCATTTTCACTATCCCTCGGTTCTCCCACAATCTCAATCCCACTATGTTGTTGTAGTCCTGATTCTGATTTAGCGTTTTCAATGTCCTTAGAATGCAGACAAGGAAGTAAGTGTTTCCCAATTCATAATCGAATGCAATTTACATTTTCCATCTTTTGGTTTTTGTGGCTCTCGTAAGTTTGTTTGTGCTCATAAAAGTGGTGTTTTTTTGTGGTGATTGATTGGTTAAGAAAATTATAAATACTACCTATTGTTGGAACCAAATTTTCAAGCCAATGGGCTTCTTCCATTTTGTCAAAATTTGGAAGTTGAGTGAAAAAAATGGGCTTTGGGCTCAAGTGTAAGTTTAAGTGAGAGTGTAAGTGAGTATCCCACATTGGAAACGTGGGAAAAAACTCTCTAATATAAATATAGAAGGGGCATAGCATATGTTCAAATTGTCCAAACAAGTCTCTCCTCTCCAATATTGAAGTGAAAATTGTTCTCTAACTCTGCAGAGGTGAATCTTTACTTCAATTATGGGAGGTGAAACTTAATTTTTTGGACGGCTTATTTTTACCTCAGGAAAGTGATCAAAGCAATCTTTTTTTATCATAAATATATTGATGCTTATTTGTATTTATGACCAAAGAAAACAAATAAAATAAAATTCAGAATGTATATACAAAATCATCCACCAATAGAAAATTCTGACATGGTACAATTATTTATTTAACAAAATCTAATCACTTGTAAAAATAAATATAATAAGATTGAGAATGCAAATACGAAATCAATCACCGATACAGAAGCCTAACATATTAATATTTAATTAATTATTTTAATTTTATTATTTTATATTATATTATTTGGTTTTAAATTAAAATTTGTCACATATTTTCAAATTTTGCTTTTTGAATTTTTTTGAATTAAAATTATTTTTTATTATTTAGCTACTCATATATTTATTCTTTTTATACGATGACAAATTAATTTTCATATTTCTATGTGAATTATATTTACTTTTTTATGGAATTTACTTATTTTTTTATTTTTTTACTAAAAAAATAAATTATTTTGTTTTATAATTATTTTATTTTATTGGAATACAAAAAAAACTTGTTTATCTTTTTTAAAAGTCTTTTAAAATAACTCGCTAGTAGTGCGGTTTTTTTTTTTAATATTAGTAATTGATTGTATAATGTTTTAATTTAAATGGATATTGTTCGAGAATGTTTTGTAGGATGCTTACAGGGGTGTATGTTCTCTGAGATGGTCGAACCTCATATCATACGTCCGTCCACTAGGAAGTTGAGTAGTACTCGGGAGAGTGACCGTCTTTAGCCTTCAGAGCCTGAAATCACTAGTAAAAGGTGAGGCGGCCCTCAGGAGGGACGAGAGAGGAATTCCCACCCGAAGTTTCTTCGACGCTTAAGTCAGTCGTGCAAAACTGGGAACATATGCTTGGGAGGGCAAACTTGAGTAGGTTGAGTATGACATCACCTCCGTAGATCACAATGCATATCCGATTGTTTAGTGAAAATGCGGGTTATCCTTTAGAGCATCTCCAATGGATTTTGCTATTTTTTCTTCTAAGATAGAGGTTTATTTCTCTCACCCCCACCCTTATTTTAGAGTAAAAAAAAGAGATTGCTATTTTTCCATATTTTAGAGAAAAAAATAGCAAAATCCATTGGAGATGGTTTTAGTCGGCACAAGAGTGGGTCAAAGGGCTTTCGTGATGGTCTATGAATGTGACAAGAAGTTTACTAACTTGAAACGGATTCCTCGCAGGACATGATGGCGGGATTATGTTGAGACGCGTATCCGGCCAAGTTCATCGGTGATTATGCATTATCGTGACCATTTGTAGTTTTTCAGGTAGCTTGGGCATTCTCCTCGAAGGAGTCCCCTTCTTCTTATGGTCACCTCCCTATTTATACACTTCTAACGGGTTCTCTTATTGGCTCCTCCAATCCCGTCGGTCAGTCCCATCTTCTCCTGGAACCTATAAAGCCTCGTACCGCCGGATAGGAGCTGGTAAAATTAAGTGTGAGGCCTACGTATAGGTGCACTGTTTGGTAAGTCCTCCTGCACACGTGACACTCTAGGATTGGGTCACGTAAAACCGGTCCCAACATATATTCATGAAATAATGAATCTCTTCTGCGGAAACCATTAGTGAGTAACTTGTGGCTGAGTCCAAAGACCCCTGAAGAAGTCTCAAAGCAGCCTCTTTGGTCAACAACAATCTCTCGTCTGTAAGATGTTTCCAAAGATATTTCCAACCTCTCGTCTGTAACACCACAAGAACTGCTCACTACTTCTTGCTTAATTTGGAGCCCTTGATCATTTTCACATTCGGATTCGATAGTATTAAGAGCGTCAACAAAAGAATCCCCTTCGCTTTCAGTCTCATTTTCACTATCCCTCGGTTCTCCCACAATCTCAATCCCACTATGTTGTTGTAGTCCTGATTCTGATTTAGCGTTTTCAATGTCCTTAGAATGCAGACAAGGAAGTAAGTGTTTCCCAATTCATAATCGAATGCAATTTACATTTTCCATCTTTTGGTTTTTGTGGCTCTCGTAAGTTTGTTTGTGCTCATAAAAGTGGTGTTTTTTTGTGGTGATTGATTGGTTAAGAAAATTATAAATACTACCTATTGTTGGAACCAAATTTTCAAGCCAATGGGCTTCTTCCATTTTGTCAAAATTTGGAAGTTGAGTGAAAAAAATGGGCTTTGGGCTCAAGTGTAAGTTTAAGTGAGAGTGTAAGTGAGTATCCCACATTGGAAACGTGGGAAAAAACTCTCTAATATAAATATAGAAGGGGCATAGCATATGTTCAAATTGTCCAAACAAGTCTCTCCTCTCCAATATTGAAGTGAAAATTGTTCTCTAACTCTGCAGAGGTGAATCTTTACTTCAATTATGGGAGGTGAAACTTAATTTTTTGGACGGCTTATTTTTACCTCAGGAAAGTGATCAAAGCAATCTTTTTTTATCATAAATATATTGATGCTTATTTGTATTTATGACCAAAGAAAACAAATAAAATAAAATTCAGAATGTATATACAAAATCATCCACCAATAGAAAATTCTGACATGGTACAATTATTTATTTAACAAAATCTAATCACTTGTAAAAATAAATATAATAAGATTGAGAATGCAAATACGAAATCAATCACCGATACAGAAGCCTAACATATTAATATTTAATTAATTATTTTAATTTTATTATTTTATATTATATTATTTGGTTTTAAATTAAAATTTGTCACATATTTTCAAATTTTGCTTTTTGAATTTTTTTGAATTAAAATTATTTTTTATTATTTAGCTACTCATATATTTATTCTTTTTATACGATGACAAATTAATTTTCATATTTCTATGTGAATTATATTTACTTTTTTATGGAATTTACTTATTTTTTTATTTTTTTACTAAAAAAATAAATTATTTTGTTTTATAATTATTTTATTTTATTGGAATACAAAAAAAACTTGTTTATCTTTTTTAAAAGTCTTTTAAAATAACTCGCTAGTAGTGCGGTTTTTTTTTTTAATATTAGTAATTGATTGTATAATGTTTTAATTTAAATGGATATTGTTCGAGAATGTTTTGTAGGATGCTTACAGGGGTGTATGTTCTCTGAGATGGTCGAACCTCATATCATACGTCCGTCCACTAGGAAGTTGAGTAGTACTCGGGAGAGTGACCGTCTTTAGCCTTCAGAGCCTGAAATCACTAGTAAAAGGTGAGGCGGCCCTCAGGAGGGACGAGAGAGGAATTCCCACCCGAAGTTTCTTCGACGCTTAAGTCAGTCGTGCAAAACTGGGAACATATGCTTGGGAGGGCAAACTTGAGTAGGTTGAGTATGACATCACCTCCGTAGATCACAATGCATATCCGATTGTTTAGTGAAAATGCGGGTTATCCTTTAGAGCATCTCCAATGGATTTTGCTATTTTTTCTTCTAAGATAGAGGTTTATTTCTCTCACCCCCACCCTTATTTTAGAGTAAAAAAAAGAGATTGCTATTTTTCCATATTTTAGAGAAAAAAATAGCAAAATCCATTGGAGATGGTTTTAGTCGGCACAAGAGTGGGTCAAAGGGCTTTCGTGATGGTCTATGAATGTGACAAGAAGTTTACTAACTTGAAACGGATTCCTCGCAGGACATGATGGCGGGATTATGTTGAGACGCGTATCCGGCCAAGTTCATCGGTGATTATGCATTATCGTGACCATTTGTAGTTTTTCAGGTAGCTTGGGCATTCTCCTCGAAGGAGTCCCCTTCTTCTTATGGTCACCTCCCTATTTATACACTTCTAACGGGTTCTCTTATTGGCTCCTCCAATCCCGTCGGTCAGTCCCATCTTCTCCTGGAACCTATAAAGCCTCGTACCGCCGGATAGGAGCTGGTAAAATTAAGTGTGAGGCCTACGTATAGGTGCACTGTTTGGTAAGTCCTCCTGCACACGTGACACTCTAGGATTGGGTCACGTAAAACCGGTCCCAACATATATTCATGAAATAATGAATCTCTTCTGCGGAAACCATTAGTGAGTAACTTGTGGCTGAGTCCAAAGACCCCTGAAGAAGTCTCAAAGCAGCCTCTTTGGTCAACAACAATCTCTCGTCTGTAAGATGTTTCCAAAGATATTTCCAACCTCTCGTCTGTAACACCACAAGAACTGCTCACTACTTCTTGCTTAATTTGGAGCCCTTGATCATTTTCACATTCGGATTCGATAGTATTAAGAGCGTCAACAAAAGAATCCCCTTCGCTTTCAGTCTCATTTTCACTATCCCTCGGTTCTCCCACAATCTCAATCCCACTATGTTGTTGTAGTCCTGATTCTGATTTAGCGTTTTCAATGTCCTTAGAATGCAGACAAGGAAGTAAGTGTTTCCCAATTCATAATCGAATGCAATTTACATTTTCCATCTTTTGGTTTTTGTGGCTCTCGTAAGTTTGTTTGTGCTCATAAAAGTGGTGTTTTTTTGTGGTGATTGATTGGTTAAGAAAATTATAAATACTACCTATTGTTGGAACCAAATTTTCAAGCCAATGGGCTTCTTCCATTTTGTCAAAATTTGGAAGTTGAGTGAAAAAAATGGGCTTTGGGCTCAAGTGTAAGTTTAAGTGAGAGTGTAAGTGAGTATCCCACATTGGAAACGTGGGAAAAAACTCTCTAATATAAATATAGAAGGGGCATAGCATATGTTCAAATCGTCCAAACAAGTCTCTCCTCTCTAATGTTGACGTGAAAATTGTTCTCTAACATTGCAGAGGTGAATCTTTACTTCAATTATGGGAGGTGAAACTTTAGTTTTTGGACGGCTTATTTTTACCTCAGGAAAGTGATCAAAGCAATCTTTTTTTTTTTATCATAAATCTATTGATGCTTATTTGTATTTATGACCAAAGAAAACAAATAAAATAAAATTCAGAATGTATATACAAAATCATCCTCCAATAGAAAATTCCGACATTGTACAATTATTTATTTAACAAAATCTAATCACTTGTAAAAATAAATATAATAAGATTGAGAATGCCAATACGAAATCAATCACCGATACAGAAGCCTAACATATTAATACTTAATTAATTATTTGAATTTTATTATTTTATATTATATTATTTGGTTTTAAATTAAAATTTGACACATATTTTCAAATTTTGTTTTTTAAATTTTTTTGAATTACGATTACTTTTTATTATTTAGCTACTCATATATTTATTCTTTTTATATGATGAAAATTAATTTTCATATTTCTATGTGAATTATATTTACTTTTTTTATGGAATTTACTTATTTTTTCTTTTTTTAACTCAAAAAATAAATTGTTTTGTTTTATAATTATTTTATTTTATTGGAATACAAACAAAACTTGTTTATATTTTTAATTTTTATTTTTTAAAAGTTTTTTAAAATAACTCGCTAGTAGTGCGGTTTTTTTCTTTTTAATATTAGTAATTGATTGTATAATTTTTTAATTTAATTAGATATTGTTCGAGAATGTTTTGTAGGATGCTTACAGGGGGTATGTTCTCTGAAATGGTCGAACCTCGTATCATACGTCCGTCCACTAGGAAGTTGAGTAGTACTCGGGAGAGTGACCGTCTTTAGCCTTCAGAGCCTGAAATCACTAGTAAAAGGTGAGGCGGCCCTCAGGAGGGACGAGAGAGGGTTTCCCACCCGAAGTTTCTTCGACGCTTAAGTCAGTCGTGCAAAACTGGGAACATATGCTTGGGAGGGCAAACTTGAGTAGGTTGAGTATGACATCACCTCCGTAGATCACAATGCATATCCGATTGTTTAGTGAAAATGCGGGTTATCCCTTAGAGCATCTCCAATGGATTTTGCTATTTTTTCTTCTAAAATAGAGGTGTATTTCTCTCCAACCCACCCTTATTTTAGAGTAAAAAATAGAGATTGCTATTTTTCCATATTTTAGAGGAAAAAATAGCAAAATCCATTGGAGATGGTTTTAGTCGGCACAAGAGTGGGTCAAAGGGCTTTCGTGATGGTCTATGAATGTGACAAGAAGTTTACTAACTTGAAACGGTATCCTCGCAGGACATGATGGCGGGGATTATGTTGAGACGTATCCGGCCAAGTTCATCGGTGATTATGCATTATCGTGACCATTTGTAGTTTTTCAGGTAGCTTGGGCATTCTCCTCGGAGGAGTTCCCTTCTTCTTATGGTCACCTCCCTATTTATACACTTCTAATGGGTTCTCTTATTGGCTCTTCCAATCCCGTCGGTCAGTCCCATCTTCTCCTGGAACCTATAAAGCCTCGTACCGCCGGATAGGAGCCGGTAAAATTAAGCGTGAGGCCTACGGATAGGTGCACTGTTTGATAAGTCCTCCTGCACACGTGACACTCTAGGATTGGGTCACGTAAAACCGGTCCCAACATATATTCATGAAATAATGAATCTCTTCTGTGGAAACCATTAGTGAATAACTTGTGGCTGACCCTTGAAGAAGTCTCAAGGCAGCCTCTTTGGTCAACAACAATCTCTCGTCTGTAAGATGTTTCTAAAGATATTTCCAACCTCTCGTCTGTAACACCACAAGAACTGCTCACTACTTCTTGCTTAATTTGGAGCCCTTGATCATTTTCACATTCGGATTCGATAGTATTAAGAGCGTCAACAAAAGAATCCCCTTCGCTTTCAGTCTCATTTTCACTATCCCTCGGTTCTCCCACAATCTCAATCCCACTATGTTGTTGTAGTCCTGATTCTGATTTAGCGTTTTCAATGTCCTTAGAATGCAGACAAGGAAGTAAGTGTTTCCCAATTCATAATCGAATGCAATTTACATTTTCCATCTTTTGGTTTTTGTGGCTCTCGTAAGTTTGTTTGTGCTCATAAAAGTGGTGTTTTTTTGTGGTGATTGATTGGTTAAGAAAATTATAAATACTACCTATTGTTGGAACCAAATTTTCAAGCCAATGGGCTTCTTCCATTTTGTCAAAATTTGGAAGTTGAGTGAAAAAAATGGGCTTTGGGCTCAAGTGTAAGTTTAAGTGAGAGTGTAAGTGAGTATCCCACATTGGAAACGTGGGAAAAAACTCTCTAATATAAATATAGAAGGGGCATAGCATATGTTCAAATTGTCCAAACAAGTCTCTCCTCTCCAATATTGAAGTGAAAATTGTTCTCTAACTCTGCAGAGGTGAATCTTTACTTCAATTATGGGAGGTGAAACTTAATTTTTTGGACGGCTTATTTTTACCTCAGGAAAGTGATCAAAGCAATCTTTTTTTATCATAAATATATTGATGCTTATTTGTATTTATGACCAAAGAAAACAAATAAAATAAAATTCAGAATGTATATACAAAATCATCCACCAATAGAAAATTCTGACATGGTACAATTATTTATTTAACAAAATCTAATCACTTGTAAAAATAAATATAATAAGATTGAGAATGCAAATACGAAATCAATCACCGATACAGAAGCCTAACATATTAATATTTAATTAATTATTTTAATTTTATTATTTTATATTATATTATTTGGTTTTAAATTAAAATTTGTCACATATTTTCAAATTTTGCTTTTTGAATTTTTTTGAATTAAAATTATTTTTTATTATTTAGCTACTCATATATTTATTCTTTTTATACGATGACAAATTAATTTTCATATTTCTATGTGAATTATATTTACTTTTTTATGGAATTTACTTATTTTTTTATTTTTTTACTAAAAAAATAAATTATTTTGTTTTATAATTATTTTATTTTATTGGAATACAAAAAAAACTTGTTTATCTTTTTTAAAAGTCTTTTAAAATAACTCGCTAGTAGTGCGGTTTTTTTTTTTAATATTAGTAATTGATTGTATAATGTTTTAATTTAAATGGATATTGTTCGAGAATGTTTTGTAGGATGCTTACAGGGGTGTATGTTCTCTGAGATGGTCGAACCTCATATCATACGTCCGTCCACTAGGAAGTTGAGTAGTACTCGGGAGAGTGACCGTCTTTAGCCTTCAGAGCCTGAAATCACTAGTAAAAGGTGAGGCGGCCCTCAGGAGGGACGAGAGAGGAATTCCCACCCGAAGTTTCTTCGACGCTTAAGTCAGTCGTGCAAAACTGGGAACATATGCTTGGGAGGGCAAACTTGAGTAGGTTGAGTATGACATCACCTCCGTAGATCACAATGCATATCCGATTGTTTAGTGAAAATGCGGGTTATCCTTTAGAGCATCTCCAATGGATTTTGCTATTTTTTCTTCTAAGATAGAGGTTTATTTCTCTCACCCCCACCCTTATTTTAGAGTAAAAAAAAGAGATTGCTATTTTTCCATATTTTAGAGAAAAAAATAGCAAAATCCATTGGAGATGGTTTTAGTCGGCACAAGAGTGGGTCAAAGGGCTTTCGTGATGGTCTATGAATGTGACAAGAAGTTTACTAACTTGAAACGGATTCCTCGCAGGACATGATGGCGGGATTATGTTGAGACGCGTATCCGGCCAAGTTCATCGGTGATTATGCATTATCGTGACCATTTGTAGTTTTTCAGGTAGCTTGGGCATTCTCCTCGAAGGAGTCCCCTTCTTCTTATGGTCACCTCCCTATTTATACACTTCTAACGGGTTCTCTTATTGGCTCCTCCAATCCCGTCGGTCAGTCCCATCTTCTCCTGGAACCTATAAAGCCTCGTACCGCCGGATAGGAGCTGGTAAAATTAAGTGTGAGGCCTACGTATAGGTGCACTGTTTGGTAAGTCCTCCTGCACACGTGACACTCTAGGATTGGGTCACGTAAAACCGGTCCCAACATATATTCATGAAATAATGAATCTCTTCTGCGGAAACCATTAGTGAGTAACTTGTGGCTGAGTCCAAAGACCCCTGAAGAAGTCTCAAAGCAGCCTCTTTGGTCAACAACAATCTCTCGTCTGTAAGATGTTTCCAAAGATATTTCCAACCTCTCGTCTGTAACACCACAAGAACTGCTCACTACTTCTTGCTTAATTTGGAGCCCTTGATCATTTTCACATTCGGATTCGATAGTATTAAGAGCGTCAACAAAAGAATCCCCTTCGCTTTCAGTCTCATTTTCACTATCCCTCGGTTCTCCCACAATCTCAATCCCACTATGTTGTTGTAGTCCTGATTCTGATTTAGCGTTTTCAATGTCCTTAGAATGCAGACAAGGAAGTAAGTGTTTCCCAATTCATAATCGAATGCAATTTACATTTTCCATCTTTTGGTTTTTGTGGCTCTCGTAAGTTTGTTTGTGCTCATAAAAGTGGTGTTTTTTTGTGGTGATTGATTGGTTAAGAAAATTATAAATACTACCTATTGTTGGAACCAAATTTTCAAGCCAATGGGCTTCTTCCATTTTGTCAAAATTTGGAAGTTGAGTGAAAAAAATGGGCTTTGGGCTCAAGTGTAAGTTTAAGTGAGAGTGTAAGTGAGTATCCCACATTGGAAACGTGGGAAAAAACTCTCTAATATAAATATAGAAGGGGCATAGCATATGTTCAAATTGTCCAAACAAGTCTCTCCTCTCCAATATTGAAGTGAAAATTGTTCTCTAACTCTGCAGAGGTGAATCTTTACTTCAATTATGGGAGGTGAAACTTAATTTTTTGGACGGCTTATTTTTACCTCAGGAAAGTGATCAAAGCAATCTTTTTTTATCATAAATATATTGATGCTTATTTGTATTTATGACCAAAGAAAACAAATAAAATAAAATTCAGAATGTATATACAAAATCATCCACCAATAGAAAATTCTGACATGGTACAATTATTTATTTAACAAAATCTAATCACTTGTAAAAATAAATATAATAAGATTGAGAATGCAAATACGAAATCAATCACCGATACAGAAGCCTAACATATTAATATTTAATTAATTATTTTAATTTTATTATTTTATATTATATTATTTGGTTTTAAATTAAAATTTGTCACATATTTTCAAATTTTGCTTTTTGAATTTTTTTGAATTAAAATTATTTTTTATTATTTAGCTACTCATATATTTATTCTTTTTATACGATGACAAATTAATTTTCATATTTCTATGTGAATTATATTTACTTTTTTATGGAATTTACTTATTTTTTTATTTTTTTACTAAAAAAATAAATTATTTTGTTTTATAATTATTTTATTTTATTGGAATACAAAAAAAACTTGTTTATCTTTTTTAAAAGTCTTTTAAAATAACTCGCTAGTAGTGCGGTTTTTTTTTTTAATATTAGTAATTGATTGTATAATGTTTTAATTTAAATGGATATTGTTCGAGAATGTTTTGTAGGATGCTTACAGGGGTGTATGTTCTCTGAGATGGTCGAACCTCATATCATACGTCCGTCCACTAGGAAGTTGAGTAGTACTCGGGAGAGTGACCGTCTTTAGCCTTCAGAGCCTGAAATCACTAGTAAAAGGTGAGGCGGCCCTCAGGAGGGACGAGAGAGGAATTCCCACCCGAAGTTTCTTCGACGCTTAAGTCAGTCGTGCAAAACTGGGAACATATGCTTGGGAGGGCAAACTTGAGTAGGTTGAGTATGACATCACCTCCGTAGATCACAATGCATATCCGATTGTTTAGTGAAAATGCGGGTTATCCTTTAGAGCATCTCCAATGGATTTTGCTATTTTTTCTTCTAAGATAGAGGTTTATTTCTCTCACCCCCACCCTTATTTTAGAGTAAAAAAAAGAGATTGCTATTTTTCCATATTTTAGAGAAAAAAATAGCAAAATCCATTGGAGATGGTTTTAGTCGGCACAAGAGTGGGTCAAAGGGCTTTCGTGATGGTCTATGAATGTGACAAGAAGTTTACTAACTTGAAACGGATTCCTCGCAGGACATGATGGCGGGATTATGTTGAGACGCGTATCCGGCCAAGTTCATCGGTGATTATGCATTATCGTGACCATTTGTAGTTTTTCAGGTAGCTTGGGCATTCTCCTCGAAGGAGTCCCCTTCTTCTTATGGTCACCTCCCTATTTATACACTTCTAACGGGTTCTCTTATTGGCTCCTCCAATCCCGTCGGTCAGTCCCATCTTCTCCTGGAACCTATAAAGCCTCGTACCGCCGGATAGGAGCTGGTAAAATTAAGTGTGAGGCCTACGTATAGGTGCACTGTTTGGTAAGTCCTCCTGCACACGTGACACTCTAGGATTGGGTCACGTAAAACCGGTCCCAACATATATTCATGAAATAATGAATCTCTTCTGCGGAAACCATTAGTGAGTAACTTGTGGCTGAGTCCAAAGACCCCTGAAGAAGTCTCAAAGCAGCCTCTTTGGTCAACAACAATCTCTCGTCTGTAAGATGTTTCCAAAGATATTTCCAACCTCTCGTCTGTAACACCACAAGAACTGCTCACTACTTCTTGCTTAATTTGGAGCCCTTGATCATTTTCACATTCGGATTCGATAGTATTAAGAGCGTCAACAAAAGAATCCCCTTCGCTTTCAGTCTCATTTTCACTATCCCTCGGTTCTCCCACAATCTCAATCCCACTATGTTGTTGTAGTCCTGATTCTGATTTAGCGTTTTCAATGTCCTTAGAATGCAGACAAGGAAGTAAGTGTTTCCCAATTCATAATCGAATGCAATTTACATTTTCCATCTTTTGGTTTTTGTGGCTCTCGTAAGTTTGTTTGTGCTCATAAAAGTGGTGTTTTTTTGTGGTGATTGATTGGTTAAGAAAATTATAAATACTACCTATTGTTGGAACCAAATTTTCAAGCCAATGGGCTTCTTCCATTTTGTCAAAATTTGGAAGTTGAGTGAAAAAAATGGGCTTTGGGCTCAAGTGTAAGTTTAAGTGAGAGTGTAAGTGAGTATCCCACATTGGAAACGTGGGAAAAAACTCTCTAATATAAATATAGAAGGGGCATAGCATATGTTCAAATTGTCCAAACAAGTCTCTCCTCTCCAATATTGAAGTGAAAATTGTTCTCTAACTCTGCAGAGGTGAATCTTTACTTCAATTATGGGAGGTGAAACTTAATTTTTTGGACGGCTTATTTTTACCTCAGGAAAGTGATCAAAGCAATCTTTTTTTATCATAAATATATTGATGCTTATTTGTATTTATGACCAAAGAAAACAAATAAAATAAAATTCAGAATGTATATACAAAATCATCCACCAATAGAAAATTCTGACATGGTACAATTATTTATTTAACAAAATCTAATCACTTGTAAAAATAAATATAATAAGATTGAGAATGCAAATACGAAATCAATCACCGATACAGAAGCCTAACATATTAATATTTAATTAATTATTTTAATTTTATTATTTTATATTATATTATTTGGTTTTAAATTAAAATTTGTCACATATTTTCAAATTTTGCTTTTTGAATTTTTTTGAATTAAAATTATTTTTTATTATTTAGCTACTCATATATTTATTCTTTTTATACGATGACAAATTAATTTTCATATTTCTATGTGAATTATATTTACTTTTTTATGGAATTTACTTATTTTTTTATTTTTTTACTAAAAAAATAAATTATTTTGTTTTATAATTATTTTATTTTATTGGAATACAAAAAAAACTTGTTTATCTTTTTTAAAAGTCTTTTAAAATAACTCGCTAGTAGTGCGGTTTTTTTTTTTAATATTAGTAATTGATTGTATAATGTTTTAATTTAAATGGATATTGTTCGAGAATGTTTTGTAGGATGCTTACAGGGGTGTATGTTCTCTGAGATGGTCGAACCTCATATCATACGTCCGTCCACTAGGAAGTTGAGTAGTACTCGGGAGAGTGACCGTCTTTAGCCTTCAGAGCCTGAAATCACTAGTAAAAGGTGAGGCGGCCCTCAGGAGGGACGAGAGAGGAATTCCCACCCGAAGTTTCTTCGACGCTTAAGTCAGTCGTGCAAAACTGGGAACATATGCTTGGGAGGGCAAACTTGAGTAGGTTGAGTATGACATCACCTCCGTAGATCACAATGCATATCCGATTGTTTAGTGAAAATGCGGGTTATCCTTTAGAGCATCTCCAATGGATTTTGCTATTTTTTCTTCTAAGATAGAGGTTTATTTCTCTCACCCCCACCCTTATTTTAGAGTAAAAAAAAGAGATTGCTATTTTTCCATATTTTAGAGAAAAAAATAGCAAAATCCATTGGAGATGGTTTTAGTCGGCACAAGAGTGGGTCAAAGGGCTTTCGTGATGGTCTATGAATGTGACAAGAAGTTTACTAACTTGAAACGGATTCCTCGCAGGACATGATGGCGGGATTATGTTGAGACGCGTATCCGGCCAAGTTCATCGGTGATTATGCATTATCGTGACCATTTGTAGTTTTTCAGGTAGCTTGGGCATTCTCCTCGAAGGAGTCCCCTTCTTCTTATGGTCACCTCCCTATTTATACACTTCTAACGGGTTCTCTTATTGGCTCCTCCAATCCCGTCGGTCAGTCCCATCTTCTCCTGGAACCTATAAAGCCTCGTACCGCCGGATAGGAGCTGGTAAAATTAAGTGTGAGGCCTACGTATAGGTGCACTGTTTGGTAAGTCCTCCTGCACACGTGACACTCTAGGATTGGGTCACGTAAAACCGGTCCCAACATATATTCATGAAATAATGAATCTCTTCTGCGGAAACCATTAGTGAGTAACTTGTGGCTGAGTCCAAAGACCCCTGAAGAAGTCTCAAAGCAGCCTCTTTGGTCAACAACAATCTCTCGTCTGTAAGATGTTTCCAAAGATATTTCCAACCTCTCGTCTGTAACACCACAAGAACTGCTCACTACTTCTTGCTTAATTTGGAGCCCTTGATCATTTTCACATTCGGATTCGATAGTATTAAGAGCGTCAACAAAAGAATCCCCTTCGCTTTCAGTCTCATTTTCACTATCCCTCGGTTCTCCCACAATCTCAATCCCACTATGTTGTTGTAGTCCTGATTCTGATTTAGCGTTTTCAATGTCCTTAGAATGCAGACAAGGAAGTAAGTGTTTCCCAATTCATAATCGAATGCAATTTACATTTTCCATCTTTTGGTTTTTGTGGCTCTCGTAAGTTTGTTTGTGCTCATAAAAGTGGTGTTTTTTTGTGGTGATTGATTGGTTAAGAAAATTATAAATACTACCTATTGTTGGAACCAAATTTTCAAGCCAATGGGCTTCTTCCATTTTGTCAAAATTTGGAAGTTGAGTGAAAAAAATGGGCTTTGGGCTCAAGTGTAAGTTTAAGTGAGAGTGTAAGTGAGTATCCCACATTGGAAACGTGGGAAAAAACTCTCTAATATAAATATAGAAGGGGCATAGCATATGTTCAAATTGTCCAAACAAGTCTCTCCTCTCCAATATTGAAGTGAAAATTGTTCTCTAACTCTGCAGAGGTGAATCTTTACTTCAATTATGGGAGGTGAAACTTAATTTTTTGGACGGCTTATTTTTACCTCAGGAAAGTGATCAAAGCAATCTTTTTTTATCATAAATATATTGATGCTTATTTGTATTTATGACCAAAGAAAACAAATAAAATAAAATTCAGAATGTATATACAAAATCATCCACCAATAGAAAATTCTGACATGGTACAATTATTTATTTAACAAAATCTAATCACTTGTAAAAATAAATATAATAAGATTGAGAATGCAAATACGAAATCAATCACCGATACAGAAGCCTAACATATTAATATTTAATTAATTATTTTAATTTTATTATTTTATATTATATTATTTGGTTTTAAATTAAAATTTGTCACATATTTTCAAATTTTGCTTTTTGAATTTTTTTGAATTAAAATTATTTTTTATTATTTAGCTACTCATATATTTATTCTTTTTATACGATGACAAATTAATTTTCATATTTCTATGTGAATTATATTTACTTTTTTATGGAATTTACTTATTTTTTTATTTTTTTACTAAAAAAATAAATTATTTTGTTTTATAATTATTTTATTTTATTGGAATACAAAAAAAACTTGTTTATCTTTTTTAAAAGTCTTTTAAAATAACTCGCTAGTAGTGCGGTTTTTTTTTTTAATATTAGTAATTGATTGTATAATGTTTTAATTTAAATGGATATTGTTCGAGAATGTTTTGTAGGATGCTTACAGGGGTGTATGTTCTCTGAGATGGTCGAACCTCATATCATACGTCCGTCCACTAGGAAGTTGAGTAGTACTCGGGAGAGTGACCGTCTTTAGCCTTCAGAGCCTGAAATCACTAGTAAAAGGTGAGGCGGCCCTCAGGAGGGACGAGAGAGGAATTCCCACCCGAAGTTTCTTCGACGCTTAAGTCAGTCGTGCAAAACTGGGAACATATGCTTGGGAGGGCAAACTTGAGTAGGTTGAGTATGACATCACCTCCGTAGATCACAATGCATATCCGATTGTTTAGTGAAAATGCGGGTTATCCTTTAGAGCATCTCCAATGGATTTTGCTATTTTTTCTTCTAAGATAGAGGTTTATTTCTCTCACCCCCACCCTTATTTTAGAGTAAAAAAAAGAGATTGCTATTTTTCCATATTTTAGAGAAAAAAATAGCAAAATCCATTGGAGATGGTTTTAGTCGGCACAAGAGTGGGTCAAAGGGCTTTCGTGATGGTCTATGAATGTGACAAGAAGTTTACTAACTTGAAACGGATTCCTCGCAGGACATGATGGCGGGATTATGTTGAGACGCGTATCCGGCCAAGTTCATCGGTGATTATGCATTATCGTGACCATTTGTAGTTTTTCAGGTAGCTTGGGCATTCTCCTCGAAGGAGTCCCCTTCTTCTTATGGTCACCTCCCTATTTATACACTTCTAACGGGTTCTCTTATTGGCTCCTCCAATCCCGTCGGTCAGTCCCATCTTCTCCTGGAACCTATAAAGCCTCGTACCGCCGGATAGGAGCTGGTAAAATTAAGTGTGAGGCCTACGTATAGGTGCACTGTTTGGTAAGTCCTCCTGCACACGTGACACTCTAGGATTGGGTCACGTAAAACCGGTCCCAACATATATTCATGAAATAATGAATCTCTTCTGCGGAAACCATTAGTGAGTAACTTGTGGCTGAGTCCAAAGACCCCTGAAGAAGTCTCAAAGCAGCCTCTTTGGTCAACAACAATCTCTCGTCTGTAAGATGTTTCCAAAGATATTTCCAACCTCTCGTCTGTAACACCACAAGAACTGCTCACTACTTCTTGCTTAATTTGGAGCCCTTGATCATTTTCACATTCGGATTCGATAGTATTAAGAGCGTCAACAAAAGAATCCCCTTCGCTTTCAGTCTCATTTTCACTATCCCTCGGTTCTCCCACAATCTCAATCCCACTATGTTGTTGTAGTCCTGATTCTGATTTAGCGTTTTCAATGTCCTTAGAATGCAGACAAGGAAGTAAGTGTTTCCCAATTCATAATCGAATGCAATTTACATTTTCCATCTTTTGGTTTTTGTGGCTCTCGTAAGTTTGTTTGTGCTCATAAAAGTGGTGTTTTTTTGTGGTGATTGATTGGTTAAGAAAATTATAAATACTACCTATTGTTGGAACCAAATTTTCAAGCCAATGGGCTTCTTCCATTTTGTCAAAATTTGGAAGTTGAGTGAAAAAAATGGGCTTTGGGCTCAAGTGTAAGTTTAAGTGAGAGTGTAAGTGAGTATCCCACATTGGAAACGTGGGAAAAAACTCTCTAATATAAATATAGAAGGGGCATAGCATATGTTCAAATTGTCCAAACAAGTCTCTCCTCTCCAATATTGAAGTGAAAATTGTTCTCTAACTCTGCAGAGGTGAATCTTTACTTCAATTATGGGAGGTGAAACTTAATTTTTTGGACGGCTTATTTTTACCTCAGGAAAGTGATCAAAGCAATCTTTTTTTATCATAAATATATTGATGCTTATTTGTATTTATGACCAAAGAAAACAAATAAAATAAAA
Source organism: Alliaria petiolata (assembly GCA_020283515.1). NCBI lineage: Eukaryota > Viridiplantae > Streptophyta > Magnoliopsida > Brassicales > Brassicaceae > Alliaria > Alliaria petiolata. The sequence continues at coordinate 62,820,615 of JAHZTW010000001.1, forward strand.
TTCAGAATGTATATACAAAATCATCCACCAATAGAAAATTCTGACATGGTACAATTATTTATTTAACAAAATCTAATCACTTGTAAAAATAAATATAATAAGATTGAGAATGCAAATACGAAATCAATCACCGATACAGAAGCCTAACATATTAATATTTAATTAATTATTTTAATTTTATTATTTTATATTATATTATTTGGTTTTAAATTAAAATTTGTCACATATTTTCAAATTTTGCTTTTTGAATTTTTTTGAATTAAAATTATTTTTTATTATTTAGCTACTCATATATTTATTCTTTTTATACGATGACAAATTAATTTTCATATTTCTATGTGAATTATATTTACTTTTTTATGGAATTTACTTATTTTTTTATTTTTTTACTAAAAAAATAAATTATTTTGTTTTATAATTATTTTATTTTATTGGAATACAAAAAAAACTTGTTTATCTTTTTTAAAAGTCTTTTAAAATAACTCGCTAGTAGTGCGGTTTTTTTTTTTAATATTAGTAATTGATTGTATAATGTTTTAATTTAAATGGATATTGTTCGAGAATGTTTTGTAGGATGCTTACAGGGGTGTATGTTCTCTGAGATGGTCGAACCTCATATCATACGTCCGTCCACTAGGAAGTTGAGTAGTACTCGGGAGAGTGACCGTCTTTAGCCTTCAGAGCCTGAAATCACTAGTAAAAGGTGAGGCGGCCCTCAGGAGGGACGAGAGAGGAATTCCCACCCGAAGTTTCTTCGACGCTTAAGTCAGTCGTGCAAAACTGGGAACATATGCTTGGGAGGGCAAACTTGAGTAGGTTGAGTATGACATCACCTCCGTAGATCACAATGCATATCCGATTGTTTAGTGAAAATGCGGGTTATCCTTTAGAGCATCTCCAATGGATTTTGCTATTTTTTCTTCTAAGATAGAGGTTTATTTCTCTCACCCCCACCCTTATTTTAGAGTAAAAAAAAGAGATTGCTATTTTTCCATATTTTAGAGAAAAAAATAGCAAAATCCATTGGAGATGGTTTTAGTCGGCACAAGAGTGGGTCAAAGGGCTTTCGTGATGGTCTATGAATGTGACAAGAAGTTTACTAACTTGAAACGGATTCCTCGCAGGACATGATGGCGGGATTATGTTGAGACGCGTATCCGGCCAAGTTCATCGGTGATTATGCATTATCGTGACCATTTGTAGTTTTTCAGGTAGCTTGGGCATTCTCCTCGAAGGAGTCCCCTTCTTCTTATGGTCACCTCCCTATTTATACACTTCTAACGGGTTCTCTTATTGGCTCCTCCAATCCCGTCGGTCAGTCCCATCTTCTCCTGGAACCTATAAAGCCTCGTACCGCCGGATAGGAGCTGGTAAAATTAAGTGTGAGGCCTACGTATAGGTGCACTGTTTGGTAAGTCCTCCTGCACACGTGACACTCTAGGATTGGGTCACGTAAAACCGGTCCCAACATATATTCATGAAATAATGAATCTCTTCTGCGGAAACCATTAGTGAGTAACTTGTGGCTGAGTCCAAAGACCCCTGAAGAAGTCTCAAAGCAGCCTCTTTGGTCAACAACAATCTCTCGTCTGTAAGATGTTTCCAAAGATATTTCCAACCTCTCGTCTGTAACACCACAAGAACTGCTCACTACTTCTTGCTTAATTTGGAGCCCTTGATCATTTTCACATTCGGATTCGATAGTATTAAGAGCGTCAACAAAAGAATCCCCTTCGCTTTCAGTCTCATTTTCACTATCCCTCGGTTCTCCCACAATCTCAATCCCACTATGTTGTTGTAGTCCTGATTCTGATTTAGCGTTTTCAATGTCCTTAGAATGCAGACAAGGAAGTAAGTGTTTCCCAATTCATAATCGAATGCAATTTACATTTTCCATCTTTTGGTTTTTGTGGCTCTCGTAAGTTTGTTTGTGCTCATAAAAGTGGTGTTTTTTTGTGGTGATTGATTGGTTAAGAAAATTATAAATACTACCTATTGTTGGAACCAAATTTTCAAGCCAATGGGCTTCTTCCATTTTGTCAAAATTTGGAAGTTGAGTGAAAAAAATGGGCTTTGGGCTCAAGTGTAAGTTTAAGTGAGAGTGTAAGTGAGTATCCCACATTGGAAACGTGGGAAAAAACTCTCTAATATAAATATAGAAGGGGCATAGCATATGTTCAAATTGTCCAAACAAGTCTCTCCTCTCCAATATTGAAGTGAAAATTGTTCTCTAACTCTGCAGAGGTGAATCTTTACTTCAATTATGGGAGGTGAAACTTAATTTTTTGGACGGCTTATTTTTACCTCAGGAAAGTGATCAAAGCAATCTTTTTTTATCATAAATATATTGATGCTTATTTGTATTTATGACCAAAGAAAACAAATAAAATAAAATTCAGAATGTATATACAAAATCATCCACCAATAGAAAATTCTGACATGGTACAATTATTTATTTAACAAAATCTAATCACTTGTAAAAATAAATATAATAAGATTGAGAATGCAAATACGAAATCAATCACCGATACAGAAGCCTAACATATTAATATTTAATTAATTATTTTAATTTTATTATTTTATATTATATTATTTGGTTTTAAATTAAAATTTGTCACATATTTTCAAATTTTGCTTTTTGAATTTTTTTGAATTAAAATTATTTTTTATTATTTAGCTACTCATATATTTATTCTTTTTATACGATGACAAATTAATTTTCATATTTCTATGTGAATTATATTTACTTTTTTATGGAATTTACTTATTTTTTTATTTTTTTACTAAAAAAATAAATTATTTTGTTTTATAATTATTTTATTTTATTGGAATACAAAAAAAACTTGTTTATCTTTTTTAAAAGTCTTTTAAAATAACTCGCTAGTAGTGCGGTTTTTTTTTTTAATATTAGTAATTGATTGTATAATGTTTTAATTTAAATGGATATTGTTCGAGAATGTTTTGTAGGATGCTTACAGGGGTGTATGTTCTCTGAGATGGTCGAACCTCATATCATACGTCCGTCCACTAGGAAGTTGAGTAGTACTCGGGAGAGTGACCGTCTTTAGCCTTCAGAGCCTGAAATCACTAGTAAAAGGTGAGGCGGCCCTCAGGAGGGACGAGAGAGGAATTCCCACCCGAAGTTTCTTCGACGCTTAAGTCAGTCGTGCAAAACTGGGAACATATGCTTGGGAGGGCAAACTTGAGTAGGTTGAGTATGACATCACCTCCGTAGATCACAATGCATATCCGATTGTTTAGTGAAAATGCGGGTTATCCTTTAGAGCATCTCCAATGGATTTTGCTATTTTTTCTTCTAAGATAGAGGTTTATTTCTCTCACCCCCACCCTTATTTTAGAGTAAAAAAAAGAGATTGCTATTTTTCCATATTTTAGAGAAAAAAATAGCAAAATCCATTGGAGATGGTTTTAGTCGGCACAAGAGTGGGTCAAAGGGCTTTCGTGATGGTCTATGAATGTGACAAGAAGTTTACTAACTTGAAACGGATTCCTCGCAGGACATGATGGCGGGATTATGTTGAGACGCGTATCCGGCCAAGTTCATCGGTGATTATGCATTATCGTGACCATTTGTAGTTTTTCAGGTAGCTTGGGCATTCTCCTCGAAGGAGTCCCCTTCTTCTTATGGTCACCTCCCTATTTATACACTTCTAACGGGTTCTCTTATTGGCTCCTCCAATCCCGTCGGTCAGTCCCATCTTCTCCTGGAACCTATAAAGCCTCGTACCGCCGGATAGGAGCTGGTAAAATTAAGTGTGAGGCCTACGTATAGGTGCACTGTTTGGTAAGTCCTCCTGCACACGTGACACTCTAGGATTGGGTCACGTAAAACCGGTCCCAACATATATTCATGAAATAATGAATCTCTTCTGCGGAAACCATTAGTGAGTAACTTGTGGCTGAGTCCAAAGACCCCTGAAGAAGTCTCAAAGCAGCCTCTTTGGTCAACAACAATCTCTCGTCTGTAAGATGTTTCCAAAGATATTTCCAACCTCTCGTCTGTAACACCACAAGAACTGCTCACTACTTCTTGCTTAATTTGGAGCCCTTGATCATTTTCACATTCGGATTCGATAGTATTAAGAGCGTCAACAAAAGAATCCCCTTCGCTTTCAGTCTCATTTTCACTATCCCTCGGTTCTCCCACAATCTCAATCCCACTATGTTGTTGTAGTCCTGATTCTGATTTAGCGTTTTCAATGTCCTTAGAATGCAGACAAGGAAGTAAGTGTTTCCCAATTCATAATCGAATGCAATTTACATTTTCCATCTTTTGGTTTTTGTGGCTCTCGTAAGTTTGTTTGTGCTCATAAAAGTGGTGTTTTTTTGTGGTGATTGATTGGTTAAGAAAATTATAAATACTACCTATTGTTGGAACCAAATTTTCAAGCCAATGGGCTTCTTCCATTTTGTCAAAATTTGGAAGTTGAGTGAAAAAAATGGGCTTTGGGCTCAAGTGTAAGTTTAAGTGAGAGTGTAAGTGAGTATCCCACATTGGAAACGTGGGAAAAAACTCTCTAATATAAATATAGAAGGGGCATAGCATATGTTCAAATTGTCCAAACAAGTCTCTCCTCTCCAATATTGAAGTGAAAATTGTTCTCTAACTCTGCAGAGGTGAATCTTTACTTCAATTATGGGAGGTGAAACTTAATTTTTTGGACGGCTTATTTTTACCTCAGGAAAGTGATCAAAGCAATCTTTTTTTATCATAAATATATTGATGCTTATTTGTATTTATGACCAAAGAAAACAAATAAAATAAAATTCAGAATGTATATACAAAATCATCCACCAATAGAAAATTCTGACATGGTACAATTATTTATTTAACAAAATCTAATCACTTGTAAAAATAAATATAATAAGATTGAGAATGCAAATACGAAATCAATCACCGATACAGAAGCCTAACATATTAATATTTAATTAATTATTTTAATTTTATTATTTTATATTATATTATTTGGTTTTAAATTAAAATTTGTCACATATTTTCAAATTTTGCTTTTTGAATTTTTTTGAATTAAAATTATTTTTTATTATTTAGCTACTCATATATTTATTCTTTTTATACGATGACAAATTAATTTTCATATTTCTATGTGAATTATATTTACTTTTTTATGGAATTTACTTATTTTTTTATTTTTTTACTAAAAAAATAAATTATTTTGTTTTATAATTATTTTATTTTATTGGAATACAAAAAAAACTTGTTTATCTTTTTTAAAAGTCTTTTAAAATAACTCGCTAGTAGTGCGGTTTTTTTTTTTAATATTAGTAATTGATTGTATAATGTTTTAATTTAAATGGATATTGTTCGAGAATGTTTTGTAGGATGCTTACAGGGGTGTATGTTCTCTGAGATGGTCGAACCTCATATCATACGTCCGTCCACTAGGAAGTTGAGTAGTACTCGGGAGAGTGACCGTCTTTAGCCTTCAGAGCCTGAAATCACTAGTAAAAGGTGAGGCGGCCCTCAGGAGGGACGAGAGAGGAATTCCCACCCGAAGTTTCTTCGACGCTTAAGTCAGTCGTGCAAAACTGGGAACATATGCTTGGGAGGGCAAACTTGAGTAGGTTGAGTATGACATCACCTCCGTAGATCACAATGCATATCCGATTGTTTAGTGAAAATGCGGGTTATCCTTTAGAGCATCTCCAATGGATTTTGCTATTTTTTCTTCTAAGATAGAGGTTTATTTCTCTCACCCCCACCCTTATTTTAGAGTAAAAAAAAGAGATTGCTATTTTTCCATATTTTAGAGAAAAAAATAGCAAAATCCATTGGAGATGGTTTTAGTCGGCACAAGAGTGGGTCAAAGGGCTTTCGTGATGGTCTATGAATGTGACAAGAAGTTTACTAACTTGAAACGGATTCCTCGCAGGACATGATGGCGGGATTATGTTGAGACGCGTATCCGGCCAAGTTCATCGGTGATTATGCATTATCGTGACCATTTGTAGTTTTTCAGGTAGCTTGGGCATTCTCCTCGAAGGAGTCCCCTTCTTCTTATGGTCACCTCCCTATTTATACACTTCTAACGGGTTCTCTTATTGGCTCCTCCAATCCCGTCGGTCAGTCCCATCTTCTCCTGGAACCTATAAAGCCTCGTACCGCCGGATAGGAGCTGGTAAAATTAAGTGTGAGGCCTACGTATAGGTGCACTGTTTGGTAAGTCCTCCTGCACACGTGACACTCTAGGATTGGGTCACGTAAAACCGGTCCCAACATATATTCATGAAATAATGAATCTCTTCTGCGGAAACCATTAGTGAGTAACTTGTGGCTGAGTCCAAAGACCCCTGAAGAAGTCTCAAAGCAGCCTCTTTGGTCAACAACAATCTCTCGTCTGTAAGATGTTTCCAAAGATATTTCCAACCTCTCGTCTGTAACACCACAAGAACTGCTCACTACTTCTTGCTTAATTTGGAGCCCTTGATCATTTTCACATTCGGATTCGATAGTATTAAGAGCGTCAACAAAAGAATCCCCTTCGCTTTCAGTCTCATTTTCACTATCCCTCGGTTCTCCCACAATCTCAATCCCACTATGTTGTTGTAGTCCTGATTCTGATTTAGCGTTTTCAATGTCCTTAGAATGCAGACAAGGAAGTAAGTGTTTCCCAATTCATAATCGAATGCAATTTACATTTTCCATCTTTTGGTTTTTGTGGCTCTCGTAAGTTTGTTTGTGCTCATAAAAGTGGTGTTTTTTTGTGGTGATTGATTGGTTAAGAAAATTATAAATACTACCTATTGTTGGAACCAAATTTTCAAGCCAATGGGCTTCTTCCATTTTGTCAAAATTTGGAAGTTGAGTGAAAAAAATGGGCTTTGGGCTCAAGTGTAAGTTTAAGTGAGAGTGTAAGTGAGTATCCCACATTGGAAACGTGGGAAAAAACTCTCTAATATAAATATAGAAGGGGCATAGCATATGTTCAAATTGTCCAAACAAGTCTCTCCTCTCCAATATTGAAGTGAAAATTGTTCTCTAACTCTGCAGAGGTGAATCTTTACTTCAATTATGGGAGGTGAAACTTAATTTTTTGGACGGCTTATTTTTACCTCAGGAAAGTGATCAAAGCAATCTTTTTTTATCATAAATATATTGATGCTTATTTGTATTTATGACCAAAGAAAACAAATAAAATAAAATTCAGAATGTATATACAAAATCATCCACCAATAGAAAATTCTGACATGGTACAATTATTTATTTAACAAAATCTAATCACTTGTAAAAATAAATATAATAAGATTGAGAATGCAAATACGAAATCAATCACCGATACAGAAGCCTAACATATTAATATTTAATTAATTATTTTAATTTTATTATTTTATATTATATTATTTGGTTTTAAATTAAAATTTGTCACATATTTTCAAATTTTGCTTTTTGAATTTTTTTGAATTAAAATTATTTTTTATTATTTAGCTACTCATATATTTATTCTTTTTATACGATGACAAATTAATTTTCATATTTCTATGTGAATTATATTTACTTTTTTATGGAATTTACTTATTTTTTTATTTTTTTACTAAAAAAATAAATTATTTTGTTTTATAATTATTTTATTTTATTGGAATACAAAAAAAACTTGTTTATCTTTTTTAAAAGTCTTTTAAAATAACTCGCTAGTAGTGCGGTTTTTTTTTTTAATATTAGTAATTGATTGTATAATGTTTTAATTTAAATGGATATTGTTCGAGAATGTTTTGTAGGATGCTTACAGGGGTGTATGTTCTCTGAGATGGTCGAACCTCATATCATACGTCCGTCCACTAGGAAGTTGAGTAGTACTCGGGAGAGTGACCGTCTTTAGCCTTCAGAGCCTGAAATCACTAGTAAAAGGTGAGGCGGCCCTCAGGAGGGACGAGAGAGGAATTCCCACCCGAAGTTTCTTCGACGCTTAAGTCAGTCGTGCAAAACTGGGAACATATGCTTGGGAGGGCAAACTTGAGTAGGTTGAGTATGACATCACCTCCGTAGATCACAATGCATATCCGATTGTTTAGTGAAAATGCGGGTTATCCTTTAGAGCATCTCCAATGGATTTTGCTATTTTTTCTTCTAAGATAGAGGTTTATTTCTCTCACCCCCACCCTTATTTTAGAGTAAAAAAAAGAGATTGCTATTTTTCCATATTTTAGAGAAAAAAATAGCAAAATCCATTGGAGATGGTTTTAGTCGGCACAAGAGTGGGTCAAAGGGCTTTCGTGATGGTCTATGAATGTGACAAGAAGTTTACTAACTTGAAACGGATTCCTCGCAGGACATGATGGCGGGATTATGTTGAGACGCGTATCCGGCCAAGTTCATCGGTGATTATGCATTATCGTGACCATTTGTAGTTTTTCAGGTAGCTTGGGCATTCTCCTCGAAGGAGTCCCCTTCTTCTTATGGTCACCTCCCTATTTATACACTTCTAACGGGTTCTCTTATTGGCTCCTCCAATCCCGTCGGTCAGTCCCATCTTCTCCTGGAACCTATAAAGCCTCGTACCGCCGGATAGGAGCTGGTAAAATTAAGTGTGAGGCCTACGTATAGGTGCACTGTTTGGTAAGTCCTCCTGCACACGTGACACTCTAGGATTGGGTCACGTAAAACCGGTCCCAACATATATTCATGAAATAATGAATCTCTTCTGCGGAAACCATTAGTGAGTAACTTGTGGCTGAGTCCAAAGACCCCTGAAGAAGTCTCAAAGCAGCCTCTTTGGTCAACAACAATCTCTCGTCTGTAAGATGTTTCCAAAGATATTTCCAACCTCTCGTCTGTAACACCACAAGAACTGCTCACTACTTCTTGCTTAATTTGGAGCCCTTGATCATTTTCACATTCGGATTCGATAGTATTAAGAGCGTCAACAAAAGAATCCCCTTCGCTTTCAGTCTCATTTTCACTATCCCTCGGTTCTCCCACAATCTCAATCCCACTATGTTGTTGTAGTCCTGATTCTGATTTAGCGTTTTCAATGTCCTTAGAATGCAGACAAGGAAGTAAGTGTTTCCCAATTCATAATCGAATGCAATTTACATTTTCCATCTTTTGGTTTTTGTGGCTCTCGTAAGTTTGTTTGTGCTCATAAAAGTGGTGTTTTTTTGTGGTGATTGATTGGTTAAGAAAATTATAAATACTACCTATTGTTGGAACCAAATTTTCAAGCCAATGGGCTTCTTCCATTTTGTCAAAATTTGGAAGTTGAGTGAAAAAAATGGGCTTTGGGCTCAAGTGTAAGTTTAAGTGAGAGTGTAAGTGAGTATCCCACATTGGAAACGTGGGAAAAAACTCTCTAATATAAATATAGAAGGGGCATAGCATATGTTCAAATTGTCCAAACAAGTCTCTCCTCTCCAATATTGAAGTGAAAATTGTTCTCTAACTCTGCAGAGGTGAATCTTTACTTCAATTATGGGAGGTGAAACTTAATTTTTTGGACGGCTTATTTTTACCTCAGGAAAGTGATCAAAGCAATCTTTTTTTATCATAAATATATTGATGCTTATTTGTATTTATGACCAAAGAAAACAAATAAAATAAAATTCAGAATGTATATACAAAATCATCCACCAATAGAAAATTCTGACATGGTACAATTATTTATTTAACAAAATCTAATCACTTGTAAAAATAAATATAATAAGATTGAGAATGCAAATACGAAATCAATCACCGATACAGAAGCCTAACATATTAATATTTAATTAATTATTTTAATTTTATTATTTTATATTATATTATTTGGTTTTAAATTAAAATTTGTCACATATTTTCAAATTTTGCTTTTTGAATTTTTTTGAATTAAAATTATTTTTTATTATTTAGCTACTCATATATTTATTCTTTTTATACGATGACAAATTAATTTTCATATTTCTATGTGAATTATATTTACTTTTTTATGGAATTTACTTATTTTTTTATTTTTTTACTAAAAAAATAAATTATTTTGTTTTATAATTATTTTATTTTATTGGAATACAAAAAAAACTTGTTTATCTTTTTTAAAAGTCTTTTAAAATAACTCGCTAGTAGTGCGGTTTTTTTTTTTAATATTAGTAATTGATTGTATAATGTTTTAATTTAAATGGATATTGTTCGAGAATGTTTTGTAGGATGCTTACAGGGGTGTATGTTCTCTGAGATGGTCGAACCTCATATCATACGTCCGTCCACTAGGAAGTTGAGTAGTACTCGGGAGAGTGACCGTCTTTAGCCTTCAGAGCCTGAAATCACTAGTAAAAGGTGAGGCGGCCCTCAGGAGGGACGAGAGAGGAATTCCCACCCGAAGTTTCTTCGACGCTTAAGTCAGTCGTGCAAAACTGGGAACATATGCTTGGGAGGGCAAACTTGAGTAGGTTGAGTATGACATCACCTCCGTAGATCACAATGCATATCCGATTGTTTAGTGAAAATGCGGGTTATCCTTTAGAGCATCTCCAATGGATTTTGCTATTTTTTCTTCTAAGATAGAGGTTTATTTCTCTCACCCCCACCCTTATTTTAGAGTAAAAAAAAGAGATTGCTATTTTTCCATATTTTAGAGAAAAAAATAGCAAAATCCATTGGAGATGGTTTTAGTCGGCACAAGAGTGGGTCAAAGGGCTTTCGTGATGGTCTATGAATGTGACAAGAAGTTTACTAACTTGAAACGGATTCCTCGCAGGACATGATGGCGGGATTATGTTGAGACGCGTATCCGGCCAAGTTCATCGGTGATTATGCATTATCGTGACCATTTGTAGTTTTTCAGGTAGCTTGGGCATTCTCCTCGAAGGAGTCCCCTTCTTCTTATGGTCACCTCCCTATTTATACACTTCTAACGGGTTCTCTTATTGGCTCCTCCAATCCCGTCGGTCAGTCCCATCTTCTCCTGGAACCTATAAAGCCTCGTACCGCCGGATAGGAGCTGGTAAAATTAAGTGTGAGGCCTACGTATAGGTGCACTGTTTGGTAAGTCCTCCTGCACACGTGACACTCTAGGATTGGGTCACGTAAAACCGGTCCCAACATATATTCATGAAATAATGAATCTCTTCTGCGGAAACCATTAGTGAGTAACTTGTGGCTGAGTCCAAAGACCCCTGAAGAAGTCTCAAAGCAGCCTCTTTGGTCAACAACAATCTCTCGTCTGTAAGATGTTTCCAAAGATATTTCCAACCTCTCGTCTGTAACACCACAAGAACTGCTCACTACTTCTTGCTTAATTTGGAGCCCTTGATCATTTTCACATTCGGATTCGATAGTATTAAGAGCGTCAACAAAAGAATCCCCTTCGCTTTCAGTCTCATTTTCACTATCCCTCGGTTCTCCCACAATCTCAATCCCACTATGTTGTTGTAGTCCTGATTCTGATTTAGCGTTTTCAATGTCCTTAGAATGCAGACAAGGAAGTAAGTGTTTCCCAATTCATAATCGAATGCAATTTACATTTTCCATCTTTTGGTTTTTGTGGCTCTCGTAAGTTTGTTTGTGCTCATAAAAGTGGTGTTTTTTTGTGGTGATTGATTGGTTAAGAAAATTATAAATACTACCTATTGTTGGAACCAAATTTTCAAGCCAATGGGCTTCTTCCATTTTGTCAAAATTTGGAAGTTGAGTGAAAAAAATGGGCTTTGGGCTCAAGTGTAAGTTTAAGTGAGAGTGTAAGTGAGTATCCCACATTGGAAACGTGGGAAAAAACTCTCTAATATAAATATAGAAGGGGCATAGCATATGTTCAAATTGTCCAAACAAGTCTCTCCTCTCCAATATTGAAGTGAAAATTGTTCTCTAACTCTGCAGAGGTGAATCTTTACTTCAATTATGGGAGGTGAAACTTAATTTTTTGGACGGCTTATTTTTACCTCAGGAAAGTGATCAAAGCAATCTTTTTTTATCATAAATATATTGATGCTTATTTGTATTTATGACCAAAGAAAACAAATAAAATAAAATTCAGAATGTATATACAAAATCATCCACCAATAGAAAATTCTGACATGGTACAATTATTTATTTAACAAAATCTAATCACTTGTAAAAATAAATATAATAAGATTGAGAATGCAAATACGAAATCAATCACCGATACAGAAGCCTAACATATTAATATTTAATTAATTATTTTAATTTTATTATTTTATATTATATTATTTGGTTTTAAATTAAAATTTGTCACATATTTTCAAATTTTGCTTTTTGAATTTTTTTGAATTAAAATTATTTTTTATTATTTAGCTACTCATATATTTATTCTTTTTATACGATGACAAATTAATTTTCATATTTCTATGTGAATTATATTTACTTTTTTATGGAATTTACTTATTTTTTTATTTTTTTACTAAAAAAATAAATTATTTTGTTTTATAATTATTTTATTTTATTGGAATACAAAAAAAACTTGTTTATCTTTTTTAAAAGTCTTTTAAAATAACTCGCTAGTAGTGCGGTTTTTTTTTTTAATATTAGTAATTGATTGTATAATGTTTTAATTTAAATGGATATTGTTCGAGAATGTTTTGTAGGATGCTTACAGGGGTGTATGTTCTCTGAGATGGTCGAACCTCATATCATACGTCCGTCCACTAGGAAGTTGAGTAGTACTCGGGAGAGTGACCGTCTTTAGCCTTCAGAGCCTGAAATCACTAGTAAAAGGTGAGGCGGCCCTCAGGAGGGACGAGAGAGGAATTCCCACCCGAAGTTTCTTCGACGCTTAAGTCAGTCGTGCAAAACTGGGAACATATGCTTGGGAGGGCAAACTTGAGTAGGTTGAGTATGACATCACCTCCGTAGATCACAATGCATATCCGATTGTTTAGTGAAAATGCGGGTTATCCTTTAGAGCATCTCCAATGGATTTTGCTATTTTTTCTTCTAAGATAGAGGTTTATTTCTCTCACCCCCACCCTTATTTTAGAGTAAAAAAAAGAGATTGCTATTTTTCCATATTTTAGAGAAAAAAATAGCAAAATCCATTGGAGATGGTTTTAGTCGGCACAAGAGTGGGTCAAAGGGCTTTCGTGATGGTCTATGAATGTGACAAGAAGTTTACTAACTTGAAACGGATTCCTCGCAGGACATGATGGCGGGATTATGTTGAGACGCGTATCCGGCCAAGTTCATCGGTGATTATGCATTATCGTGACCATTTGTAGTTTTTCAGGTAGCTTGGGCATTCTCCTCGAAGGAGTCCCCTTCTTCTTATGGTCACCTCCCTATTTATACACTTCTAACGGGTTCTCTTATTGGCTCCTCCAATCCCGTCGGTCAGTCCCATCTTCTCCTGGAACCTATAAAGCCTCGTACCGCCGGATAGGAGCTGGTAAAATTAAGTGTGAGGCCTACGTATAGGTGCACTGTTTGGTAAGTCCTCCTGCACACGTGACACTCTAGGATTGGGTCACGTAAAACCGGTCCCAACATATATTCATGAAATAATGAATCTCTTCTGCGGAAACCATTAGTGAGTAACTTGTGGCTGAGTCCAAAGACCCCTGAAGAAGTCTCAAAGCAGCCTCTTTGGTCAACAACAATCTCTCGTCTGTAAGATGTTTCCAAAGATATTTCCAACCTCTCGTCTGTAACACCACAAGAACTGCTCACTACTTCTTGCTTAATTTGGAGCCCTTGATCATTTTCACATTCGGATTCGATAGTATTAAGAGCGTCAACAAAAGAATCCCCTTCGCTTTCAGTCTCATTTTCACTATCCCTCGGTTCTCCCACAATCTCAATCCCACTATGTTGTTGTAGTCCTGATTCTGATTTAGCGTTTTCAATGTCCTTAGAATGCAGACAAGGAAGTAAGTGTTTCCCAATTCATAATCGAATGCAATTTACATTTTCCATCTTTTGGTTTTTGTGGCTCTCGTAAGTTTGTTTGTGCTCATAAAAGTGGTGTTTTTTTGTGGTGATTGATTGGTTAAGAAAATTATAAATACTACCTATTGTTGGAACCAAATTTTCAAGCCAATGGGCTTCTTCCATTTTGTCAAAATTTGGAAGTTGAGTGAAAAAAATGGGCTTTGGGCTCAAGTGTAAGTTTAAGTGAGAGTGTAAGTGAGTATCCCACATTGGAAACGTGGGAAAAAACTCTCTAATATAAATATAGAAGGGGCATAGCATATGTTCAAATTGTCCAAACAAGTCTCTCCTCTCCAATATTGAAGTGAAAATTGTTCTCTAACTCTGCAGAGGTGAATCTTTACTTCAATTATGGGAGGTGAAACTTAATTTTTTGGACGGCTTATTTTTACCTCAGGAAAGTGATCAAAGCAATCTTTTTTTATCATAAATATATTGATGCTTATTTGTATTTATGACCAAAGAAAACAAATAAAATAAAATTCAGAATGTATATACAAAATCATCCACCAATAGAAAATTCTGACATGGTACAATTATTTATTTAACAAAATCTAATCACTTGTAAAAATAAATATAATAAGATTGAGAATGCAAATACGAAATCAATCACCGATACAGAAGCCTAACATATTAATATTTAATTAATTATTTTAATTTTATTATTTTATATTATATTATTTGGTTTTAAATTAAAATTTGTCACATATTTTCAAATTTTGCTTTTTGAATTTTTTTGAATTAAAATTATTTTTTATTATTTAGCTACTCATATATTTATTCTTTTTATACGATGACAAATTAATTTTCATATTTCTATGTGAATTATATTTACTTTTTTATGGAATTTACTTATTTTTTTATTTTTTTACTAAAAAAATAAATTATTTTGTTTTATAATTATTTTATTTTATTGGAATACAAAAAAAACTTGTTTATCTTTTTTAAAAGTCTTTTAAAATAACTCGCTAGTAGTGCGGTTTTTTTTTTTAATATTAGTAATTGATTGTATAATGTTTTAATTTAAATGGATATTGTTCGAGAATGTTTTGTAGGATGCTTACAGGGGTGTATGTTCTCTGAGATGGTCGAACCTCATATCATACGTCCGTCCACTAGGAAGTTGAGTAGTACTCGGGAGAGTGACCGTCTTTAGCCTTCAGAGCCTGAAATCACTAGTAAAAGGTGAGGCGGCCCTCAGGAGGGACGAGAGAGGAATTCCCACCCGAAGTTTCTTCGACGCTTAAGTCAGTCGTGCAAAACTGGGAACATATGCTTGGGAGGGCAAACTTGAGTAGGTTGAGTATGACATCACCTCCGTAGATCACAATGCATATCCGATTGTTTAGTGAAAATGCGGGTTATCCTTTAGAGCATCTCCAATGGATTTTGCTATTTTTTCTTCTAAGATAGAGGTTTATTTCTCTCACCCCCACCCTTATTTTAGAGTAAAAAAAAGAGATTGCTATTTTTCCATATTTTAGAGAAAAAAATAGCAAAATCCATTGGAGATGGTTTTAGTCGGCACAAGAGTGGGTCAAAGGGCTTTCGTGATGGTCTATGAATGTGACAAGAAGTTTACTAACTTGAAACGGATTCCTCGCAGGACATGATGGCGGGATTATGTTGAGACGCGTATCCGGCCAAGTTCATCGGTGATTATGCATTATCGTGACCATTTGTAGTTTTTCAGGTAGCTTGGGCATTCTCCTCGAAGGAGTCCCCTTCTTCTTATGGTCACCTCCCTATTTATACACTTCTAACGGGTTCTCTTATTGGCTCCTCCAATCCCGTCGGTCAGTCCCATCTTCTCCTGGAACCTATAAAGCCTCGTACCGCCGGATAGGAGCTGGTAAAATTAAGTGTGAGGCCTACGTATAGGTGCACTGTTTGGTAAGTCCTCCTGCACACGTGACACTCTAGGATTGGGTCACGTAAAACCGGTCCCAACATATATTCATGAAATAATGAATCTCTTCTGCGGAAACCATTAGTGAGTAACTTGTGGCTGAGTCCAAAGACCCCTGAAGAAGTCTCAAAGCAGCCTCTTTGGTCAACAACAATCTCTCGTCTGTAAGATGTTTCCAAAGATATTTCCAACCTCTCGTCTGTAACACCACAAGAACTGCTCACTACTTCTTGCTTAATTTGGAGCCCTTGATCATTTTCACATTCGGATTCGATAGTATTAAGAGCGTCAACAAAAGAATCCCCTTCGCTTTCAGTCTCATTTTCACTATCCCTCGGTTCTCCCACAATCTCAATCCCACTATGTTGTTGTAGTCCTGATTCTGATTTAGCGTTTTCAATGTCCTTAGAATGCAGACAAGGAAGTAAGTGTTTCCCAATTCATAATCGAATGCAATTTACATTTTCCATCTTTTGGTTTTTGTGGCTCTCGTAAGTTTGTTTGTGCTCATAAAAGTGGTGTTTTTTTGTGGTGATTGATTGGTTAAGAAAATTATAAATACTACCTATTGTTGGAACCAAATTTTCAAGCCAATGGGCTTCTTCCATTTTGTCAAAATTTGGAAGTTGAGTGAAAAAAATGGGCTTTGGGCTCAAGTGTAAGTTTAAGTGAGAGTGTAAGTGAGTATCCCACATTGGAAACGTGGGAAAAAACTCTCTAATATAAATATAGAAGGGGCATAGCATATGTTCAAATTGTCCAAACAAGTCTCTCCTCTCCAATATTGAAGTGAAAATTGTTCTCTAACTCTGCAGAGGTGAATCTTTACTTCAATTATGGGAGGTGAAACTTAATTTTTTGGACGGCTTATTTTTACCTCAGGAAAGTGATCAAAGCAATCTTTTTTTATCATAAATATATTGATGCTTATTTGTATTTATGACCAAAGAAAACAAATAAAATAAAATTCAGAATGTATATACAAAATCATCCACCAATAGAAAATTCTGACATGGTACAATTATTTATTTAACAAAATCTAATCACTTGTAAAAATAAATATAATAAGATTGAGAATGCAAATACGAAATCAATCACCGATACAGAAGCCTAACATATTAATATTTAATTAATTATTTTAATTTTATTATTTTATATTATATTATTTGGTTTTAAATTAAAATTTGTCACATATTTTCAAATTTTGCTTTTTGAATTTTTTTGAATTAAAATTATTTTTTATTATTTAGCTACTCATATATTTATTCTTTTTATACGATGACAAATTAATTTTCATATTTCTATGTGAATTATATTTACTTTTTTATGGAATTTACTTATTTTTTTATTTTTTTACTAAAAAAATAAATTATTTTGTTTTATAATTATTTTATTTTATTGGAATACAAAAAAAACTTGTTTATCTTTTTTAAAAGTCTTTTAAAATAACTCGCTAGTAGTGCGGTTTTTTTTTTTAATATTAGTAATTGATTGTATAATGTTTTAATTTAAATGGATATTGTTCGAGAATGTTTTGTAGGATGCTTACAGGGGTGTATGTTCTCTGAGATGGTCGAACCTCATATCATACGTCCGTCCACTAGGAAGTTGAGTAGTACTCGGGAGAGTGACCGTCTTTAGCCTTCAGAGCCTGAAATCACTAGTAAAAGGTGAGGCGGCCCTCAGGAGGGACGAGAGAGGAATTCCCACCCGAAGTTTCTTCGACGCTTAAGTCAGTCGTGCAAAACTGGGAACATATGCTTGGGAGGGCAAACTTGAGTAGGTTGAGTATGACATCACCTCCGTAGATCACAATGCATATCCGATTGTTTAGTGAAAATGCGGGTTATCCTTTAGAGCATCTCCAATGGATTTTGCTATTTTTTCTTCTAAGATAGAGGTTTATTTCTCTCACCCCCACCCTTATTTTAGAGTAAAAAAAAGAGATTGCTATTTTTCCATATTTTAGAGAAAAAAATAGCAAAATCCATTGGAGATGGTTTTAGTCGGCACAAGAGTGGGTCAAAGGGCTTTCGTGATGGTCTATGAATGTGACAAGAAGTTTACTAACTTGAAACGGATTCCTCGCAGGACATGATGGCGGGATTATGTTGAGACGCGTATCCGGCCAAGTTCATCGGTGATTATGCATTATCGTGACCATTTGTAGTTTTTCAGGTAGCTTGGGCATTCTCCTCGAAGGAGTCCCCTTCTTCTTATGGTCACCTCCCTATTTATACACTTCTAACGGGTTCTCTTATTGGCTCCTCCAATCCCGTCGGTCAGTCCCATCTTCTCCTGGAACCTATAAAGCCTCGTACCGCCGGATAGGAGCTGGTAAAATTAAGTGTGAGGCCTACGTATAGGTGCACTGTTTGGTAAGTCCTCCTGCACACGTGACACTCTAGGATTGGGTCACGTAAAACCGGTCCCAACATATATTCATGAAATAATGAATCTCTTCTGCGGAAACCATTAGTGAGTAACTTGTGGCTGAGTCCAAAGACCCCTGAAGAAGTCTCAAAGCAGCCTCTTTGGTCAACAACAATCTCTCGTCTGTAAGATGTTTCCAAAGATATTTCCAACCTCTCGTCTGTAACACCACAAGAACTGCTCACTACTTCTTGCTTAATTTGGAGCCCTTGATCATTTTCACATTCGGATTCGATAGTATTAAGAGCGTCAACAAAAGAATCCCCTTCGCTTTCAGTCTCATTTTCACTATCCCTCGGTTCTCCCACAATCTCAATCCCACTATGTTGTTGTAGTCCTGATTCTGATTTAGCGTTTTCAATGTCCTTAGAATGCAGACAAGGAAGTAAGTGTTTCCCAATTCATAATCGAATGCAATTTACATTTTCCATCTTTTGGTTTTTGTGGCTCTCGTAAGTTTGTTTGTGCTCATAAAAGTGGTGTTTTTTTGTGGTGATTGATTGGTTAAGAAAATTATAAATACTACCTATTGTTGGAACCAAATTTTCAAGCCAATGGGCTTCTTCCATTTTGTCAAAATTTGGAAGTTGAGTGAAAAAAATGGGCTTTGGGCTCAAGTGTAAGTTTAAGTGAGAGTGTAAGTGAGTATCCCACATTGGAAACGTGGGAAAAAACTCTCTAATATAAATATAGAAGGGGCATAGCATATGTTCAAATTGTCCAAACAAGTCTCTCCTCTCCAATATTGAAGTGAAAATTGTTCTCTAACTCTGCAGAGGTGAATCTTTACTTCAATTATGGGAGGTGAAACTTAATTTTTTGGACGGCTTATTTTTACCTCAGGAAAGTGATCAAAGCAATCTTTTTTTATCATAAATATATTGATGCTTATTTGTATTTATGACCAAAGAAAACAAATAAAATAAAATTCAGAATGTATATACAAAATCATCCACCAATAGAAAATTCTGACATGGTACAATTATTTATTTAACAAAATCTAATCACTTGTAAAAATAAATATAATAAGATTGAGAATGCAAATACGAAATCAATCACCGATACAGAAGCCTAACATATTAATATTTAATTAATTATTTTAATTTTATTATTTTATATTATATTATTTGGTTTTAAATTAAAATTTGTCACATATTTTCAAATTTTGCTTTTTGAATTTTTTTGAATTAAAATTATTTTTTATTATTTAGCTACTCATATATTTATTCTTTTTATACGATGACAAATTAATTTTCATATTTCTATGTGAATTATATTTACTTTTTTATGGAATTTACTTATTTTTTTATTTTTTTACTAAAAAAATAAATTATTTTGTTTTATAATTATTTTATTTTATTGGAATACAAAAAAAACTTGTTTATCTTTTTTAAAAGTCTTTTAAAATAACTCGCTAGTAGTGCGGTTTTTTTTTTTAATATTAGTAATTGATTGTATAATGTTTTAATTTAAATGGATATTGTTCGAGAATGTTTTGTAGGATGCTTACAGGGGTGTATGTTCTCTGAGATGGTCGAACCTCATATCATACGTCCGTCCACTAGGAAGTTGAGTAGTACTCGGGAGAGTGACCGTCTTTAGCCTTCAGAGCCTGAAATCACTAGTAAAAGGTGAGGCGGCCCTCAGGAGGGACGAGAGAGGAATTCCCACCCGAAGTTTCTTCGACGCTTAAGTCAGTCGTGCAAAACTGGGAACATATGCTTGGGAGGGCAAACTTGAGTAGGTTGAGTATGACATCACCTCCGTAGATCACAATGCATATCCGATTGTTTAGTGAAAATGCGGGTTATCCTTTAGAGCATCTCCAATGGATTTTGCTATTTTTTCTTCTAAGATAGAGGTTTATTTCTCTCACCCCCACCCTTATTTTAGAGTAAAAAAAAGAGATTGCTATTTTTCCATATTTTAGAGAAAAAAATAGCAAAATCCATTGGAGATGGTTTTAGTCGGCACAAGAGTGGGTCAAAGGGCTTTCGTGATGGTCTATGAATGTGACAAGAAGTTTACTAACTTGAAACGGATTCCTCGCAGGACATGATGGCGGGATTATGTTGAGACGCGTATCCGGCCAAGTTCATCGGTGATTATGCATTATCGTGACCATTTGTAGTTTTTCAGGTAGCTTGGGCATTCTCCTCGAAGGAGTCCCCTTCTTCTTATGGTCACCTCCCTATTTATACACTTCTAACGGGTTCTCTTATTGGCTCCTCCAATCCCGTCGGTCAGTCCCATCTTCTCCTGGAACCTATAAAGCCTCGTACCGCCGGATAGGAGCTGGTAAAATTAAGTGTGAGGCCTACGTATAGGTGCACTGTTTGGTAAGTCCTCCTGCACACGTGACACTCTAGGATTGGGTCACGTAAAACCGGTCCCAACATATATTCATGAAATAATGAATCTCTTCTGCGGAAACCATTAGTGAGTAACTTGTGGCTGAGTCCAAAGACCCCTGAAGAAGTCTCAAAGCAGCCTCTTTGGTCAACAACAATCTCTCGTCTGTAAGATGTTTCCAAAGATATTTCCAACCTCTCGTCTGTAACACCACAAGAACTGCTCACTACTTCTTGCTTAATTTGGAGCCCTTGATCATTTTCACATTCGGATTCGATAGTATTAAGAGCGTCAACAAAAGAATCCCCTTCGCTTTCAGTCTCATTTTCACTATCCCTCGGTTCTCCCACAATCTCAATCCCACTATGTTGTTGTAGTCCTGATTCTGATTTAGCGTTTTCAATGTCCTTAGAATGCAGACAAGGAAGTAAGCGTTTCCCAATTCATAATCGAATGCAATTTACATTTTCCATCTTTTGGTTTTTGTGTCTCTCGTAAGTTTGCTTTGTGCTCATAAAAGTGGTGTTTTTTTTTTGTGGTGATTGATTGGTTAAGAAAGTTATAAATACTACCTATTGTTGGAACCAAATTTTCAAGTCAATGGGCTTCTTCCATTTTGTCAAAATTTGGAAGTTGAGTGATAAGAAATGGGCTTTGGGCTCAAGTGTAAGTTTAAGTGAGAGTGTAAGTGAGTATCCCACATTGGAAACGTGGGTAAAAACTCTCTAATATAAATATAGAAGGGACATAACATATGTTCAAATCGTCCAAACAAGTCTCTCCTCTCCAATATTGAAGTGAAAATTGTACTCTAACTCTGCAGAGGTGAATCTTTACTTCAATTATGGGAAGTGAAACTTAATTATTTGGATGACTTATTTTTACCTCAGGAAAGTGATTAAAGCAATCTTTTTTTATCATAAATATATTGATGCTTATTTGTATTTATGACCATCACTTTGGTTCACTAAGATTGGTTCACGTAAAATCGGTCCCAATAGATATTCATGAAGTAATTAATTTCTTTTTTGATTCTAAGTATATTTTATATTTTTAATATATATGTTTAAATTTAATTGGTAGAATCTTGGATTTTACACCTTACCCGTTGTTATTTACTCTATGATAATTACAAAACATCCCTATGTTTCTTTGAATGCATCAATGTATTGGATACTCTATTTGCATTTAGAATATAAAAATATGAGCGTTCAAAGAAATGGTACGTTCTAACGTTTAGCTCGATAAATATGTATATGTGTTTGACAATTTTTTGTTACATTTTGAGATCATGTGTAATCCACATACTACTTCCATTTATGAGTTAATATGTCAAATCAATCTTTTATATCTTATTTATAACACTTTTGTTTTAATAATGAGAGATCAAATCAAACTAAACAATTCACATTGATCATCTGCCATGATTCAATAATTAATCACAAGGAAGAGGATCTCTAAAGACATATAGCTCTAGAGATGAGAAAATGTGATTTGTATGGTTGTTCTCCCATCATGTCCCACCATCATCTTCGCATTAGTTGTTCTACTTTTATAAGGTTTTTAATTGTCTTGTTTTTTTTTTCATTTAATCTCACACTTTATAGTGAATATCAACTTAGCAACTTTCTAAAGAGATGAACACACAAACTACCATCGGTCAAATTCACTTAATTTGATTCAATACAAAAAATCCAAACTCAAATTGACCTCTAAAATAAAAACAATACAAAAAAGTTATTCTTGCTTACATAAAACTAATATTAATTTATGAACAAAGTAAACCTGGTTATTCAGATTAGGCAGGGCTCAATGACACGATGGACCTTGTTCGCAGGGTCGGTTCAGTTTTTTTGGATGTTTCACTTGCTTATTTTTCGGATTAGTGTTTTGATATATGAAAATGGACCCTAATTTTACATGCAATCTCAAATTTATGCAAAAATAGTTATGTTTATATTCAATTTGGACCCTAAAATATGAAGCAGTTTTGTAAAATAAAATTAGGCTATGTGCTTTAACACTTTGACACATGCCAATAATCGGATATGATTTAGATAATCGCATCAACCTTCATGA
The DNA here is from genome assembly GCA_020283515.1 of Alliaria petiolata. Classification (NCBI taxonomy): domain Eukaryota; kingdom Viridiplantae; phylum Streptophyta; class Magnoliopsida; order Brassicales; family Brassicaceae; genus Alliaria; species Alliaria petiolata. The sequence continues at coordinate 62,843,270 of JAHZTW010000001.1, forward strand.
GTACACCGACATGATCTTACATATAAAATTATCTTATACAACTATTTATCACATGTATAATAATAGTTAATATACTATTACATTCATTAAATATATCTATATATTTATTATGAAGAAACTAATTTATCTTTCGTTTTTTTTGCTATAATAAATTATCTTTCATACCTAAAGATAGATTACTCTTGCATGAAACAACCATCAATCTGGCTAGCATTGCTCGACTTTCCATATACGTTACGGCATTCAATTATGGGCTTATTTCCATCGAGCGTAGTAATATCGATATGATCTAGAATGATGTCTTTGCAATATGTGACAATGCTGCAATCTATCTTTACAATTTCATCGCGTCGTGACGTTCCATAAATATCTGTGAATGTCACGTTGCTTATTGCCACTGCTGATTCCTGTTAAACACAAAATATACCCTCAAAAATCAACCTAATTACAATTTTAAAAACTTTTATATTTTACAAGAAAAGGAAGATAATTTACCTCAACATCAAGACGTCACTTATCTACATAGTTTTGGTTGATAATAATCGGATTTTTTGTTTCTATGAGGTTGATGCCCTTAAAAACTATATTTCTTGCATATCCTTTTCCATTCTAAACAATAAAATTATATAGCTCAGCAAAACTCCATTTAGTTTTAATATAGACAACTATATTTAAAAAATCATTACCGGCCATGTCTTAATTCTAGCGCCATTATCCGTCTTATTGAAAATGCAATCAGTCACTTGAACGTTCTCAACTTCAGATTCTTCTCCATCTCTTCCAAGACTTCCCACACTGTAAATTAATTACAAAGATAAAGAACAAAACTCATTATAGAATCTAAGAAATTAATACTTAGATAACTTCATTAATATATAAAAAATATAAATATATGCCTTATTCCATGTCCAGGACCACAAAACATCCTTGTGATGTTGATATTCATACTTCCACTGTTTATAGCTACACAATCATCCCCTGAAATTTATTAAGAAATTGAAATTCAAATAACCATTATGCCATTTTGAGATTGAAAATCTAATGGTTGCAAAACGAGAGATATCTAACTACGTACCAGTTCCAATCATAGTGTCGAATATGTTGACATTACTTGAACCTGAGATATTAACTCCATCGGTGTTAGGACTCTCATCGGGTGCAACAAGTTTTATCTTCGTTATGTCAACATTTTTGCAACTGCTGATCGAAATATGGTTTCTCGGGCTATTGATTGAGGTTATTCCAATTATCTGAAGATTATTGCATCCTTGAAAATGCAATTGCTACAAGAAAAATTAAAAACACTTTTTCATCATGAGTTTTTCGTTATAGAATTTAGAGTAAAATTAGTGTAATAGTGGGAAAAGAAATATATACTCACAGTAGGCCGTTTAGAAGCTGAAACTTTTGGCTGGATATATAAAAAATATGAGAAATATATTAGATTCATGTCTATATATATGTAATTAAATAAATTTCATTTATGTAACTATATATATAAAAAAAAACTCACCTTCCAGAAAGACGAACCACGTCCATCGATTGTTCCCGAACCAGTGACCGTTAAACCAATTATGCCATTAAAACCAACCCATTTTTGTGACTTATAGTCTGACCATGCTGCTTTGTTGATAGGGGCGACGATCTTTCCATCAACCTACAAAATTGATCACATATACATTTCATATCCATACATAAATTTTCATTCATTTTGTTTTCTCCGCACAAGTTTGTGACTCAATCTAAAAACAAATTTTGATCTTTCGATGATGTTACCTGAACTTTTATACAAGAGGATTTACAAGGGCCTTGAAACACTAGAGGTTGTAGTAAGAATGTATTATTCGAAGGAATAAGGAGTGTTTTGTTATCTCCACCGCTACCACACATAGTTTTCCAGGCTTCCACAAAAGCCTTTATCAAAAAAGGAATCAAAATTATAAGAAATAGTATATATATAACTGAATAATAGTAATGCATACTCAAATGTTGGCTACGATATAAAAATATTTTGGTTTGATTGCAAAACCTTTATATATATATATATATATATATATATATAGTAGTTAATGCGTCTCTGAGCAATTTTGATGAGAAATTTCATGACATCTTATACGTTCTTTACAAGCTTGTGAAACATAACCAGTCTTTTACCATGTTCAATTACTGTATTTAAATATGATTCCAATTCAGAATTTAAAAAACTATATATGTGTGTAGTATACATGGCTTTTTTCTACGTCAAATATATGCTTAATAAAAAATTGCATATAAACAATAATATACCGAAATCTTAATAATTTTTTGCATATATAATACCTTTGAATCATCGGTAGTACCATCGCCCTTAGCACCAAATTTAAGCACATTATAGATTTGGCCATTTGCCAGACTAAAATAGAGTAAAGTCAACACGAACACAGCTGTACGCATGATTTCCTACAACATACCAAAAACAATATTGTTAGAAGGAAATATTATAACATATTTAGTTAAAGAGAGATTTTATTTGATTTCATATGTACCATTGTGTGATGATGACAAATGATTGAATGTAAGGTAGTGTGCAAATTTATGTGTTATTCATCACGTATTTATACACTTACAAATCATGAATAAGGTTTAAAACTTCACATATTTCATTTCTAAAATTTTATGAATATTTTTTTGTTAACAAAATTTTTATGAATATTTTTGTGCAAATAAAGTATATTTTCTTATTACATTAGATTTAGAAACAAATCAGCATATGAAAATGAAAAACAAAAAAAAAACTTACAAAAAAAATAAAATAAAGAATACAAGTTAAAAAGGAAATGAATATAAATGAATCAATGGAAAATAAATCAAATACACATTGGAAAATTCATTATAGAACTAAATTTGGATGCATATTGTGATTTAATTGCATTAATAATCTATATATTTAACAAAAACGAGCATTGTTTCTATGTAAATAAATAGCCACTAAAATTAAAAATTATAATGTTTTTCTAACAATTTGGTAGGGTTTGAACTATATAGATAATTATTTAAAACAAAATCTTTGAGATTATGGATTTGTTATTAACAGATTGATAAGTATAATGTTTTTATTTTTTCTAAATTTAGACTACTATAATATAAAATAAAAATATAAAGGTGAATTTTTTTTCCTGCATATCTTTAATATATTCAAAAAGAAACAATTGAAACCTACGCGTCAACACCACGTTTTTCTCAAATATTTTTAATTTATTTAAATTCAATAATTCTTCCTTTTTATTATTAACTAACAACAAATAATTGAATTAAAAAAGAATTCTAATTTATTAATGTCACTAAATATTTTGTTACATGATTTAGTATCTGATACACAATTTTAATGCACCTGTTAATTGCTTTCTAATTTTTAAATTAATTTTGTATAAATCTTTAAAATATTCCTAGAGATATTTAGATTTTTTTTCTTAAGCTGAAGAATGGTATAAGACTTGTTCACGTTTTCAAAACGTGATTAATTTCATTGCATTTTTACCATTCTGTGATGAATATTATACCATTTGTTCATACTATTCATCAAATTATTGTACTATTTTTACCATTCTGTGATGAATATTGTACTATTTTTACTAGTTATACTATTCATCAAATTTTTACATGATTTTGCTATATACAACTAGCATGTTAAAAATATAACTAGAAACAAAAAACATGATTAATCTTCTAAAATTATATTTTTAGCGTTTTATAATTACAGTACGAAAATTTTATGAACATATTTGTTCTATCTAAAGCAAATTGATGGACATATATAAGTTGATAATGAAATTTGAAGAGATGTTTTAGGAAACCGCCGAGGCCCCTTTGTTTACTGAGATTATTCATTTTCTGTATGAGGAAGCCGTGTTGCAAGAAGATGCGATCTTGAGATGTGCGGAAGAGAAAGCAGGCGAGATGAATCTGACAAAGTTTATTTGAAACAATGTGAGGCTCAAGGTAGCATCTGAGGAGGAAGAAGATGAAGACAGCTGAAATTCGTAAACGTGAGTTCGATGGCTTTCTAATGGTCATTACGCAGTTGATGGCCTCATAATTTTGATTTATCATTTACATTTTATAGAGATAAGGAAATATACATTAGAGATAAAGACATATAACATAGCTTTCTAAACATGTACCAACCCATTGTGGCCAAACCCAAATTGGTCAGCGGAAGTCACAGATTTTTTGGCGTAGAAGCTCGGGACGGCTGATTAATAAATAATATATATATGTTTTAATATTTTCATTTTTTAAATACTAATTTAAATATCATATTTTTAATTTACCTTCTCGGAAACTCCGGCAGCCGGTCCTAGGCATTCGAGTACCCGTTCGAGTTCGAGTGAGTCATATAGTGAGTCAGAGAACTCCTACAGGGAGTTACGATGCGACCACTAGTGCTAAAAGCACTTTCAGACGCAATTGAAGACACCTGCATTGCAAGTACATCTCGAGCGATTTCAGATAAAACAGGGAACTTGGATGTGTTAACTTTCCACCAAGACAATACGTCATACTCTGTCCCACTCATAACTGCTGGTATCTCAACCGGTTCCTTGAGATATCTTTCCAATTCATCTCTCGTGTCTTTGACTCCCAATTCATCCACCTTTTCCTTGTACATAAAATCTATCCTCTCATAGCCGAAATCATCCTCCACCAATTGCACTGCTTCTTGTGAAGGGAAACTCATTGAGGATGCCTGAGTAGATTGAGACGGTTGCTGAACTGGACCATGATGTCGAAGTGTATACTCATCAAATAATGAACGAAGAAAATCAAGGACTGATTTACTCATTTGTATAGCATCAGTCGATTCTTCCCCATACAGCTTCTCGAAACACATATTAGCAAAGTCCATCTTCTTTCTTGGATCAAATATCGTAGCTGCAATCAACATCTTGTTGATCCCTTTCATTCCATCCCAATTCTTGTCGAATTTCTTCAACATATCTTCAGCCTTTGACTTCAACTCTGAATTATAACTATTACTCAGCTGAATGAGGTTTCTCTCTATGGTGACTATCTCGCCATAACACTTATACGCATTGAGAGACTTAGAAGCCGACATAACCAAAGTCGAGTTGTAAAATATCACTAGGAACTTAGCTAACCTTTCAACAGCATTCCAATCGCTCCTACTTGGAGGTCCAATCCGTTTGACACCATTCTCAAACTCTAGGAAGTAGTCATTGTATAGCTTATCTTCAGCCTCCATCTTGTCAAATGCCAATCTAAATTTCAATGCCTTTGACAACATGTTGAATGTAGAATTCCACCGTGTTCTAACATCCAATGGCAAACTACCTCTTGTTACCCTTCCCGAATCAACCCAAAACTTGAACGACTTCAATCTATTTGTAGATGATCTAATATATAAAATCGCATTGCGTATGGCATTGACACTGTCATTTACTTCAGCTAAACCCTCTTTCACAATCAAATTTATTATATGCGAACAACATCTAACATGCATACAGCTCCCACTTAACACAAAAACCTCGTTAGACAGCAATGAAAACGAACCTCCTTAGAGTCGAATTATTGGCAGTTGCATTATTAACAGTTATGCAGAATACCTTCTCTAAACCCCACTCTGCTAAACACTCTAAAAGAACAGTTGCAATTGTCTGACCTTTGTGATATGTGACGTTCTTAAACCCAATGATGAACTTCTTTAACCTCCATTGTGCATCAACAAAATGCAATGTGATCACCATATAACTCGCACCTGTTAAAGACCAAATCAAATCAAGTTTTAATATGAAAGAAATAAGAAAGAATATGATAACATACAAACCAGTAGCTAAGAAAATCATACCTGTAGGCTGACAGGTCCATATGTCTGTTGTAAGAGAGACTCTCTGCTTGTTAGCAACAAACCAATCCTCCAGGGCTGTTTTCTTCTTCGCATACATCTCAACGATGTTTCTTGTTGCTGTTCTTCTTGAATGAGGGTCGTACAGGTTCACCCTTTTGCAGAAGTGTTTGAAAGCCATACTTTCAACAAAAGAGAGTGGCAATTCCCCAATCACAATCATCTCATCTGTAGCCTCTTTGAATACCTTCTCAGACACTTTCGCATCCTTCATACCTCCATCATATATCCTCATTGATCACTGTCTGAATCTTTCTCTCTTGGAATGCCTTGTAATGTTTGCAACATTGTAGATGCTTTTGCAGATTTGAAGTCCCTGACGATGTTGGACATGCGAACAACTTGTGACAATAGTGACAGTTGCATTTGTTACGGTTTTCTTTTGTCTTTGTGAAATGTCCCCAAACATCAGATCTTGCAGGGAGTTCATTCTTCTGCTTGGTCGACTGAGAATTAGCTCCACTTGATCCATGAATGTCCTTTCTTTTACCTCCACGACTCTCAGGAGTCATAAACTGTTGTTCTGTTTCTTCCGTTTCTTGAGGTTTCTCTAACTCAATGTAATCTGGATTTAGAGATGATGAAGAATCCATCTGAAAGAAAGAAAAAAAGAAAAAAAATCAGATCAGATTCATACAATGTAAAAACCATCTCCTAATGCGATTTTCTAAACAAAGGAGCCAATATTCGTGAATCCACAAATGTGTTCTAAATAAGTTAAATTAATTACATCCCAAATCATAATCAAACAAACCAGAATGTTGTTCACGAACTCAACATGCAACAACTCATAAGCCATTTGTTCTAAGATAACTCACACAAACGTTAAGACACACTCTAATTCGATCATCAAAATCATTCAACTAAGAGCAAAATCAAACAGGACGTATGCACACTGTTAAATTCAAATACATAATTCGCAACATAACAATATACAAATAGTATGTAACACACAAAAACAAATCAAAATCCATCATAAAATCGACAAAGGAAACCTTAAATAGCATGTTTGTGAGTTATCAAAACAAAATCGAGACCATCATAATTCATAAACTTGTCAAATCAGAAGCTTAAAACTATGTTGAAGAAGAATATTGAATCTACTCGATTCGTGAACTAGAAGAAGAAGAAGATGCATACCTCGGATCGATTTCGAGAAGACTCAGAGGGAGGAGAAAACGGTCGATAGAAGAAATTTAGGGATTCCAGCTTTACTACTTAGATTTGGCCACATATTTTGCTTTTAGGGCTTGGAAAAGGCGAAAATCGGAGAGAGAGAGGAAGCCGAACAGGCAATACACGGTGTAGTGGTCTCGATTGTATCGAATCGATTCGATACTAACAATGACAACGGCTACATTGATTTGGTTACCGTTCGGATACTATTCGGGCATCGGTTCGGTTAATAATCGAACCGAACCTTTACCCGAAGTTACACGGTGTTAAGCCCCATTCAGTTATTTTTTTGGATCCGAACTCGATCCGAACCGTTTTTTCGGGTCGGTTCCGGATCGATTTTTCGGGTCCAGATTTTGTGCCCAGGACTACTCCGGCTAGAGAGTCTAGTGAATTTTGGAGCATTTTAGTTTTTTTTTTTTTTTTTTCTTTCCTATCATCGTCAACATTAACAAATAACAATCTTATTTTAAAAGGCACATGCGTTATACATTATACCATGTTAAAGAAAAGAAAAAAGACACCCGACCTTACTTTTGAATAGAACATACTAATTTATATTGAAATGTTGTTGAATCGTGACCTCGTAGATTCACAACCTCTTATAACAACACCTTGGTGGAATGTTCCACTTCGTCTCGGTCACGGTCGTATTCATCAACAAATATTGCTTCCAATCCTCAAGAGCGGCTTTAAGATTATTCACTTTGTTGTCCAAACCAACGCAACAATTTGCATGCATAGTATTAACCACGTTGATGTCTCGGCTCGGCTGACAAAACCCACCAAAGTAAACCGTGTCCAAGAACCTCATCGTGATCCCGAGCTCCACAGTGAATTGTTCGTTCTTGATGGAGTTGAAAACATCTTGGTCGTGCCTTCTCGGGAACCTCTTGCTCGAGTTGCACCAGTACTCGTAGAATTTAAGGGTTTTGTTGTTGGCCTTGACATATGTGAATCCGGAGTTCACATGGTTGCTTTTGTCAGAAGGTTTTCCGTTGTAGTCATCGCAAGATATTTGGAAATCGACGTTGGAAAAGAACCGGGGAAATGGATCCCGGAGCCATAAGATATATGCATCCTGTATATATATATATTCAATAAAGAACAAATAATATCATCACGCGTGTAAATTTAAACCGATCCAAACAAAAACTGGTCTAAAATTGAGTGGTTTTGATTCTTCAATAACACTTTTCTAATTAAAAAACCAAACAACCCAAAAACCAAATCCAACCGTACCAAACCGAAATCTCTACGCCTAATTGACAGAAAAGTATGTTATAACAAAACTAATTCAGTTTCAAGCCTTGGGTCGAATGGTCTCGAACTCTAATTAAATATAGTACGGATTAAATTGGTGAGACAATTAACTTATTACGATATTTTGCCTACCGTGAAGAGGAAGTTATAGCCAAAATCAAGAACTTCCTTGAGAAGATCCATTCGCCGCCAAATGAGTTTCAAGTAACCCGGAGACATGAACTTGTTCTTCCCCGAGAGCTCATCAGAATCAGTGGCATTGATCAAGTAGCAATTAGAATGAACCACCAAACACCGGCCATATGCCTTTTTGTCCAAGCAAACCGCAATCACATGCTTTAATAACCGCTCGGTCCCTAGTCCGGTCTGAAAACTCTCTAGAAACAAATCAAACGTAGAGTTTGGAGCCGCCCATGCATTGTTTAACGCCATTATAATCACCGTATTGTCTTCCATAGCCGCTTTCATCAGTACTCTTTCTAGCTCCGAAACCGGTTCTCTCTGTTGTATCTATATAACACCAAATCAATATGATTGAGGTCGTCATGTATTTTAGGAATTTACCGGATTTATTATGACAGCTTAATAGTTTGTATTAATATCGTTGTTGTGTCAATGCGTTTAATTTCAGTGAAATATATGTTGTTAACAGAAATTAACGAAACTTACCGGTTTTGAAGAAGTTGGGTTTTGTGAATACCAATTGGTTTTCCATTGAGGCAACATCATCACTTGGAGAGGCTGATCCACAGATTTATAGACCAAAAGACAAGAGAGTGCCACGGTTGTGAGCAACAACACGACTCTGATCACATCTCTTTGACTGGTCGAACCGTGAGCAGAGCCAATAGACCGTGCCTTGGCTCTGCCGGCGGGGCTAGCCAGTTCGTAGCCGGAAAAAGAAGAAGAGTCGGTGCATATGCTCTTCATGGTTTGATTGATTGATTATTTGGCGGATCACACACCTCCTTTTAATTATTACTCTCTTCAACTATATAATAACCTATATAAATCAATAATGGATTAGATTTACGACAAAAAGAAATTGATTAGAATGCTTGTGTTTATAATCATGCTTTAATTAGCACATAATACTAAATTCCCTAAGTGTTGGGGTTGACATTATGCACCCGAAGCCAAACTAGGATCATGTGCTGCTAGTGATTAAGTCCGGTTATATCCCGGTTTAGCCCTTACTTGAATGAAGAAATCTCTAGAAAATCACTTTTTAAAAATTACAAAATTGTCGAGTAAATTAGCGGTTCGATCAAAAAAGTCAAACGGCTTTCAGATTCGACAATCGCGTTTAAACAAACATTAATCATTAGTTAAATAAAAGCGAGTACTTTACTTGTAGTCTGTAGAGTGGTCGATTGACGAGGAAGAAACTAGTAAAATAAATTTAATTAACTATGCCTTAGTAAACGGATTATCATGTGCCTCGTAAATTATTTTGATTTTTCTTACCAGTCTTGTGGTCTAGTTTGACTTAAAAACGTTAAAAGTAAAATAAAAATCAAACGGAGCGGGCTTTTGCTGGCCGGGCCCAAACCATCTGACTTAAACATGTCCGATGTATAAATTGTATAATTAGGAATACATAGTTAGGGTTGGTTACAACTTACAAGTTACAACATGAGACTGTCGCAGCAATTGTTAAGGGCTCTACGTCTTCGGATAGCTTCTTATAACACGGTACGGACTACGGGGTATACACAATTTTTAAAATCGGATTCTTTTTTTAGATACTATAAATATGAGGTTTAAAATTTGTTAACATATTCATTCACGTAGACAAACTCTCTAAAAGTTTTATAATTTTTGTTGTTCTTTTCTAGCGATCTCTTTGCTTGTGAGTTTCTTCTGATTTGTTCCACAGAGAAAATATATTAGGATGCCAGAAGATGGTTGTGAAGACAAGATCAGTGAGTTATCCGACGACTTGCTCGTGCAGATTCTATTGCTTATCCCAACAAAAGATGCAATGGCCACTATGATTTTGTCGAAACGATGGCGTTTTGTCTGGACTATGATACCTAAAGTTGAGTACAGAGAAAGGCGTAAATTTGAGTACAAAGAAATCACAAAGAACGTTTGGTGGTTTCTTTACAACTCTTTGCAACTCCACAAGGCACCTGTAATAGACAGCTTGTGTATCGAACTCGGTCCACTATGTCCTACTGACGCTGATGTCGAAAAGTTGGTTGCAAAGGTTTTTGATCGTTTGGTGCGTAAGCTAGACTTCAAGCTCCGCTGGTCCGGAGATCCAATCAGCTTGCCTAATAGCCTTTATACCTGCGAAACGCTTATAGAATTGAAACTGTGTCACAAAATTTTCATAGATTTTCCTTCTCAAGGTTGGCTCCCATCACTCAAAAAGCTATTCCTATGTTCTGTGGTCTATAAAGACGAGACTTCTCTCGAAAGGTTCTTAGCAAACTGCCCTGTTCTTGAGGAACTTCTTGTGAAACGAAGGAAGGAGGACAATGTGACAAAGTTTTGTGTGTGGGTGCCTACTTTATTGTTCTTCTCGTATGATATTTATTTTCTGCCCTTGCATGATATAAGAAGTCCTGATAGGTGCTTGTTTCTAGATACTCCGGCATTAAAGCACCTAATCATCGATTCTGTGGTGGAAGACTATTGTTTTATTAGGATATATTTCATATCTTCTAAATGTATATTTTCCTATTCTCATGTATATTTAGTTTCCTCTTATTCCTTAGGTTATTCCTTAGGTAGTTTAATCTAAACATCTTGTACTATAAATATTCTTCTCTTGTCAATAAAGAACGCAACCTTTTCTCTCGAGTTTAACATGGTATCAAAGCAAAATTGATTCAAACTTCAATTTTGTTCATCCTTCTCGTTAATCTCTTTTTTGATCTCTTTGATCGCTACTCTTTCTCAAGAAAATTACCTCTCAAAATAACTCTATCATGACTGGGCCAAATCCCGTCGTTACTCCCGTTGGTACTACTCAATCAAGCAAAGATGAGATCTCCTCATCTCCTTACTACCTCCATCCATCGGACCATCATCATCATGTTCTCACGCCAATTCAATTGAATGGGGACAATTATGAGCGTTGGGCCAAACTCGCTCGCAATAATCTTCGAGCTAAACAAAAACTCGGATTCATTGACGGATCATTTCTCCGACCTCCACTACGCTCCTCCGATTACGACAGATGGGTCACGGTAAACTCTATGCTAATTGGGTGGCTGTATGCAAGTATAGAACCCAAGATTCATCACGCCATATCCGTTGTCGATGACGCGCGCGTCATGTGGGAAAGTCTGCGAAACATATTTTCTCAAGGAAACGCTCCAAAAGTGCATCAATTAAAAGCCGACTAGTGGCTTGCCGTCAAGACGGACAACCTATTGCTGTGTACTTTGGACAGCTCAAGGTCATGTGGGATGACCTCGACGACTACGAACCTGTCATCGGCTGTTGCTGCAACAAATCTGATTGTTCTATTCTCATGGAGCATACTACTCGATGTGATCATGAGCGAATCCATCTTCTTATGGGTCTAGATGGTTCTCGCTTTAGTACTACTCGTACAAACCTCCTCGGACGTCTAACCCGTGAGAAAGATTTGTCTCTCGATCACATATACACGAAACTCATCTCGGAAGAACGTCATCTCAATGTCTCTCGCAACAAGGAGGAGCGCGTTGAGGCCGTTAACTTTGCGGTTCAATCTGGTGTGAATGCCATCGCATCTTACACACGAACTCGGAACAATTTCCACTGCACTCACTGTAATCGCACAAATCACACCGTCGATACATGTTTCGAGAAGCACGGATATCCTGAGTGGTACACTGAATCTACTAATGAAGGAAGAGGACGTGGTCGCGGCAAAGGTCGTGGCAGAGGGCGTTCTGCTCCACCTCCACCTCGAGCAAATAACGCCCAAGTTCCTCCTGTTGATGCTTCGAGAATACCTGGCGTTAGCAAAGAAGCTTGGGATGCGATTGTAGGACTGCTCAAATCCAACAATTCAGCCCCATCATCATCATCTTCCGAGAAACTCTCTGGTAACGTTGATTTTTTACTCGACTCTAGAGCTTCGCATCATATGACGGGTGATGTCGAACTCCTAACTAATCTCCAAGACATTCCTCGTAGCATTGTTGTTTTGCCAAACGACAAACACTCTTTTGCTACAGTGGAAGGCTCTCTTTATCTTGGCGGCAGTAGCACTCTTCATCACGTGCTCTATGTGCCTGATTTATCTTGCACACTTATCTCCTTAGCTCGATTACTCCGTGAACTTTCATGTTTTACCACGTTCACTAACAAGTTTTGCGTTATACAAGACCGTTCTTCGAAGACGCCGACTGGAGCAGGTGAAGAAGAGAACGGGGTTTATCATTTTTGCGGAGTTGTTCCGGCTCGAGTACACAAGGCTATGACTGTGGCAGAAGCAGCTTTGTGGCATCAACGGTTGGGACATCCTAGCAAGAAAGTGTTGTCAACGTTTCTATCTAGTTTCAAGGATTTTACTACTACTAGTTTTCAGTTTAAGGAGCTTTGTGATGTGTGCATTCAAGCAAAACAAACTCGTGATTCTTTTTCCGAAAGTATTAATAAAGCTGCATAATGTTTTTCTCTTATCCACTGTGATGTTTGGGGACCATATCGCACTCCATCAACTTCTGGAGCTCATTACTTCCTTACAATAGTTGATGATCACTCTCGCGCTGTTTGGCTTCACCTTCTTCTGACAAAGAGTGAAGTTGCAAACGTCCTTAAAACTTCTTCGCAATGACTGAACGTCAATTTGGAAAGAAAGTCAAGATTGTGCGTAGCGATAATGGCACCGAATTTACCTGCATGAAATCGTTCTTTGCTAGCAACGGGATTCTTCATTAAACTTCATGTGTTAATATACCGCAGCAAAACGGACGTGCTGAGCGAAAGCATAGACATAATTTGAATATGGCACGAGCTCTTCTCTTCCAAAGTCATCTATCTACAAAGTTCTGGGGTGAGAGCATCCTTACTGCAGCTTATCTAATAAATCGAACTCCCACTCCACTTCTCAATGGTAAATCTCCCTATGAAGTTCTTTATCATCAAGCTCCGGCAATCTCTAATCTTCGCATCTTTGGGAGCCTTTGTTTTGCCAAACATCAAACTGCCACCAAAGAAAAGTTTGATCAACGTAGTCAACGCTGCGTGTTTCTCGGCTATCCTCACGGACAAAAGGGCTGGCGCGTCCTCGATGCTGAATCTGGTGCTATCTTTGTGTCTCGCGATGTTATATTCGATGAAACATCATTTCCATATGCATCAAAATCTTCTCAGTTAGACGGTTCAGTCCAAGACTTTGCTCCGTCTCCACCACAAATTTCAGTCTTTGACGATATCCCTCCTCTCAGCCCAGTTACGCTTGATCATGATAGGGGGAGTCATGAGCAAGCTCTGACAGAACCTGGAACTCTTCCTACTGATTCCCACTCTGAAACAGTAACACCAGCTGCTGAACCTTCTCCTAACATCGATGTTGCTGCACCATTAAGACATGGTCTTCGTACAACTAAACCTCCTGCTCACCTTAAGGACTACGTCACATACTCCGTTCAGTGCGAAAATGATAACCCTGTTCTCGTCTCTCCTCACTCTTACTCGGCATCTTCTGGTACATGTCCTTATCCTCTCGCTAACTTTGTCTCTTGTGATCGTTTTTCGAGCAGTCATACTGCCTTCTTAGCGGCAATTACACTTGGTGAGGAACCTCTATATTTCAAAGATGCTGTACAATTTAAGGTCTGGCGCAAAGCAATGGGGTTTGAGGTCGAAGCACTTGAAGAAACCAATACTTGGTCAATGACAAAACTTCCTCCCGGAAAGAAAGCTCTTGCATCTAAATGGGTTTTTCGTATAAAATATAATGCTGATGGCTCTATTGAACGCCATAAAGCACGGCTGGTCGTTATGGGAAATTTTCAAGAAGAAGGAATTGATTATGATGAAACGTTTGCTCCCGTGGTCAAGATGAATACAGTTCGGATTTTACTTGAAGTTGCGGCTGCTAAAAATTGGTAACTTCATCAAATGGATGTCCATAACGCTTTCCTTCATGGCGATTTAGAGAAAGAAATTTACATGAAACCACCACCGGGTTTTCAGCCTTCGGATCCGTCTCTAGCGTGTAAACTTAACAAATCATTGTATGGTTTGCGACAAGCGCCTCGCTGCTGGTTCTCTAAGCTCTCTAAGGCATTGCTTAGTTACGGTTTTGTTCAGTGTCGGAAGGATTACTCACTCTTTACTCGAGTTCGCGGATCAACAGTCCTCCATATCCTTGTCTACATCGATGATTTCGTGATTATTGGTAACGATTCCACTGTCATCTCTCAATTCAAAGATTATCTTCGTCAATGCTTCCGTATGAAAGATTTAGGGGCCCTCAAATACTTCCTTGGGATTGAAGTAGCTCGCAGCTCTAATGGCATATATCTCTCACATCGAAAGTATTGTCTTGACATCATCTCTGAATGTGGTCTCACTGGTTCACGCCCTGTTGATACTCCAATTGAACAAAATCATCGTCTCGCATCCGACAACGGTCCGTTTTATGCTAATGGCTCCAAATACAGACGACTCATTGGTCGTTTGGTCTATCTCGCACTTACTCGACCTGAACTCAGCTACTCCGTTCATATCCTCGCTCAATTTATGCAAGCTCCACGCTAGGCTCATTGGGACGCGGCTGTTCGCATTGTCAGGTACCTTAAAGGTTGTCCAGGTCAAGGAATTCTTCCTCCTCAAGCTCTGATCTTCAAGTGACTGCATATTGTGATTCTGACTGGGCCTCCTGTCCTCTCACTCGACGATCTCTCAGTAGTTACATCATTCTTCTTGGTGATTCACCGGTTTCGTGGAAGACAAAGAAACAGGATCGTGTGGCACGTTCTTCCGCAGAAGCAGAATATCGTGCTATGGCATTAGCAACTCAAGAAATCTTGAGGATCAAGGAACTTCTTCACTCTCTTGGGATCCCTCACCCGTCTCCCATGAAGCTTGTTTGTGATAGCAAATCTGCTCTTCATATTGCAGCCAATCCAGTTTTTCACGAGCGTACAAAACATATTGAAGCAGATTGTCATTTCATCCGTGATGAAATTACTTCACGAACCATTGCTACATCTCACGTAAGTACGACGGACCAGCTAGCCGATCTTCTTACCAAGGCTTTGGGGCGCCAACAATTTTCATATCTACTTCGCAAGTTGGGTGTTTGTGATCTCCACGCTCCAACTTGAGGGGGAGTATTAGGATATATTTCATATCTTCTAAATATATATTTTCCTATTCTCATGTATATCTAGTTTCCTCTTATTCCTTAGGTTATTCCTTAGGTAGTTTAACCTAAACATCTTGTACTATAAATACTCTTCTCTTGTCAATAAAGAATGCAACCTTTTCTCTCGAGTTTAACATGCTTCATTGAGAATATGCCTTGTCTTGATAGTGCAGATATCACATTTAATTGGGACTATAATGACGACGAGTCTCTGAGATCTCTTTCCTCGGTCTTGTCTCTGTGTTTGGATGATGTTTCGGTAGCTCTCTCTCTCTCTCTCACTCTCACTCATTGATTGTGATCACATTCTTGCATCTACTTACGTTTTGTTTGTTTTTATCGCAGCTTCGGTGTTGTAGCACTATCAACTTCTCTCGACTTGGAAAGTTATGTATATATCCATATGACTCAGATTGGTTGGAGTCAGTCATGGTTTTACTTAGGAATACTCCGAAACTAAAACATCTTGTGGTTGATTATGTACGTATCCTCCTCCTCTCTTCTTGTTTGGATGGACTTGAAAACTAGTTAAATAATCACGTTCATTGCTTCCCAGGCATATACCGGTAATCCAGAGGATATCGCACTCTCATGGAACCAACCTTATTCAGTTCCAAGTTGTTTGTCTTCCCATCTCGAGATCTTTGAGTGGATGGAAGGATACGGAGGAAGAGTAGAAGAGAAAGACTTCTTGACATACATCCTAGCTAACTCCAAGTGTTTAAAGAGAGCGAAAATCATCCTTAGTTATACCTTTCGTGACGAGAAACAGAAGGTGATGGAGGAATTGGAATCTATTTCTAGAGTTTCGAAAGCATCTCAGCCTCTTTTCAGCTTTTGTTACATTGAAAATTAGAAGTCAAGAAACTCATCAATCAAGAATCATAAGTTTTGAATTAGCTAATTAAGTTTGAGCATAGTGGTCTTCATATCCATTGAACGTGACAGAGCTAAAGAAGCAAAGATGGATTACCTTCAAAAGTTGTCACTGGTGCGGCCTAGTCTTTGCCGACGAGTCCAAAAACAAGAAGCTTGTCTCGTGAAAGCAACAGAGGACTTTTGAAGGGAAAGTCAAGAAGGGCTCTCTATCTCTTCAATGGTTTGCTAAATAAGCAATTAAGTCAACCGAGATGGAACTTGAGACTTGAGATAGTAAGATGCTCGTTACACATTTTTGATATACAAACAACTTGAACTTGAGACATGATAATGATATTGATAGGTGTTTGAACGTAGCTCGCTTTTTCTTTGTGAATTTCTTTAAAGAGAACAGTAAGGCTCTAGAAAGAGAAGATACAATTGAATATGCAAAATCTATAAATTTTCAAGAGAAGAGGCTGGAGTTAAAGTCAATGGTTCTGGTCCACAAAACCAGCAAATAATAGAGTAACAAGCGCTTGTCTAAATCAACAATCCAATTTAAGAAAACAGTCATTTAACTTAAAACAAACACTATGAAAAAATTACAAACATTACAACTTACAATGACAAACTTCAAAATCTGTTTCTTTTTCTTCTTCTTCATTTGATCCATTTACTGATTCAAATATCGAAGTTCTCCATCTGAAGACTGCTCTTCAAAGGCACATAATCACCTAGATACCCACCAAGATGATCGTGCAAAGCGGATTTATCAATGGCATAATGGTGAAAGCTCTTGCAGACATAGTAAAACACACTCTGCATAAGCAACCCCAAGCAACCCCACAAGATTCATTATCACTAAAACACCAACCAAGAACCCTCCAGCCACAATCCTCTTGAAAAGCCCAAAAACATCTCCTCCATGAACCACCACTCCACTGAAAACTCCAGCAGTGGAGCTACAAAGCGCAAGATAGATAAAAACCATTGAACATGCCATATGAGTCCTTCCTTTAAGCAACTCATAGCTCTTCTTCATCGCAGTGATCCCATAGATTGGCTCAAGAACAGAGACAACGCTAGCTAAATGCCACCAAGCGGTCATATAAACATGAACACCCAAGAACAGGATGAAGATCACAACCATCGAGAAAACAGGGAGGATCACGTTCTGTAATATTATTAGAATGTGACCCCCTCGACAATAGAATTTCCAGGTTACATATATCAAATGAAAAGGGCATGAAACGTAAATAAAAGAGATAGAGTCTTGGATCGTATCAATACTCCTGCCATGAAAAGCCACCTTTTTTACCCACCATAACATTCCTACTTGTTCGAGAAAGAAGGGTTTATGCCACAATATAGTCTTTTACGTTATTGTATCGCAAGACAGAGTCATGAACACTTCCGTTGCCACATCCAGGGACTAAGATGGCAGTTTTAAATTAGGCCATTTTTTTCTTTTTAAATTTTATGAAAATTCTTTGTTACTTGATTGTGGAAGATAAAAATTGTTTCAACCGATTGAATGGGAATGGCTTATAAGCAGATACTGAAACATGGTTTATGAAGCAGCGTAAGTTTGATAGATTTGGATGAATGTTGCAGTTCAAACCAGGGCCGACCCTAGAGGAGCCAAATGAGACATTTGTCTTGGCTTCCAAATTTTTTATGGTTAATATGCATAGATTTTTTAGCTCTTAAATCATAACAAAAAATACGTATGTATTTAAATCAAAAATGTTTCAGGTCCCATAAATCTGGCCGGCCCTGGTTCAAACGAGAAGTCAAAAAAAAAAAAAAATCGTTCAAACGAAGGTTTTTGATAATCATTGAATCATAATAAAAAGAAAAGATGAAATGAAAAATTATAGGGTCTTTATTAATAAAAAAAAAAACTACTTCTAAACAAGCCTAGCGGCGACAAACCAAAAACCCTAACCTAACATATAAGCGAAGCCGACATAACATATTTAAAAGCCCAACAAAACACATAACTTAAACAAAAAACAAGTAAGAAGCTTGAGATAGATTCATTAAAAAAAAATTTAGATAGCGATTTTCCATGACTAATTCGAAAAAATCACAAAAAATCACAAAAATCCATATAGCTTTAAAAAAAATTAGTGGAGAAACAGGGCTTTGAGTTCTGCTTTCGTGTTCTCCAATTGTTTCACGAAAACTCCATTCATCTCCGGTTGCATAGCTTGAATCATCACTTTGTGATCGTACGTGATCTGATCCAAACGGTGACAAGTAAGAATCATAGGACCCGTCACTGAGAGAAGCAACTCTGATTGAAGAACCTACGTGCGGGCCGTTGGAGCTAGATCCATTTGATGGCGACCTGGAACCAATGATTCGGATGCTGCACCTCGACACGGATGGACATATCGGGGAAGCATCGCAACAGAGAAAAGAAAGGAACCTGCGAAACGATGATATGTTTCTGGAACTCTTTCCTGCCGAAACTTTGAGAAGTAGAGATGAATCTTGATCTGATAGGTTTTGATTAGTTTCTTCATCAAGAACTTCAACGATGGGAGCCAAATCTCTTTCCATGGTTTTGCTTTTTTTTTTTTTTTTTTTCTGATTCGTTAAGAACTGAAGAGCTATAAAGTCGTCTAGGGACAACCATTATTAATATATCTACATGGCTTATTTATTTAATGACAATAATAGATCGAGACGAAAAAACGGAGAGATTACTGTCCGAGTAAAATAAGAATTCAGTTCAGATTCCACATACACGTATCTGACACGTCAACGAGTGTCCCCATGTCATACTATGAGATGATTTAAAGAGATTGGACGCTTAATAACATCTACACGGACGTTTACGCAGCTTAGACGGGTTCTAAGCTACATTTAAAAAACAAATATAAAAAATTAGTATCATTATAACTAGAAATCCATGATAAACTCATATTGAACATGGTATCAGAGTCACCTAATTGTTGGACCACCTCTTAGATTCTACAAAGTTTCTTGTTTCAGATATGTTCATGTCTGAGCATGAGAGGGGTGTTACTGAAAATTACATAATACCAAAGAAAAACTAATGAACCTAGGATACTAGGATTTATGTCCCGTACAACTTCAAGTCCAACTTTTATTTAACGGTCTTTTACAATCCACTTAAATCAGATTAACACGATGTGTAACATCTCAAAACCGAGAAAGGATCCTAAAATTTTTGACCTAAAAGTCCGAAAGTTCTAACCCTGAAACGTGATGCCAGTGAAATCCTAACCCTAACTTGCAAAGAAATCAATATCTCGAACTCTTAATCTTTGAGTCAAAGTCTTTTAGGCTGCAGCTTTACTTGATTCTATGTTGGACTGGAGAAAGAGCTGGGGCAAAACTTGAATTGTTCATAACCTGGACAGTTTTACCATGACTATATTCAACTTGATGGATACAGATCCCTAAGAATCAACCATATGATCTTCAACCAACATAATTTTGCTTGAATCTTCGAACTGAAACTTATCATATGGTAAGTGTCCAACCAGATTCTAGTACCCATTCATCTCTAGGATTCTTTTCTGACAGATTCATAGCAGTTTTTTCCTTACATACTTCATTATGAAAGCTGCTTCACCCAGCTGTCTTGCTCACCCATTTTCTTCTTTCTGACAAAGCAATCTTTCTGGAAGTTCCCTTCTTACAGTACCAGCATACAACTTTAGTTGTGGACGTTGACATGTTTCTTCTGTTCTTGGAGTCACCAAATTTCTTTTTCTTTCTCTTATGTTACAGCTTCCTCATGATAAAAATCTCTTTCCATGGTTATGACAGCGTTATTCTAGGAACGAACATAAATATACATTGACTTATTTATTCAATGACAATAATAGAAAGGGAAACAGGGAGATTCCACAACCACAGAACGGACCAGTTCTTGTCTTAATAGACCTTTTAAACTGAGAGTATAACAAAAAGAAATAAGAAGATTAAGGAAAGATGTCTTCCAAGGGAAACTAAAGCAAATCCTTTTCAGAGATATAATCTCCGGCTACGTCTCCGGAAGAGAAACTTGGACCAGTAGGCTGAGCGAAGAGTGTCAAACCAGAGGCGGATGTGTAGCAGAGCAAACGACAGCGCGATGACGAAAGCAAGACAGATAAGGAGTGTTAGATTCCACAAGAATCTCCAGTCTTTGATCAAGAACAGTGTGGCGCTGAAGGATAGAACCATGCTGATTATAGACACAAATAAGGCCAACAGTCCCAACATCAGTCTCGAAGGTAACGATACCAGAAAATCATCTTCAGCATACCTTGAAGTGAGGATTGAGAGGAAAATCACAATGGAAATCGAGGAAGAAAACAGAGCAACGGCATCTGATACTATGAAAACATCGAACCACAGCTTCTCCCTAAAGATGGGAACCCCGGTTGTGTCATTGGTTCCGCCTGGTACTGTAAAAGGCGCAGCGAAAACCACAGTGGCTATCAAAGTAGAAACAAGCATGCATGAGGTTGCGGTATCTTTCATCCATTTCTCTCCTTCTTTCCTCAATTCTCTGTGTAGCTCAGTAAAGAGGTCATGAGCCACTTTGCCTTCGCTATTTTTGGCCTTGATGTATGAATTTGGTACAATCTTTTTCACAGCCTGCGATGCGTGCGTGAGAGAAAGCTTAGTTTGGTACGATACACAAGATCGAAAAAATAGAATGTTATGGGGGTTACCTTGAACCAAAGAAGTTCTCTTTGCATTTGAAGAGCTGCCCCTGAGACTATCTGCAACCGATCAGGAGGAGGCAAGCTAGCTACGAGATGTAACATATTGTTTTTAGTTTTAACTTCTCTATAAGCTGCTATCAAATCTTTGATTGAACCAAGTTCATAGATGATATTGAAGATGCTTTCATGACGGTTCAATACAGCTACGTGAAACAAGCTTTGGTTCTTCTCATCAACTTTCCAAAGAAGATCAGGATACGAACGGATTAGAATCACTAGAAACTCAACATTTCCTGATGAAGCAGCGTCGAAGAGTAGCCTTGTTGGTGTCCTTAGTAATTCAGAAACCTTCAGCTCAGGCTGCCTCACAACCAATTTCCACATATTCTCAACCAGTTGATGAGCCAAAGTCCGCATTATATCCTCAAAGAAGATATCTTTGAAAACTATATGAGTGAATTTGGGTTAGTCCTGATGTAATGGAACAGTTCAAGAGAAAGCATGTGGGATATTTTATCTACTAAGTGTGTTCATATTGGCAAAGCTAAGATGTAGTGCCCTGGAACATATTACCGAAAACACTGGATTTAGTATTAACAAGTTTGTGTACTTACTGGAATTTACTAATCTCTGGAAGTGATTGAGCTGCCTGTTACGGCCAATTGTTGTAGGCTTCCGGGCCATTAAGTGCAGACCAATCTCTTTACTGCTATTTTGAGAAGTGGCCAGTGCCGGCTTCCTCTCCAACATCAGCAATGCAACATCTATATAAGAGGTGTCACATGTCATATATCACGCAAGAAGGTTTACAGGAAGTTTCAGCCAAAAGGGTTTCGAAGTCTTGAACAAATCTCTTCAGATGCTACTAGCATTATACACACGGAGGATGTTCCAAACAAAATAAAAGCGCATATATCAACACAATGGTAAAATGACCAGAGATGCATACCATAGATATCAGCTCCTATGATAGCATGAAAGAGATTGACAAGCTCGGAATCACCTAGACTTCCAAGGTCTGTCTTGTCGTAAAGGTACAAAACCATCTCTCTGTGTCCAAACAGAGCAGCCATGTAAAGTGGAGTCACTTTTCCATTGCCTCGAATCATCGGGAGATCTTCATTCATATTGATCATCATTTCAGCCATCTCTTTTATTCCTGATGCAGCAGCGAAACAAATAGCTGTGTTCTCATCTCTGTTCTTCAGGGCCAGATCACTTTTACTCATTCTTGTAAGCAGATGTTTCACAAACCCTTTGTGCTTGGTAGCAGCAGCAATGTGAAGAGTCGTCTCCCGATTACGAGTAATTGCTGCTCGGACAACATCATTGTTATTATCAATTATTACCTTAGCCTCTTTCCATTCACCTTTTAAAACAGCTTGATACAGAGGTACACATAGATCCAGGTATTCATTTCTTCCAGGGGTGAAAATTTGACCAGGTGATGATGATGATGTGTTTAGTCCTGCAATATTCACTCTCACAGCTTCCTGAGATCGATTTACATTCTCCAGATTGTTCGTCGTTGTGGCACGAGTTGAAGCACCTGCTCCTTCAATTTCTCGAAAAGGACCGCTTCCATCCAAATTGTTCATTTTTAATGGCTAAGGTCGGTGAGGTTCTCCAAACGTGGCTCCAGATGATCTTGTAGCTTTTAATACACCAAAAATTAGAAGTCAACAAACTCAATAATCATAACTTTTGAACTAGCCAGAGCATAGTATTCTTCAACTCTCCGTATCTATTAAGTGTGACAGAGCTAAAGAGAAAAGTTTACTGGCTCATTGGTTACCTTTTCAAGAACCGTCCCTGGTGCAAACTAATCTTCTTTGCTTGGCTTCTGAAGAGAAAACGAAGAAGGTTGGGCTCTATGTTCATCCATCGTTGCTAAATAAGCAATTCAGTTAACCAAGAGGTAACTTGAGAGCATCCCATGCTAACTAATGATCAAATTACCATTAAAGAATATATCATTCGACAACTTGGGACATGATAGGTACTGAAAAGTACATGACTTTCCCTTGTGAATTTCTTAGAAATACAAAAGTCAATGGTTCTGGTTCATAAAATTGAATAGTTAAAAATTTATTACTAGTTGGCAAGAGAAATGGCTGGAGGAAAGTCAATGGTTCTGGTTCATAAAACCAGTAAATACAAGCTCGAAAAATAGTCCTTGAACTTAAACATAAACATCACAGAGAAATCGGATTTTGAACCTCCAATGCCATTAACAATTTTATTCCATTAATCTCCAATTTTGAACAAAACACTATGAAATTACAAAGGAACATCTGCAATATCAGCCTATTCCCCCAAATTAATTCAGGTATGCAAAAGCTAAAACAAACACTATGGAAAAATTACAAACATTACAACTTACAATGACAAACTGCAAAAACTGTTTCTTTTCTTCTTCTTCATCATTTTGATCCATTACTAAATGTCAAAGTTCTCCATCTGAATGCTGCTCTTTAATGGCACATAATCACCTAGATACCCACCGAGATGATCGTGCAAAGCTGATTTATCAATGGCCTGATGGTGAAAGCTCTTGCAGACATAGTAAAACACACTCTGCACAAGCAACCCCACAAGATTCACTATCACTAAAACACCAACCAAGAACCCTCCAGCAACAATCCTCGTGAAAATCCCGAAAGCATCTCCTCCATGAACCACCACTCCACTGAAAACTCCAGCAGTGAAGCTACAAAGAGCGAGATAGATAAAAACCATAGAACATGCCATGTGAGTCCTTCCTTTAAGCAACTCATAGCTCTTCTTCATCGCAGCGATCCCATAGATGGGCTCAAGAACAGAGACGACGCTAGCTAAATGCCACCAAGCGGTCATGTAAACATGAACACCCAAGAACAGAACGAAGATCACAACCATGGAGAAAACAGTGAGGATCACGCTCTGTATATCGATGGCTACGATCAGGATCACGAGAAACAGCAAGAAGACGGAGTTGTACACGAGCATCAGGAGAGAAACCCAGATGAATGTTATGAAGAGACGCTTCAGAACCAGAGGAATCGCTGACATGGTGGAGGAGAAAGAAACCGGTTTCCCCGTGTAGAGAGACGCGACGGTGAAGACGACGGCGGCTGTGGAGAGGAGAGAGAAGGCGAAGAGGAAGATGACGTAGCAGAATTGGTAGACGAAGAGGAGAGTCCATTCGTGGTTGGTCTGAGATTGATCGGAGGGAGGAGTAGAATCGAGCTGAGCTAAGATCGGTTGCGTGAAGAGGGAATGCGCGAGGATTGCGAAAGAGAGAGGGAAAATTAGGGTTAGGGTTATGAGGTTGAAGGTTTTGGGGGAAAATTTGGGGATCGTGGTGGATTCGCGCAATATGCCTCCGATGCTGAGAAATTGAAGCTCCTCCGCCGAAAGATCCATGGCTGAATTAGAGTTTGCAGAGATCGGGGAATGTAAACGAATTGAGGAAGATGAAGCTGAGAAGGTGTTAAAAGGAGGTGACTTTGAAGAGCTGATGAAAAACTCAGAGAGATCTTCTCAACACAGAGAGGAAAGGACAAGGAGGAAGGTCGGTCACATCAATGGTCAACAAAAGTTTTAGATTTCTTGCGAAGTGAAAAAAGAAAATTCCAAAATTAGGTTCAAAGACACGACGACAAAAATTGTAGGGTCAAAGAAACATTTAAGTTCACTACTTAAAAGATAAAAATTACCTTTTTCTTGCAGAAGAAAAATAGACTCAACCTTAAGACCAATAGAAGACCGTAAAAAGCTGAACCGAACCAAATGGATTTTAAACCAAAAATTTATACAAACCAATTAATATAAATCTGATATATATAAATATATATATATATATATATATAATTCTTATTTTATGGAAATAAATCTGTTGAAAAAAAAAATCTATACTTTATAATAGTAAAATATATAGAAATAAAATTTTATTTGATTGCATGAATGCTTTGTTTTATCTTAACATATCCTTCAACATTATATTTATTTTATATGTATAATAATTGTGTATTTTTGGCAAAAAATCACCTCATCTTAATATATATATATCTTTCTTTTCTTCTTTCATATATATGTGTGTGTGTGTGCATACTTGTGATCAATATTATCAAAATGGAGAAAATGATATTGAGGAAAGTAGTTGTTCTTGCCCTTTTGTTGTCTATTTCATGTGAGTCCTCCTATCTTTCAACTTTTAATTTATGTAAATCAGTTTTTCATAATTGTCTTTTAGCTTTTGCATGATAATTAATGCCCAAGTGTGAATTTGGTTTTATCAGAATTGCATCGTAAAATACTACATTCTCTGTTTTTTTTATTAGTTGTTATTCTAAACTTATTCTTTTGTTTCAAATTAATTATTGTTTTATATTTTAAATATAAAATTATCATAAATTTTACCTTTATTCTTATTTTATTAGTTTATTAACTAATGATATCAAAGAAAACAAAGTATTAATTAAAGGGAAAAAAAATTATATGTGTGAAACAACCTAAAACGACAACTAAAAAAATGGAGAAAGTAGTTAATATTTTTTTTTTACATGCTGAAACGAAAGATTTTTTTTCTTTTAACGGGAAAAAGAACCATGTTAGTTGATATTTTTAGTAAAATTAAACACTAAAACCCAACCAATTAATTCAAAGTAGTTCATAATACTTCTTTGGAAAAAAAAAAGTGGGTTGAATTTAGTATATTTCGAAAAAAATTAAAAAAAAAATTTGCATTCCTAATCATTCAATATTTATTTTCCAGAAACAGCTCTGTCTGAAAATACGTCATCATGTCAGATTCAGATACAATTATATCATATTGCTTTTACGAGTCATATCTCTTTGTTGCTGTCCTAATCATTCAATATTTATTTTCCAGAAACAGCTCTGTCTGAAAATACGTCATCATGTCAGATTCAGATACAATTATATCATATTGTTTTTAGTTTATACGAGTCATATCTCTTTGTTGTCGAGGTTCGAACTGGAGATCTCTTATCTACAAATTCTAATAGAAACTCTCTAATTGGACTTAATCGTTTGATTTAAAGTCGACGATATATTAAAGTAGTGCAACATCTTTTGTATAATTATTATTCATACTCTTTTGTATATATATATATAGGTTTGTGGGTAGCTAAAGCACTGGAGGGAGAAGCAAGAGTTAGTGAAGAGGTGAGAGATACAATAAAACCGCAACGTGGAGGGCCTTGCAACAACGAAAATACATGCCATCACCACTGTCCTAGCTGTGCTTTGAGACAATGTGTCAACGGACAATGTGTTTGCACTGGTTGTAACATTCCACCAGCGCGCAGATTCAAGAATTAAATCGCATATGTAACAAGAACAATAATAATAACAAAATCTACAAATAATATTAAACATCTATTATTAAAATATTTTTGCATTTTCCTGATGTAGTTGCAAAGATATATATATATATATATATATATATATATATATATATATATATATATATATATATATATATCCAGTTAATGTTAGGTATATTTTCTTTAACAATGAATTTGCTTACAAACTTTTTCTCTACTCATACAAGTGTTGCATTTAAAATTTAATGAAGTTATAGAAGCTTTACAATAAAAATAAAAATAAATAAATAAGTAAAACCCTTCTGCAGAACAATATTCATCGTCTAGAATTTTCACAAAAAGAATATACCAAACATATATATACAGCCACACGTACCAAAGCAGGAAACTTTGATAAATTTTAATTTCTGGTAAGGAAAAGGGAAAAACAATATATCAAAGTTATGGACGTGGGTTTTTTCGATCCAAGTAAGAGAGACAAGACGAACAAAGTAAATTCCCGATCTAGGGTTTGGTGATCTTGTCTGTCTTTTTGACGTGGGTTCGAACGGTCGTTGGTCTATCCTTTAATATAAGACGTTGTTTTGGAGGGAATAGAGAAATGATGGAAAAGATGGAGTTAGGCTTCAACACTATAATAACAGAAGACGCTCTCCAGAAGTTGATACATCAGCTTTTTGGTGTGATAAATAAGTTACATGTTAATAAATAAAAAATTTAAAAGACCAATCAAAACATTTCGTTAATACACTTCAAATTTAATGTTACACATCATCATATATTTTTCATTCACTTTTCACTTTTAAGCAGTAAAAAGATTCATCTTCATCGTTTTATTCTTCACTCTAGCATCCGTAAACAGATTCGTTTTATTCTTCTCTCTAGCCTCCGAGTTTGGTATCTTCACCTTTGTTTTATCTGTAACTTTCATAAGCTAACACAGAGCGCATGTGTTAATATTGTAGTATTCATTCTATTTTTTTGTAAATTATGAAATTTATGATCAAGCAGTTTCTTAGATCGAGTGTTTAGCCTTATATCAGGAAATCAATAATTCACAAACGTTTATGTAAAAAATCTGATCGAAGATATCACATACGATATTCAAAATAGAATGTTTTCACAAGTCAATGTGTTTACTGCAGTCACTTTATAAAAGATATTGATTTTTTTTTTGGAGTTTAGTTTCTTATGATTCATATATATGAAGGCTATACATCAAAATTCTTTATTTTTTTGTTCCAATACATCCAATTTTTTTTTTCTCTGTTTCTAAGCCAAAACCAAATTACAGATTCTTCTTATGGTTGTGTATTTGAAGTACAAAAGTTGTTTTGTTTTTGTTTCGAAATTGTAATCCGGATTTTAAAACCTCTATGCTTAAGTTAATCAAAGATTTTCTTTATTTAGTATAGTAAATTCTTAAGAGATTTTGATTTGATGACACAAAATGAGATAGATTATTAAGTATGATACTTTTTATCGATCAGATAGAGGCAAATCATCGAACAATTCAGAAACATATAAAAAATATTTGGATCAACGAAATGTTATGGTACGAGTAATACATGGATCGACTCAAAAGATTCTGAAAGGAAACAAAACAAGAGAGTAGAGAAAGGAATGATAAGAAGATAAATGACGAAGATCAGGAAAAAGAAAATTTTAATGTGGAAACGTTGACCATTCAACTTTGTTTTCAATGAAACCATTTAATTATTAATATGGATAGTTTGATAGACGGTCAAGAGTTTAAAATTGTGTCCCTAATCTAACATATTTAAAATAAACAATTAAAGAAAGACTAAATTCAAAGTATTCATATACCAAATGTATTACAGTAAAATTTCTATAAATTAGTAATGTTGAGAGTATGATATTTTATTAATTTTTAGAGTTATTAATTTATAAAAAAAATATCCTTAAATAGCATCAAAATAAATTTTTAACAATAAATTCATAATCTTTGTTTTAAAAGTATTATAAAACACAATTCACTGATAAAATAATTTATCGAATATAAATAGTTAAAAACACTACAAATTAATTATTTTTTTAATTGAAAGTTAAAAACATAATACAATTTGAAACATAGTTTTCCCCTAAAACATTAATTATTGTAAAATGGAAGGAATATGTACAAATTATTAATTTATGATATTAATGGGACCGTATATTTACATAATAGTTTCAAAAAAGTTATTATCTTATCGAATTTTGCTAATTTTTACACTGTCCCGACTCGGGACCGAAAAATTTATTAATTTATAATGATTATTAATTTATCGAGTATTAATTTATAGAGCTTCTACTGTATATGCAAATTAATAATATGCAAATGGCAAAAACACCCACACTATAGGAATTTTCTTGCTAAAAATCAATAATACAAAGGTATGTTGTATTTCTTGACCCAAAAAAAAGGGTATGTTATATTGCATTGTTCCTTTTCCCAACTTGACATCCGTTTATTATTCCTTCTATTTTAACTTTCTTATTTACAAATTCAATCCGATGGCCACACAAGAAGCACATTTGGCCGCTCACACTAGATTTGTGTGGGATAAAACAAACATGAATTGGACAAGACGATAGAGAGGAAAAAACATTAGCAGGAAATATGGAAACGCAAGTTTTGTGGATCACTGTAGATTTTTTTTTTATTATTACTTTAAGTCTCAGCCGGATGTCTCTATTCATTTGTTTGTAATTCTCAGTTAGATTATTGTATTTTATTGATTCAAACAATTCAACTTGAATTCTCCTTAAATCTTTAGTGGAATTCTATTATATATCAAAACCTTTGTTATTATTGTAGTGTACAATTTTTTTTTTCAAGAGAAACTGAGTTCTTCATCGTCGAAAGGTACATATCGTTTTTGTTAAATAATTTTTACTGTACTTCTAACAAATTATATATGCTTTGAAGCTTTTCGACATTTTAACTAATCTCACTTGTGTAGTGTCATGTGTGTGAACTTTTGATCCTGGCATAGGACAGTCTTCTACCTTCACCTAGAATGTAAGATCTACTTAATGTTATAAGCACATTTATCCATTTTTTTATTTTTCCGTTTCTCTAACATGTTCTCAATTAATTTGAAGTAAAGACATATCTTCATGGGTAGTGATTTGGTTACATTTGGAGACAAGGGAAAGAACACATTAATTCAAGGAAAAAACCAGAGCAATTACAAGAGGGTTGGGAGTAGAACCTGATCAGAAAGGTGAGGCAAGTGATTCGATTGGTTTACAAGAGGGTTGGAATTAAAAAACATGGAGAGATAATATTGAATTATGTTGAAGAAGTTCTTTAGTTTCGATAGTAAGTTTTGCACACACAAAAAAAAAAAGAGATAAAGAGATATGAAGTAAATAAATATGGTGACAAAAAGAGTAGATAAATATGGGAGCAGAGATTTGTAAAAATATGAAACAGTGACAAATTGAGCCCTCAACCAAAATTATATGTTGTTAATTGTATTGATTTTTGCTCAGGTTTTGTTTGCATATGAACCATAATTGAGAAAGTTCGGCTGAATTTCTGAAAATTTCATGGTTTTAATTTTATGAACTCTTAACAAAGTGTTTCTAAGATATAGTTAATTTTTGTGGTATTATGTTTTTGCTGGCAGCTTAAGATGTCAGTTTTATTAGGTGAAAGCTATTAAATGTGAGTATAAATTAGGGGGGAAAACTGCCTAATTTGCGACACGGTAAAGTTACCGAAAACAAACAATGGTGCATTCACTAAAGTTACCAATATTTTAATTTAAAGTGGTCTATAAAGATTAATGATAATTATATATGCTCATATGAAACTTAACTGACAGGAAAATTGCAAACTATGAATTGTTAATATAAAAAATGATTTAAACACTAAAATATAGAAATAATATGATTAAGACCATCTCCAATGGTCCCTCATTTTGATGGAAAACATCAAAAAATGAGGAAAAATCTTCTTCAATGATACTTCATTTTGAGGAAAAAAACGAGTTTATGAACAGTATCCCCTCAAATTTAGGGAATACTATTCACAAACTCATTTTTCTGTTCAACTTTATTTATTTACAAATTGGCACCTAAACTTTCATATATTATTATTTTATACCTAAACAAAGTTAATCATTTATATTTAACTTTCCAATAATTTTTTTACGGTTTTATTTTATTACTTAAACCAAAATTAAAAATTAAAAATAGTTAAATGAAAGATAAAAAAAACTCATTTCTCAGTTATGAATACCTTAATTGATTATTTGTGGGAGAAATATAGTAACAATAACGTTTAAGCCAAATTTTGCATTTGATTAATTTTGCAATTTTATTAAATAATAAATATTTAATTTAAATAAAATCGTAATTTGGTTGAACTATTATTAAAAATAAAATAAGTTTATAGAATTTGTAAACTTTTAAAAGTTAAAGGATGTTTTAAGCAATTAATAATAAAGTAAAAAAAAAGAATATATGTGGAATATTCTTTTTTGAGGGAAAAAATGAGAGTAACTATTGGAGTAAAATACAAACTCATTTTAGTGTTACTTCATTTTGAGGTAAAAAATGAGGGTAACCATTGGAGATGCTCTAAATCAATATATACAAAACATCCGCAGCATAGCGCAGCGCAGGTAAATAACCTAGTTCTTTTATAAAACCATTCGTAAGATTTTTATATTTCGCTAAGTTCTCAGTTACTAAATTACTCAAATTTATATAAATAAAAGTTTACTGTATAATTAATTAGTAAAATACGTACTCAATAGATAGGATCGTTAAACTCTCTATGCCCTTGAATCAAAAATGATGTTATCGTTGCTTCTAGATGGGGTGATGTAGGTGATATGCTCAAATTAATCCTAGAACTACTCTCTCAAATTAAGAGATCAGTCGCAGTACTTAGGGATCGAATCTACAGGGAATTAGATAGTGACATAACAAACTTTTAAGTTCGAATTAAATTAAGAATAAAATTAAAAGTAAAAGACAGCAAACAATCAAAGACTTGGTAAATTCAGGAGACAAAACGCTAGACTATGAGAAATTCGCAGGTATGATTCCAAATTGCAGAATAGAAAACTGTCAGGATATTTATTAAAAACCGTTCTAGAACTCGAAACACAATTGTAAAACCAATCAACTTTCGTTGCAGAGATTATCTATGCCTAAATTCCAGAATTCCAAATCTCTTTGCAAATTCAAACAATTCAGACAAACATTAATAACAGGTTCGATTGTTCACAAAATTTCTAAATCAAATCTCTTTGCAGATAGAAATTTTGCTCATCTAAGATTAGGTCAGGTGATTTAATAATACTCTTGCATCTATTAAACAACCTATGATCATATTCTAGGTCATGAGGTTAGAACAAACATTAATCACAAATACAAATTAATCCCAACAGTAATTCAATTCTAACAACTTATCATCAACCTTTGAATAACCCAAAACCTAACTAGCAAACTACTCAGACATAGTGAATGAGACAAACATCATGAATAAAATAGTTTGCATAAAATAATAAAGAAGAGAAATAAAGGGGTTCAAAATCTCTCAAGAACAGAGTATAGGATCTATCTCCCCAAAAGCTCTCTAAAATAAAACTTGTCTTGCCTAAACAATGGCTCTGAAATCCTTAAATAAGGATTAAAACACGAGTGGGGCACTTTTGCAAATAAAGAAAACTTCAGGGCAATTTTCTTTTTCTTCAAAATCTTCTAAAACTGTGTTTTGCCTTGGCTCGAGTGGTGTCGATCGACACCCATGAACAGTGTCGATCGACACTGTTCATCCACCTCCCCTCCGACTTCATGTTTTTAGCAGCTTGTTCCACAATGCTCCAGAATGTATCAATATCTCCAATTATGCTCCAAACGTACCTGAACCTGCAAAGACTCTAATAGGACTCTAAAAAGACCAAAAATACTCTATAAATAGGACTTATATCGAGGTCAAAAATCATAAAAACTATGATATATCAACTCCCCCAGAAATTAAGTATAGAGTCGAGGTTTGAAAACAGAAACAATCAGCAAGTCTCAGGAACACCACATTGATCAACACTCTTGAATCCACATACCATAGAGCCAACCTTAGATAGTGTTTCAGTATATTTACCCCAAGCTTAGCAATCTCCCAATTCAAATCCAAACCCCTTAGAGAAATCCAGATTTTCCATTGTTAACCCCTTTCATTTAATTAGGTGAGGTCTCATCGAGGGAATATCGATTAAAGAACTTACAGATTCTTTCCCTTCCAATCTCCTGAACACATAGACAAACTTTGCACAATCTCTCTTATTTTCTCTTCCCTTAGTTGATTTCTCCCTACTTTTCTAGGGTATCATTTTTTTTCGACTTTCTTTTCTTTTCATAGCGTAAAAACGGTGCCACTCACTAATTGTTTTCCTTGTGAGGAGACATGTTCATGAGTATAAGCTACCATCATAGTCCTTATAAGGGACTCAGGTTTCTGTTCTTAGACTTAAACGCTTTATTTTTCTAAGGACGATCAAAGAGAGATCATGACAAACTTATCTTAAAAATGTTGGAAGAGGAATGAGGTTCAATGCATACCAAGCCCCAAGATGAGAAGTTGAAGTTCATTAGGGCAGAGTTAACAGCAAAATTTCTAAACTCTCCAGAAATCTGAACTCTCCTTGTTAGACTGATCCACTTATAGCTTTCTACCTAGTAAAACCTGCAATCAACTACTATGGCAATGGTTGTTCAAGTGTCAATGTGTTGTGATTAGTTCCAAGAAAAAATGAAAATTTTAACTAAAATTTGACTCAATAAAACACTTTGGACTGACACAACTGACTCAAAACAAAATACAAAGCAAAATACATTAGTATTTTCCTCCCCGAGACTTAACCAACACGGTCCCCAGTGTGATTAAATCTTAAGGTCAGAAATAAACCAAATAGAAAAGATAAAGGATAGGATGGATATAGGACAAAAATCTACACAACTTAGGCTTTTAAATCACTCAAATTCGTTAAGAATTGAGAGAGATATGAAGAAAACAACTTGAGTAGACTTACCTTCGAGAGGGTGTCGATCGACACTGTTCATAGTGTCGATCGACGCTAGATGCGTCGACATCCGTCCGGCAAATTTTTTTTTTTTTTTTTGTTGCATAAGAAAACAAAAGCAAAAATTAGTGAAAACAAAACAAAAATTCAAAGAAAAAATCCTACCTAAAAGTGGGTTGCCTCCCACTCAGCGCTTGTTTTCAGTCATTAGCTTGACTGTGTCGGGGTTCAGACGTCTGGTGGATCAGATGGTGGCAGTGAATGCCTCCCAAAAGAATGTCTCCTCATCCATGGTGGTGTATAGGCATTAGGTGCATGTAAGCGGCCAAGGAAATGAGGAACAGCAGCAGGGTGGGACTTGAGTTCGGGTGGGACACATTGTTTTCCTGCAGAATCATCAAAAACAATACCAAGCCTTCTACGAGAATCTCGTTGCTTGCATAAGTGTGAAACAGCTTTTGAACCTTTTAAGTTCTTGTTGATAAGATCAGGAGGTTTTAAATTGATTCCAGGGAGTGCATATCTTTACCTATTCCTAACGCACCATGGGTGGATATTTCTATTGATTTCGTGCTAGGTTTGCTTAAGATCAGACACAAGGATTCAATCTTTGTTGTCGTGGATCGGTTTTCAAAGATGGCACATTTCATACCATGTGACAAAACCAATGATGCCACGCAAACCGCCGATCTGTTCTTTAAAGAGGTGGTACGCTTACATGGAGTACCAAGGACTATTGTCTCTGACCGAGACACAAAGTTCCTAAGCCACTTTTGGAGAACCTTGTGGAGAAAGCTTGGTACTAAGCTTCTATTCTCTACAACTTGTCATCCACAAACGGATGGACAAACTGAAGTTGTAAACCGTACACTTTCTGCTTTACTTAGAGTCACACTTGGTAGAAATTTAAAAACTTTGTTAGATTGTTTACCATTCATTGAATTCGCTTATAATCATGCCACTTATTCTGCTACTAAGATGTCACCATTTGAAGTAGTTTATGGTTTTAATCCACTAACCCCTCTTGATCTCTCGCCAATTCCCCAAGTTGAGCAAGTTAACTTAGATGGCCGCAGGAGAGGAGAGTTTGTAAAGAAACTCCATGAGAAGGCAAGGGAGAATATCTTGAAGAAGACCGAGGGATACAAGAGACAGGCTGATAAGGGATGCAAGGCATTAACATTCGAACCAGGAGAATTGGTCTGGCTACACATGAGACCCGAGAGGTTCCCACACCAAAAGAGTTCCAAGCTTGCACCGAGAGGAGACGGTCCATTCAAAGTGCTAGAGAAGATCAATGACAATGCATACCGCTTGGAGCTGCCAGGTGAGTTTAACATTTCTCATAGCTTTAATGTTACTGATCTATCTCCTTATGATGCAGATGAATCAGTTTTGAGGGCAAAACCTTCTGAAGAGAGAGGGAATGATGAGGACATCGACCTAGCCGAGACCAACGAGCTTGTACCGACGGTCAAGTCCTCACCAATGACACGGTCCAAGACCAGAAGACTTAGAGAAGGGTTTAATATAGCTGTGGAGACCCTCCTTAACACAATGGAGCTAGGAAACACGTTCAGAAATCCACCACCACAAGCCGACCTCAAAGATAGTTTCAAAGCACCCGATATAGACATATTGGAGGATTTTGCAAGGTTGAGCCTCAAGGAAGCCCAGCCTCGAACAGCCCAGGGTAAGTCTGTTTACTTGACAGGCAATGGAGTCCAGGACACCAAGAATCTCGTGGAGATCACGTCTGAGCCTCAAGATACCGCAGAAACAAGCCTTGAAGCCGAGAGAGAGCAAATGGAGCAAGAAGACGTTTTGGGAGCTAACCACGGGAAGACACTTGAAGATTCCTATCATCTCGACTCCACTGGACTTCAAGAGGATGGAATCACCAAGAAACCAGCATGGAACGGGTCAGGACCAGACACAATCACGGAGAAAGCATTTCAGACCATTGCGCGCCAAAACCAGGTATATTCAATTTATACAATCTGTGCAGGTAAGATGACTTGTCCCAGTGGTTCTTAGCACGTTCAAGAGCCCCAGGATCGAGCCCCAGAAGAAGGCCACGAACATAGGCTTAGTTCTTTTTATTTCTTTTAGTTTAATGAACTTTCCATTTTTGTGTAATTTTGCCTTTTTGCGTTTTGTTTCTTTTTGCTTTCTTTGTATTGTCGTTTTGGCTTTTAATTCCGGCCTTAGGGCTAGCTGACGAGCTGTTTATAAAGCTCCCCTGCAGCATTGTATCTTTGGTTACCCTTGATTATCAATAAAATAACGCCGTTCGACCTGAAGCTCAAGCCGTCGCTTGTTCTTTGTCTTTGCTTGCTCTTGCGTGTGAGATTCACCAAGGCCGAGTACTTGAGCAGTATCATAGATCCTTCATCCCTCTGTGGTACCATTCGATCCACCATCACTTTCCCCTTAACCGTCCAACAAGAGAGAGCGTGAAAGGCAGCTTGTTTGACACCATCTCGGCTCAAAGACTTGTGGATTCAAGCCTTTGTTCTACCACCGCTCATCCATTGATCTAGAAGAGAGAGCGTGAAAGCCAGCCTCTAGATCCCATCTTCCGTCTGCCTTAAGACTCCCACCGAGTCTTATATCAGGACTCTTCTTCCCCTTGCTAAAGGAAATCTTTTAGCCTTCGGAAACATGTGATGGGAGGCGAAGATATGCATAGCCGTGCCTAGATTTTTTTTATGCCATAAAATAAAAAATATAGTTTAATGTTTAAATTTTTTATAATAAATGAAAACAAAATCTTAAGAAAAAAAATTATTTATAAAATAAATTACTACAAAGAAAGAAGGATTAAAAAAATTTAGAAGGTGAAAACATGCCACCACACTTCTAGCTTTCTCAAACTTCTTTGTTGCAATCCAAAAATTCAAAGAATATGTCCACAAAATTATATATTGCACAAACAGAAGGAGTTTAGCTATATGTCCTAAGAAAGCTTGCCAGTCTTTGGGTTTATTGAAGGTTTTAATCACATCCTTGGAAGTCACAGCAAAAGTAACATTTTTCATCTGAAATTTTTTTATCCTTTTCAATGCTCATTTCCAACTATTCATCTTTACAAGGAAACATGAACTTACTTGTGAGTATGACCTTTGACTATGGAAAATGACTTGGCCAGAGAAATTCATCACCAACCAGGAACCCCTTGCTAATTGCTTTGATCGGACGATGTCTCTTCTCAACTATTAGATATATTTAATAATTGTTTACGGATTATCCCAAAAGACATTTAGCTTAAATTCATTTGCATTTTTTTACTCCAATTTTAATAATTCTCGTGTATCAGTGAATGAAGCCTAATTTCCATTGCGAAATTTTATAAAATATTAAAATCTTAACCAAATTGACCTTTATTTCCATGTGTGAGATCATTACGTTTTGTGGTTGTCACATGTTAACGAGCTTTCTTCGCATTGATGATGCACTTTTAGCTTCCTTTCCTATTTTAAGGTTTCTTAAATGGCAGAAATTTTTAAAAACTGGATGAAAAATGGTATGTGTGATTTTTTTGCTTCTAAATTGTTAACAAGTCTTGCTTCTAAAAAAAAACCATGTTAAATCATATCTACCAAGAGATATGTCACCCACCTTACACAACCCTCGTTTTTTTTTTTTTTGATCCATTGTGGATTTTTGCACTTGTATTGTAAAATATTTGTTTGCAAAGTTGTATACAGTGTCCATTAATTTAAGGGTTTCCTCCACAAAAAAATTGTCACTTTTTTTTTTTTTGCAAGATTGACCCTCAACTAAAAAAGTGCAGAACAACTTTATGACGTCAAAAGTAACTCATTGTCAAATGAGCGTTATAACTGTGACATAATTCAAATCTGTTAAAATAGGGAATCATCTTCAGAGTTCTTCATATGTCATTGTGTTCACTATTTAAACTTGATTGATAATCTAGTTTCTGATTCTAGGATTAATATATTCATAAAAAGTGTTTTAGATTTTATGAAAGAATATAGATGAGCAAATTATTTTTAGCCAAAGAAAGTTGATGTTAAAACGATTTGTGAACATATCAAATTTGAAGATTAATAAATGTTTAGAATTTTAAGTATAAACAACAGTTAAAAATATTAGGTTACTAGGAGAAGGTCCGTGCGTTGCACGGATTTGTGATAATTTTAATGTTTAATTTTTAAAATTTATTAGTAAAAAATTGTGTATAAATATTAATTTTTATTTTGTAAATAGCATGTAGTTTTATAACTTTGTATTGAATGAGAATTTCCTTTCGACAATAATTAAGGACATGTTATTTTATAGTATAACCTATCTGAAATATATTTGCGATGAAATTTGTGAATGTAAAATTAAATGTTAAGATATTTTTGGTCCTTGTAGATTATCAAAACATATATCACAATTGTCATATTCTTCTTGTGCAGCTTGGATTTATGTTCTCTCTACGTCTTCAATTACAAAATCAACATATAGTTTTCTTGATGTATTTGGACTGAAATCTTCAATTTCAAAAGAGACTTCGAGGCATTGTGTGTTATGTGGTCGACGTGATAGCATAGATTTTCGAATAAAGTTTATTAAACTTTCGGTTAATATACTTGATGTTCTGTCATCCATATCATGATAAGTAAGGTAGAAGTTAATCATATTTTTGAAGATAGTGTTATTTACTTGAAGTATTTGATCGGTGCTAAAACGGATTGTGTAGTTGATGTTCTATTTTTGACGGATTGGACGTGTGATTTTGAGACGCAGTTTGTTCCGGTTGACTGTGTGAAAGAAATTATATGATAGTGTAATGCATATATATATATATATATATATATATATATATTCTATTGGAAATTTATGTTGTAATAAAAGTGAGTTGTGTTGTAGATTGTTGTTTTGTTCTTTCTATTTATAGATTGTTGTAGAATCTCTATTGCAGTTTTTTGTTTTTATTTTTTTGTATATTGTATTTAATTATTTAATGTAGTTGGATTTTTTATTTTTTTGTTGAGAAGTTTTTCCTTCAAATGTAAATGTGTAGAATGAAGGTATGTCAGCCCTGAAAATTTTGGGACTCAGGACGGAAATCTACGGCTATGGGACAGAAACAGAAAATTAGTGAATTGGAAAATAATTCTCAAAAGGAAATATGATAGAACGTCCTAGAAAATTTCAGAATGATTTGAAAAAATATATATAGAATTTTCAAGTTTTTCATTTTTGAACGGGTAATTCGGGTACACGATCTAATACTCATTCCCTTCCCATACCCGTATTAATAAAATAAATGGTTTCGAATGGATAATTATTTTAAACGGGATAGGGAATGGGACGAAAAATTCGGGACAGTACAGGAGGGAACGGGAAACCCGTCCCAAAATTTTCAGGGCTCCTGATGAAAAAACTTTATTATATGTTATAAGATATCACATATGTTTTTTCTATGGTTATGTAGTTAATTATAGTTTTTCTGGTTATTAAAAATGAAGTACACCTATTATTAAATTAAGAACAACAAAATAAAAAGATGAATTAAATGTTACAATTATGAATTACATATTTCAATTTTTAATGTATTTATGTTTTTTTTTAAAATGTAGGTGACACATCATCTGCCACATGTCAGCATTTCAAAGCTCACTTCTCAAAAAACCTTACTTTATTATATAAGATTAAACATAGTAGTTAGTGCCACAACAATAGATTAATTATAAATATGTGTTTTGATCTCAAAAGCAGCGTTTAGTTGCTTACTTGTTTGATTTTCTAAATAGTAACTAGGGGTTGATCCGCGCGGTTTATATTCATTATTTTCAATGAACAAAATAAATGTTTGTATTATTTTATTTTTTTAAGTGTAATCATCCAATTTGCTGTGAAATATAGGTTAGTGGTAGTTACTATTTTTTTATTTTCTTTTTGTGTTTCGACATTCTATTCAGAGCTTTATTGATGACTCTCGTAGCTTAAACATATCATGCTGCGTTTATGTTAAGTTTAGCTTGAGTTCATATATAAGGTGAGAACTTGTTTATCTATTTATTTTTGTATAGTGTCTTTGGAAATTTTTTCTTTTCGTACAGTTTTGATAATTGCTATTGTTAATATGATTTTCTATATGATTGTATAGTACTATCTAACTACTAATCTCATTTTAGTGTGAATTACATCTATTTTACGTAAGAGTAGTGTTTAGTCTTTGTGTTATTAATATACATTCAGTATGCCAAGTGACGCGGAGAAGTTTGGTGGGCAACCATATTTGCAGTTGATGGTGATATATGTATAAAGTTCTTGGATTGTTCACTATTTTGTTCCTACCGTTTATCGTAGTCGCGGTTGTCATATTGTTATTATTATGGGAGGGTCGTGTGTTTAAGAAAAAAATTATTATTAATTTTTTAAAATATTTTGTATATTTTGGTAATATATTGTTTTATCGAATGTGTGTTGCCCTAAATAGTGGCTTCTACTTATTTATTTAATGTTTTTTCGTTATATTGTCGTGTGTTGAATTAGATTTATTTACAGAATTTTATTTGAATTGTTTTTAGAATTTTATAGATTTTTTTAGAATTTTATATTATTTTTTTGAATTAGAATTTTATACACCTTCATTTGAATTTTATTTGGTATATTGTCATGTGCTGAATTAAAACATTGTGTGTAGGGGTTATATTAGAATTTTTATTTTTTTTACTTTTCAAACCTGGTTAATGTATTTTTTTCTAATTTTTGTAGGATGTTTTATTATGTGTACCATCAAATTACTTTTGGTTCTATATTTGTGTTAATATGGTCGTTGTTATAATAATATTTCACAACATTTTTTTTCTTTTTGTTGTGGTCTTTAACATTTTTAATCTTTGCAAATTCGTCATTTTTTTGATGTGTGGACAAAATGTTTAGGAACTAATAATCCTCCATACTTCCTAAGCAATATGATCATTCAAGCCGCCAACTCTTGATTCGACATGTGTTCCCTCTAGTTATGCAAACACAAAATTGATCTCTCTTTAAATTTACGTTTGCTTTCTTTCCCTACATAGTAGTCTTAAGATATCGAATCATGACTCTTGCAGGTTGCCAAATCTATCAGTTAGCAATTTTTCGCCATTACCATCAAACTTTTATATTTTAAAATTTCAACTACTCCAATTATTAAAGATATTAGATTATGTCCGACATTAGATTTTACCCACCATTACTTAATTTTGTTTACACAAGCACACAAAAAGAGAGATAAAAACAATGACCGTGAAAGTTTTTAAAAAGATGTTTTTTCTATATTTAAAAAAATAATAATAATAAGCCTTACTGAAACCGTTTTAAGAGAAATTAACACAATGAGTTTCTTCACAACATTGTGATAGAAACATAATGTTTAGATTGTAGACACTTGCGAGTGTAGTAATTGTAGACATTAGGGATCTTTTTCA
Organism: Alliaria petiolata; assembly: GCA_020283515.1. Lineage (NCBI taxonomy): Eukaryota > Viridiplantae > Streptophyta > Magnoliopsida > Brassicales > Brassicaceae > Alliaria > Alliaria petiolata. The sequence continues at coordinate 62,884,293 of JAHZTW010000001.1, forward strand.
AGTGGGACTTGATTGTGTTACCACTAAAACCAATATAGTCTTAAAGACACAGAATGAAAGTGGAGTAATTAAGAACATTGCATACTAATTTTGTGGTTTAAACCTTTCTAAATTTCCTATTTTTGTTTTTTTTAATAGTTCCTGTCTTTTTGTCACTTTGTAGGTTATTAATTTGTGTTAATTTGTTTATAGCAAGTATACCTTATAAATGATTGTAATTGTAAACTAATTTTGACCTATATTAATTTTTAAAAATTTACCATCAAATAGATTGCTGAGAACTATATTAAGCCAGTAAGCTTCCATTAAAAAAACAACTTCACTAAAAAGTTAATAAAATTATGTATATGTGTTGTTTGATTATCCTGTTTACAAATGACTTGGACAATTATTAATCTTTATAAAAAAAAATATTTTTTTGCTTTTTCAGTGGTTTGAGGATTTGTTTTTTTGTAAAACCCGCTTTAATTAGACTAAATCCTATGTTTGGTCAACTTCGACAGCAGATTAAAGCCCTGAAGGCATAGAAAAGTACAAAACATGTTCGTGATTCAGAAAATAGAAAGCTTTCTTGACGACAGAATCCACCACATCATTTTCTTCTTTTGGATGGAACCCAAGTTTAAAATCTTCAAAGTTCAAGGCTAGCTTATTTCCGTCAAGCAAATGAGGTTGGAGTGCAGACTATTCTACATAGTTAGATAGGATATCTATCAGCTCCTTCGAGAGAGATTCAACCTCGATTTTCGAATAGCAAAGGTTCCTTACACAAAGAACACTCCATCTCAATGCATATACTTTAGTTCACAAGTCTGTACTCGACCTCATAATGGATGTAGCTCCAACCCACTTCACTTCTCCCATCCAATCCCTGAGAATCCAACCTAGAACGCTTCGTTCTGCATGAAATCTCTTTGTAAGAACAGTTTAGAGAAATGTGCGAAAACGAATTAATTTTTAATATGGCAATAATCATAGGTGTAAGCTTATTTACCTTTCACAAAGAAGCTGGTCATATAATATGTATTCAAGCTTTGGGGCGTAACCATTAGATCCATCTACGGAAATCATCAGTTTTAGTGGTGCAGGCCATCTTGTACGCAACAAATCATCGAAGACTTGACTTATATATAGCAACGCAGAGACGTTTTTGCTGATGGTAGTGGGATGCAACCTTGCTTCAGCGGCCTGCAAATTCATAAATGATATTACTATAAGGACTGTTATGTTAGAAGCTTAACTTCCTTGCTTAATGGTGGCCTTTATATCCGTAGAAATCCTCTTTTTATAAAGATAGTACTTTTCGTTAAAAAAAGAAGATCCCAATCAATGGAAAGTTTCAGGTCATAGCAGAAAACAGCTGCATTACACCGGCAAAGGGAGAGTGGAGATAAAGGCTGACCTTCTTTTATTAAAAGAAGGTTTGACTTTTTGATGCATGTCTCTCTAATCTCTTCTAACTCAGCCATTTGTGTCTTTTCAAAAATCAAACAAACTTAGAAGCATTAGTTTTTATCTGCAGTAGAACGTCCAACTTCTTTTCAATTTCTATACACTTAACCATTTGAGCCTTAGACAGCTAAAACATGAGAAAACATTACAAATCAATTATAACTATAAGTTCTATCAAAATCAAAGTTTTTTTTACACAATTTTTTGCTTCTATCTCTTTCAAGGACTTTATCTCAGGGTCAGGGGTAAATGTCTGAAACATGAAAATTTCGTGTGTACACATAAAAAATTAACCATTGCCTTTTCCTTTCAAAAGCTAAAGAGCATTATTGGGATCAATGTGCTTACCTGTTTGGCTAATTCAGGTGGAGAATAACATCATCTGAAGGGAAGACAATAACACATTGATCATGATACAATCATAGACCAATCAATGATCCAAAGTTCCTTCACAGCCACTTACCCGCAATGCAAAATCCAATAAAAATTTTGCTCTCAAGATTTCCATAATGTTTTTGATCCTCTGAAACAGAAATTGTAGGGATTCTCTTATTCTTCAATATAGATGGTAGTGGGCACAAATCCACCATGAATATCATATCTAATTTACAAAAAAGAATATCGAAACAGAAATCTTACCATAGTAAATTCGTTATCACTATACCAAAGAAAAACAGACAGCCATCACTTTCGATATAGTGCGAAAGAAATGTACGACGGAACCAATAATTTCATATACTTATGCGATGAGCCTGTGAGCAGATGCTTACCGGATTGGCTAAACCGTTCACGGGCGTAGGAAGAAGAACTGAAGATCGATTGACAACAAAATTGAATACTTTTAATATATTTCATCCAAAGACGCTAGGAAAAAAAATTCCGAACAACACATGCATGGTCGAGAGAAGAAAAAGAGAATTGATTCTATAATTTGGGATTGGATCACTCATAAAAAGAGAGGTATTTTAAATAGTTTTTTTCAGGCGAGGCAGAAACCTAATCGTCAAGGAGACTATACAAATTACAAAGAATTATCAAATTAACACCAATTAATTACTTCCGAGTTAAAGTTGGTATTCAAAGGGGCATGAAACATATTGCGGTGAAATGGAAAGTATATTAAAAATATTATGAGAATTAAAGTGATTTTTAAATCAAATATACAATTGCTGACTTGGCAAAAGGAGAAAATCTTAAAAATAGATGATGTGGAGCCTCTAAGAAGCCCCAAACTGCTCATTTTATTAGTATAGATTATTGATTTCCTGCAAATTAACCTAAGATCAACCTAAGATCTGACACTTCCTGTAATCGAATTTACATCGTTTTTGTTTGTCATTTTAGTTATTAGTTTCATTACAATAAACAAAACACTCATATATTGTCTTAGCTTAGCTCTACTCTCGTAAAATATTGTTGTGTTACACTTGTTCTATGTAGATTTGATCCCTAAAATATTGCATTAGTATTTTTTACCTGATTTGCAGTAGTTTTAATAGTGTTAGAATCTGAGTAGTGAGAGAGAAACATGTAAGAAATTCTATGCCAGTGACGACCTAATTCAAATCTTATGTTCCATCATCCGTAAACATTTTTAGTACTTAACATTTCCAAAAACGTCATTTATAAAATTTGGATTTTCGGTGGATAATTTTCTACTGGATCATACCTTGGGAGGTTAAATATTTTGAACATACACATCACTCCATATCCGTTGAACTCCTTGGCAGGCAAATCTGAAAGGACGCTTCTTTGACTTGCTCCTATTCTCGCCTGTCACAGTGGAGGCCCGTCGTCATGTTTAAAGGAGCCATTGATGTTACAAACCTTTTAGGAGAAATCAGATAAGGTTTATGGTCTTTAGAATCATAATTTAAGCAAAAAAAAAAAAGGGTTGAGCTTTGATGTTTTACCTTGGTTATATGCACTGTTCGAGACCTAATTTAGAGATCAGAAGAAATTGAAGAGTTGATATATAGGACAAAGATGAAAGGCCAGTACTCTTGACGATTGAATTTCTTAACGCTTCCTTGCATAGATGGCCTATTAATTTTAATGGCCTAAATAGTTTGTTTATGTTATGTATTTCACAAAAGCTGACATGGCAGCATAGTAGATGATTTTAGTCGTCAAAAACAAATCAGAGATGAGAATGAGCTTTTGGCATATGACACATGGCAATCTAAGGAAGAAGTTTTTTTTTTCTGAGGTGGATAGCCTATGGAGCCGCAAACTCCTTCTTTCATTTAGAATAGATTATTGATTTCCTACAAATTAACCTAAGATCTGGCACTTCCTGTAATCGAATTTACATAGTTTTTGTTTGTCATTTTAGTTATTAGTTTCATTACAATAAACAAAACACTCATATATTGTCTTAGCTTAGCTATATTCTCGTAAAATATCATTGTGTTACACTTGTTCTATGTAGATTGGACACCTAAAATATTGCATTAGTATTTTTTACCTGATTTGCAGTAGTTTTAATAGTGTTAGAATCTGAATACATCAGGGGCACTATTCACCAAAGGCATCTCCATCTCCAACCGGCGGCGTACTTTATGATATATACTTGTTAACAAAGGCATCTCCAACCGGCGTATCTCTAATGCAAAGGGTTATTTGATCATGCCTTTGATTTGAAGGGGATGTGATGCAGCGAAATATTTTATTTTCAAATATCTTCAATATCTTTATTATTATTTATTTGTATTTAGATAAATATGTATTATTTCTATTTTCTATATTTTAGTAGTTTTTCTATTTTAGTTTCTAGATTTTATTATAAATAGCCTCTTATACTTATTGTATTATTTAGACTTTGATGAATTAATAAAAGGAGATTTCCTGAAAGAGATTTTGATAAACCACTGTGAAAAGTATTCACAAACCCTAGTTTCCGGATATTCTCAGAATCAACAGATCTAGTTCTATCCGTAGTAGCTTCCGCTCCATCAGTTGGTATCAGTTGGTAACAGAGCTGCGTCTCTTTGATTTCTTAATCGAAGAACAGTTCTGAATGCGATGATGAGTGATTGCATCTACACTTTCGAGGACGAAAGTCCTTTTTGTCGAGAGAGAAGAGAGCCATGCGATCTACAGAGAAATCTATGGCGATCCGATCTACGACGTCTTTGAAGATGATGTTGATGTTATCAGCTTTGTCTTCAAAGAAGGTTTCTTTGAGAATCTGATGAGTGCAAAATCCGTGCGTGGTCAGATTGGTTTAGATTTCGGTTACGTGCAAAATTCGGTTTGTGCGAAACCCGTGCAGAATCGAAGGTGTTCAAGGTCTCAAGAAAAGCAGATCTGTGACGAGTTTGGTTCGTGCAAAATCGGTGCAGATTTCGTGCAAGTTTCGGTTCGTGCAAAAACTTGGTACAATTACCAAGAAGAAACAAAACCGACGTGGAAAACCGGTTGAAGTTTCGAGGACGAATATTTCTTGTCCGGCGAGACCTGATACAGCGTATCTTCAATATCTTTATTATTATTTATTTGTATTTAGATAAATATGTATTATTTCTATTTTCTATATTTTAGTAGTTTTCATATTTTAGTTTCTAGAGTTTATTATAAATAGCCTTTTAGATTTATTGTATTATTCAGACTTTGATGAATTAATAAAAATAGATTTTTTGAAAGAGGTTTTGATAAACCAATGTGAAGAGTATTCACAAGTTTCCGGGTATTCTCAGAATCAACGGATCTAGTTCTATCTGTAGTATTTTCCGCTCCATCAGGATGATCACTTGGCTTTCGTTTAAACTCATCGGGTTTTAGATGTCAGTGTATGTTGTTTTCGTGATTCCGCCTCTTTCCTTCCTTTTTCTTATGTTGGTTTGGTTCGATGTAAATGTTATGTTTCTCTTAGTAGAGTTTGATTTCGGAAAGTTTTGTCTCTGTCAGGCGGAATTTCTTGTTAACAATGTTTTCCTATCCCATATATGGTGTAAAGATGTTACTTGGATTTTTGATCCCAAAATTGTTGGTATAGTCACTATACTCAAAGGAATAAAGGCTTCTTCAGATCGAACAGGGAGAAAAACAAAATCAAAGTCTTTCAAAGTAATGTTTTGGTATCAGAATAATTGATATTTTAGAAGTTAGAACTATTGCTGGAAACATTAGATTTTGTCATACGGTATACAATTTGGAGGTTCGGAAAAAAGATAGTATCTACATACAATATTCAAAAGTTTTTTTAAAATGAAAAAAAATGCATCAAAGATCCCAAAGATTTTCAACCTGTTCTTGGTCTAAACCTATAAAAAAAAATCTAGAAAGTTAAAAAAAAAATGAAAATATATAAATACAATAATTAAAAAATAAATTTGCGTATTTCAAATATTTGAAGAATTAAATGAATATTTTCCCTGCCAATTAGAGATGCCAGTGGTTATTTTACTAAATTTCTCTTTAAAAAAGATAGATATTATGCATGCAGTGGATAATGAACCTGATCTAGTAACTCTGGCATCCAAGAAATTGGGTGGTCTCAAATACTAATATAGGTACGTTTCATTTTCTCAATTGGCGTTTTCCGAAAATACAAAAGATCATATTTGATAATATCACTGAAAACAAAATGGTTTGTGTTATCTGACCCTGAGGTCTAGCCGCCAGTCCAATAAACTCGCTGTCACATTTGACCCTAAAAGTAATCATAATTTTAAATATGTTTTTTTTGGGTTCGTTTCCAGTGTATACTAAAGAGACTCGTGGTCAGAGAAACTCGTACTAACTGTACATTTTCTTTTCAAACAAATCAACGAAAAGGAGAAAAACAAATTCCATTTTACAATGGCGGCCTTCTCCTCCTCCTACGTCGGAATCCATCCGCCACCGTATCAAGTGTTCATCAATTTCAGGGGAAGCGAGCTGCGAAACAGCTTTGTTGGTTTCCTCGCAAAGGCCATGAGATCTGCGAATATCCAAGTGTTTACCGACGAGGTCGAGCTGAAGGGTACAAATCTGCAAAATCTTTTCAGGAGGATCGAGGATTCGAGAGTCGCGGTGGCGATCTTCTCCGAGAGGTACACCGAATCGTGTTGGTGCTTGGATGAGCTCGTGAAGATGAGGGAGCTGATGAAACAAGACAAACTCAAAGTGATTCCCATATTCTACAAGTTAAGCGCCACCACCTGCAAAAATCTGGAGGGACCTTTTGGCGACAAATTCAGGAAACTGGAAAGGGAGTACCGCAGTGAGCCCAAGAGAACCCAGAGTTGGAAAGAAGCTTTGGCATCGGTTTCCAATAACATTGGGTTGAACTCGGATGTAGTCAGGTAAAACATTATTTCTGTATTTAACCACTCTGATTCATCCTTTGTGTTTAGGTTCCAAAGATACAAGCTTGACCCTTTCTCTATCTCTCTCTTTCTAAGAACATCTCCATCCATGGATTTCTTAGTATTTGATACAAGCTTGACATATAAAAAAATAAAATAATAAAAAAATATGAGAGAAGGTAAGAATCGGTTCTTAAATAAAAATTTTAAGAAACAATTTTAAAATTTTTAAGAACCCTTTTAACACTTGTTTCATTTTCATTAGTTTTATTCTTTATTTTTAATTAAAATTTAACTACATAATTATATTATATTAAAATACTATTATTATTTTGTTAAGAACCTCAAATGAAATTCTAAACGAATGGAGATGGTCTAAGGGAATCTCTAAGAGAGTCTCTTAACAAATGTCAAATAATAAATAATATTATTATATTAGATAAAGTTAATTTTTAATAATATAATAATAAATTAGTCTCTCAAAAGTTGAGAAACTCTCTTTAAAGATGAGAGAGACTTTGGATATAGTCTCTCAACTTTTGAGAGACCCACTTATTATTATATTATTTTATATATTTTATTGATTTTTGAAAGATTTCCTTAGAGACCATGGATGCAGATGGTCTAAATCTCTCAGAGCACCTCCAATGGGAGGTTCCTATCAAAGTTCTAAATAATAAATTATAATATTTTAATAGAAAAAATAGTAATAAACAATTAGGGGTTCTTTAAAATAGAAAGAAAAAGTTCTAAAATCTCTGTTTAAGAAACTGCTTTCATGATTTAAAGAACCCCATATAATATAATATTATTATTTATTTGTTTAATATATTTGTAGAACCTCTCTTAAAACCTATGGTTAGAGATGATCTCATATGAGAGACTTTGGAGAGAGTCTCTCAACTGTTGAGAGACCCACTTATTATTATACTATTTTTTTCTATTTTATTATTTTTTGAAAGACTCTTTATAGACTATGGATGTAGATGCATTGGTAAAAGACTTTTTTTAAATCTCTTATCAAATATAATATTAATATTTTAAGCGTAGTCATTTGAGAGACCCATCTCACCTTCTCCCTACTCTTTTTATTATTTTATTAATTTTTAATGGTAAGAGACTCTTTGAGAGACATGCAATGCAGATGCTTTTAGAGTATCCACATTGGTTTTAGAACCTTATTTGAGGTTTTCAACAATTTAATATTAATTTTTAATATAATTTAGTTATATGATTAAATTTTAAGTTTTTTAAAAAATCAAACAAATAGAAAAGAGACACATGTAACAAAAGGTTCTCAAGACAATCGATTAGAAGAGGGTATCTAATGATTAAAATAATGAAGAAAAGGAAGGAAAGAGAGAGATAAGATTCTCATATGAGAACCCCAACAAAAAATTTTGAGATACTCTTCTCACTCATGTCCCTTTTTTATTGGTTCAATTTTTTTTTTAACTTAAAATTTAACTATTTAATTAAATTATGTTAAAACAACTAATATTATATTGGTGAGATAGTCATTAGAGTATCTCAGCCATTAGAGACTCTCATGGATATCTCAAATAAGAATCACATCTCACTTCTCTCTCCGACTTTTTATATTTTTCTAATATTTTAATCATGATAACCCCTATGAGAACCCCTTGATGAGGATGCTCTTAGCTTTTCATGCGCACACACATTAACCTAGTACCTTCTTCAGAACATAAAAAGGCATCCTTAGGCTTTCTTTTAAGGGGTGGAGGGTTGAAACAAATTAGAAAATAAGAGCCAATATTTTATAGGATAGTTTACTAAAATAATATTGGAATGTTCAATTTGCACTCAAATACCTTTAGAATTATTTAATTACTAGAATAGTCTTTTGAAGTTTTTAAACATGATTCTACTCTTATTTTCTTTGTTGACAAAAACGTAATTACGAAACTGCCATTACTATTATCTCCCACATAAGCAACGAAAAGTCTACCAAATTACGAAAGTTTACCGGCTTAATTATAGTAGACTTAAGAATATTTTGTAGATTTTTTTTTCTGTTCGTAGATTTAGTAAATGAACGATAGATTTAGTAAAAATCCGTAGACTTAATTGGTAGACTTTTTTTTGCGAGGCGGTAAAGATGTTATGAAATGATAGATTTTTTATTAGATCGGTAGATTTAATGTTAATGATGGCAGATTTGTATTTGTCTAGTAGACTTAAAACCCAGAAGATTGACTTTTTAATAGATTTGTAAAAAAAAAATTTCTTTGTTGATAGATTAATTTTAGATTCATAGACTTATTATTTATGATGATAGATTTATCATCGATGAAAATGTATTTGGTGTGATGTCAGATTTATGTTGTTTGATGATAGCTTTTGTATTTTTGTGGATTTAATTGATTGGATCCCTTTGTATTTATTTTTGTTTATCCCATATAAAAGAAATCATAAAACTTATTATTTTTTTGTCATCTCTTAAAACAATAATTTATTTGTATTATATGTATATATACACTTGAAATTTTCGCTTTAACCATGGGCCTGCAAAAAATATGGCCAAGGCCAATATCTTATTTGGCTCTGTGCAAAGCCGATCCTGCGTAGACCAAACACGCCCTTAAGTTCCAGTTCAATACACGACAAAACAATCCTTCCTCTTGCGTTATTTCACGAGCAGAACGGCTCCGTTGGTGGTCGTGAAAAAGCAAAAACTATAGAGAGAAGCGATGCAACATATGTAAAATTTATAATTGAAACCGAAATTGGAAAATAGGAATGTTGTGATGGGTAAAAGAACACTAGCCAATCCTGAAAATACCCTACACTGTTAGGGTAGTCCAAAAAAACTTTAAAGTTCTAGGGTTACGCGGATACCCTAACTATTTATCATGTTTTTTTTTGTTTATGGTTTTTTTTTTTTGTCGTTTAAAATATTATGAGACAATTACAAAAATAATTTTTAACGGATAATTTATCTATTACACAAAGATCCACAATACATATGCATGCCCACCACGAATAGCTTTCTTTGCACCGTTCTGGAAAATTTTCTTATCTGATTTGCCTCCTCCAATAACCTGCACAAATCGCATCTTCTGAGAATTGAAACCCAGACCTCCTGGTGTAGAAACATTAATGAACCGTTTATGCTTTATTACAATTATTTTTTTGTTTATTTTAAATAAAATCTATATGTAACATAATTAGATTTGTTATGTTTGTGATAAATTTTAACGGGAAAACATATAATTACATTTTTTTTCAACACAGAATCACGTTTTTAACGGAAAAATAAAATGATTGTGTTTTCGACATAAAAACGTGATTTTGTGTTTTCAATGGAAAATCGAGATTTTACATTATTTTACGAGAAAACATAATTTTATGTTTTTTGTGGAAAAACATAAAATCACGTTTTTAACGGGAACATGGGAAAACGAGAAAAATGCATTTTTTGTTTGTAGATAGAAAACTGAGATTTTATGTTTTTTGTGGGAAAATATAGAATCACATGTTTGGCGGGAAAACAAGATTTTACGTTTTTGGCGGGAAAACGAGATTTTACGTTTTTGCCTGGAAAATATTGTATAACATTTTTGGCAGAAAGACGTAATTTTATGGTTTTGGTAGAAAAACGAGATTTTACATTTTTGCGGGAAAAATAGATTTCACATTTTGGCGGAGAAACACATAATAACGATTTTGACGGGAAAACGAGGAAAATGCAATTTTGTGTTTTTGGCCGGAAATGCGATTTTACGTTTTTGACGGGAAAGCAAATTTTAGGTTTTTGGTGGGAAAATATAGAATCACATTTTTGTTGGGAAAACATGGAATCACGTTTTTGACGTTAAAATAATTAACCCAATATTATTTTCTAAGTTAACCTAATTAAAACGTTACTTCTATGGCTTTTTAAATTATAAAACATAATTTGATATTATTTCATTATAAAATTATTTTGAGAATATTAATTTAATTAAAAGTAAAAACCCTACAGATGCCTAAACCCAATATGGTAAGTCTATTTGAACCCATGTATAAAGTGTAACCACCCATTTTGAGTCCTCATCTTTTTCTAAAAAAAGAGTAGGGTTAAGGGTTTGAATTCTTTTTATGGTTTAGAGTACACATTGGGTAATTACTCATATTTAACAATCCTAATGACAAATTTATTTTCAAACTATCGTGTATACAATTTAAATCCTCAAGTTAACGTTGTTTTCGTAAATTTAGGTATTAGAAAAAGTCACCGTAACTAAGAAAATGGAGACGTCAACGTTGATTTATTTATGAATCCAATTTTGTGAAGTCAATGTAAACTCGAGAAATCAATTTGTCAACTTCAAAGTTGGAAAATTAATCTGTAAAATTTCAAAACTTGGAGTTAATGTCTTGCAATTTTGCAGATTAATTCCCCTACTGTTGGCAAATTAATTCATCATGTTTGCGTTGATTCACAAAAATTGGCATAAGAAAAAGTCAACGCTAACATGTCAATTGTTTTAGTTATTGTTTATTATTCTCATACTAAAATTTACGAAGTCAATATTAACTTAAAGATATAAATTATGCCCACAATAGCTAGGAAAATTAAACATTTCCCCAATTTCAAATATTTGAGAAATTAAATAACCATTTTCCCATGCTTTTTTTTTGTTCGAGAAAAGTTGAGTTTAGTTCCATGAATAAGCCTAAAATATTGATAAACAAAAGTATCCGAGAAAGAAAACCAAAACAGCGGATAGCATAACTTCATAACGATTCTACCAAAAAAGATATCAAGTTTGAAATGATTGTAGGGGGTGTATTCAATCTAATATTTAATATGATTTGAAATTTTATGATTTTTAATGATTTTTAGGGAGGTGTATTCAAACTTAAATTTAGAGTGATTTGTATTAAATAAACAAATCATATGTTATTTAAACATGAATTTTAAAAAGTCTTCAAAATCTCATGTTTTCAAAATCTCATGTTATTAAACTAGTGATTTGAAAATGTAACTTCAAATCCATTGCTATTGAAAATATTTTAAGCAGTGGATTTAAGAGGATAATGAGTGATTTTAAGTGCGTTTGATGGAGTTTCTTAGTTAAAAATATAAAAATATAATCTAATAGTTTTAGCTGGAATTTCATAAAATTTTAATAACAAATCATAACAACTTCTCTAATTCACCAAAAATCATCTAAAACTCAATAAAACTCAAATCACTCCAAATTCTTCTAAATATTAGATTGAATCAAGGTTCAAAAAATCGCTAGACGGTAGCTAGACGTTCGATAGGGGCCTAGCGCCTAGGCGTATAAATTGGGGTCTAAGCGGGGCCTAAACGTTAACAATATTTTTATATTTTTAAACATATGTGAAAATTTAGCATAATTAAAATCATCAAAATATTTGTTTCTTTCAAAGAATTTTTTTTTCAAATTAAATTTTCTTGTGTTTTAAATATAAAATGAAAGAAATGCTTCTTTTTTTTTGAAAAAAAGAAAAAAAAAACATCTTAATTCAATTCTAAATTAAAGTTTAACATATAATTCAATTATAATTCACTTTTCCTTTTGTTTTTAGTTTTAGTTTTAGTTTTCCCTTATTTAAATGAAGTTGTATTAGAAAACTAAAGAATTAGTTAAAAAAATTTAACCAAGTATTAAATAAAAAAATAAACGATTAGGCCGATTTGGACCGATTTGGCCGAAAAACCCGTTTATACCGAGATCCCGATTTGTTAATTCGCCGATTTTACTAAAATTGTTTCGGTTATGTGTTTATAGGGGCCTAGCCGGACGACTAGGCCGTTTTTTTTTAACATTGAATTGAATACACCCCTCTTAGATAATTTTGGGTGAATTATGGAAGTTATTATGATTTGCTATTAAAATTCTATGAAATCTCACTTAAAACTATGAGGGCTTTTATATTTTTAACTAGAAAACTCTACCAAAACATAATCGGTCATGAAATATTTCTAATAACAGTGGATTTTAAAGTACATTTTCAAATCACTATTTCAATAATATTGGATTTTTTTTTTTTGACAAAGATATAATAACATTGGATTTTACACAACTTTTTTAAATTCATGTTTGAATAACATATAATTTATCATTTTAATACAAATCATTCTAAAATCTAGATTGAGTGCACCATTTATTAGGGGTTCTTCAAATAGAAAAAGAAACCTGCATTTATTTATGAAATGGCGTTGCATTTCAAATTATGGGTTTAGCGATTAGAAATAGCCACTTGTTATCAGTTCCTTTTAGTGATGGAACGAATCTCATCTCATGAAACCAACTAAATTGTATGTATTTTTTTTTTCTTCATATTTGTTGTAGTAATGAAAGTAAATTCGTCGACTTAATCGTTGAGGAGGTGAAGAGAGTGCTAATCGAGATTTCCACCAAGGAAGAAAACTCTGGGAGCCCCACCGTCGGAGGAAACCAAGAAAGACTGACTAACAAAAACAGCAGAGATATAGAAGAGCAAGAAACGATGACTCCAAGATTTGGAGTCGAACAACGCCTCAAGCAACTAGAAGAGAAGTTAAAATTGGATTATGAAGAAGAAACCCGTTTCGTTGGAGTCGTTGGGATGCCTGGGATTGGCAAAACCACTCTTGTGAAAACGTTGTATGAAAAGTGGGAACACAAGTTTAAGAGCGGCATGTTTTTTCCAGATGTCACTAAGATGTCAAAGAAATACGGATTGGATTGGCTTCAGAAGACACTAATGCAAGAGTTGTTGAGGGATATTCACCCGAACATAGGATATACAGGGAATACACATGAGTATTGGGAGGATGATCTTCTCAAAAGGAAAGTTTTTGTTGTCCTAGACGATGTAAGTGGCAAGAAACAGATCAAATTTCTTCTTGGTAACCGCCATTGGATCAAAGAAGGAAGCAAGATTGTTATTACATCGAGTGATGAGTCACTGCTCCGGGAACTGCTGGTTGACGATACTTATGTAGTCCCCAGATTGAACGACAGAGACAGTCTACAGTGCTTCACTAGTCACACCTTGGGTTTGGATTATGCCAAGGGAAATTCCGTGAAGCTGTCCAGATACTTTCTGGGCTATGCCAAAGGCAACCCACTAACCCTCAAAGCATTGGGTCTAGAACTTCGTGGGAGAGACGAAGCTTATTGGGAACAGAGAATAGGAACACTGACACAAAAATCCAATAAGATGATCCAAGACGTCTTGAGAAGAAGATATGATGAACTCACAGAGAGGCAGAAAGATGCTTTCCTCGACATTGCTTGTTTCTTCAGATCAGAGAATGCAAGTTATGTAAAATGTCTAGTGAATTCTTATGATTATCAGTACTCCGAGTTTTGGGGTGAAATAAGAGATCTCACAGATAAGTTATTTGTTTATATATCCGGCGCTCGAGTTGAGATGCATGACGTATTGTGTACATTCGCCAAGGAACTTGCTTCACAAGCATTGGCTGAAAATACAAAGGTTCAATGGAGGCTGTGGAACCATAAAGATATCATTTGTGCACTGAAGAACAAATTGGTGAGATTATTTTGAAGATGTACTTTTTTTTTTCTTTTTTTTTATAATGTGATTTGCTAACTGTTTGTCTTCAATTGTGCTATAGGGAATGGAAAACATCAGGGGGGTTTTTCTAGACATGTCCCAAGTTGAGGAGAAAATGAGCTTTGATGCCAACACCTTTAGCAGTATGGAAGATCTTTTATATCTCAAAATTCACAGTTCTGTTTTCCCTCGGGAAGGCAAAGCTGACTTCAAAATTGACACTCCTAAGGAGCTTCAGTTGCCATTGCACGAGTTGCGATATCTCCATTGGCTAAATTTTCCACTAGAGAAACTTCCATCAGACTTCAATGCAAAGAAGCTTGTCAATCTCGAGCTGCCTTACAGCTCAATTAAACAAGTTTGGGAGCGTGTTAAGGTGTGTCTTACTGTATTCCCCAATCCCTACATGAAATAATAAAATTTATACGTAGGGATGTTAAATATGAGTAATTACTCACTGGGTATCCTAAACCTTGGAAAAAAATTCAAATCCATAGTCCTACCATTTTTGTATAAAGGGATAATGCCTCAAAACGGGTGTGTACCCTCACGTTTTTTGTCGAAAAAGCAAAATTGCATTTTTTTTCTTCTCTTTTTCTCGTCAAAAACATGATTTCATGTTTTCCACCAAAAATATGATTTTGTATTTTTTCGCCAAAAATCTCAAATACGTTTTCCGGCCAAAACACACACAATTGCATTTTTCTTTTTTTCATCAAAAATATAAAATTTTCTAGCGAAAAACATGATTATATATTTTTTCGGCCAAAAATGTGAAATCTTATTTTCTCGCCAAAGACATAAAATTATGTTTTCTGGCAAAACATAAAATTATGTTTTCCACTAAAACGTAAAATCTCTTTTTTTTTGTCGGAAAACAAAAATTGCATTTTTTTCTCGTTTTCCCTTTAAAACGTGATTCCGTATTGACAAAAAAACGCGATTCTATGTTTTTCCGTTAAAATTTATCACAAACTTAGCAAAACTAATTTTGTTATATACAAATTTAAAATAAATTAATGGTAATTAAACATAAACAAAAAAAAACACATAAAAAATAGTTAGGATACCGGTACCGTAGAACCTTCAAAGTTTTTCCTGAACTATCCTTAAGGTACTGGGTATTTTCAGGGTTTTTTAAACCAAAGCTTTTTATAGAAGGGTTTTCCTAGGGTTAGAGTAGAGTAGAGTAATTTTAATCATAACAACATCCCTAGTCCCTACTTATATGGTGTTGTATTCTTCTTCTTTACAGGAAACCCCAAACCTAAAGTGGGTCGATCTCGGCAATTCACGTAAACTGAGCAACCTTTCTGGGTTGTCAAATGCTCAAAACCTTGAAAGATTGAATCTTGAAGGTTGCACAAGTCTGGTTAACTTGCCTCAAGAGATGAAAAACATGAAGAGCCTCGTCTTCCTAAACATGAGAAGTTGCAATGGTCTCAGATTTCTTCCAACGATGAAACTAAGCTCTCTGAAAATTCTCATACTCAGTGGCTGCTCGAAACTTCAGGAATTTGAGGTGATCTCACAAAATCTGGAAGCTTTATATTTAGATGGCACTGCGATAAAAGAACTTCCTCCAGCCACTGGGGATCTGGAGAGACTTGCAATATTGGATTTGAAAAGTTGTGAAATGTTGGAAACTCTTCCCGAGTGTCTTGGAAAGCAGAAAGCTCTTGAAGAGCTAATACTCTCTGGCTGTTCAAAGCTCGAGAGTGATCCAAAGCACATAGAAAACATGAGATATTTGAGGATCTTACTGCTTGATGGCACAAGTATACAAGAGATGCCCAACATATACTCACTGCAACGTTTATGCTTAAGTAGAAATAATTTAATGATCCGTCTGCAAGGTAACATCTGTCAACTTGATCATCTGAAATGGCTTGACCTGAAGAACTGCAAGAATTTTAGATATCTTCCGACGCTTCCACCAAATCTTGAGTTCTTTGATGCACATGGCTGTGAAAGACTGGAGGCAGTCGGGAAACCGTTGGCTCTTCGTATGATGACTGAGCAGATCCGTTCCACTTTCTTTTTCACTAATTGCAACTCGCTGGGACAAAACGCTAGGGATGTTATCATATCCTACACCCAATGGAAATGCCACCGACTTGCGCTTGAATGTTATGATAGGGTATTTTCCTCTCTATGTCAAAGTTTCTCTCTATAGTATTCTCTTGGTTTTATACTCTTAATATATATATATTTTTTGTTTACATTGCTTTTGTAGGGTGTAGTTTCAGGGGCTTTGTTCAACACTTGCTATCCTGGATTTGAAGTCCCTTCGTGGTTTCACCACCAAGCAGCTGGATCAGCTTTAGAGCCAAGGCTGCAACCACATTGGTGTAACAATAGGCTCTCTGGGATAGCTCTTTGCGCAGTTGTCTCATTCCACGAAAACCAAGACCCGGTTGACAGTTTCTCAGTAAAATGCACACTCCAGTTTGAAAACGAAGATGGTTCTAGTATCTACTTTGATTGTGATGTTGGAGGTTTGATCGAATCAGAAAGGATTGAGTCAGACCATGTTTTTATCGGCTATGCCAGTTGCTCAGACATTACTAAACGTTTGGAAGCTCAGTTCTCTGGTAACTCAATACCTACAATGGCTTCCCTTGTGTTCTACGTGTCTGATAAGTACAAAAGTGAAGTAGTGAATTGCGGATTAAGTTTGGTGTACGCAGAACCACAAAACGTACCTGTTGAAGACAATTACTACAGAAGCTGCTCTTCAAGAAAGGGTGATTGTTGGGTTGAACCTTTCAGTAGTTACATCTTTGCTCCTCAGTATTATTACTTGAAGTTTTATAATTACTGTTGGCCGCTACTTGCTTGTTTAATCCTCGCTGTGGCCGCCTGGAGCCTGTCACGAGATAACGTTAGAGCCGGGCAGAGCTAGGAGCCGTACGTTTGGGTCTAGAAAGTAATTCTTTATTTAGTTTGTTGTATGATTCAGATATATTTTTCTAACGATACACATAAATATTTCTCACTTCAAATCTTTAGTATAGGCCAAACGATCAAGAGTGGCTCACTTGCTAATCCATTCAAATCTCTTCTCAAATTAACTATATTTAGTCAAGTGACAACCACAATAATGATCTCACAAATGCAAATAAAGTCAATTTGGTTCAGAATTTAAAAATTCGCAATGGAGATTACACTTCTTATATAATTCACTGATACATGTGAATAGAAAAATCTAGAGTAAAAAAAAAAATACACAAGTGTAATCTCCTATTGCGAAGTTAAAAAAAAAAAAAAAAAAAAAAAAACCAAGATGGATTCAAATTAGCCGTTAATTCTGACCCTACCTAAGCTCCAAGCCTCCAACTACTCTAATTTTTTAAATCGATAGCTTTATTGTTTTTTTCCCAATTTTTTAAAGAAAGGCTCGAGAGTCGAACAATGTAACCTCCTACTGAATCGACATTCGCTTTTCTTTTTTTTTTCAGAATCAACGAAAAGGAGAAATTCTGTTGGATAATTCCTAACTTGAAAAAGGAAATTATCTCTTAAGGAGTAACTTAAGAAGATAGACATTAGGACTTAATAGGAAAAGGAAATTTTCTATTTTGTAATCAAGGAAAAGGAAAAAGTAGTTTTTATTCCTAATAGAATTAGGAGAAGCTAAGTTCTATATAAAGAGGCATGGAGGTTGTTCCATAGACTCAAGACAAGAGGTTTAGTTTTGAGAAGTTTCTAAATCTAATAAAGAAAAGCAGTTCTTTATATTTCTTGTTAAGCTTAAACACTTTGAATTGGTATCAGAGCTTCAAGGAGGAGGTTCTGAACCTGTGATCCAAAGGCGGTTCGAGAAGGAGCACGTCGGAGATCATGGCCGACGCACCAGTAGCTCAGCCGCGCGCAAGAGACATTGGACCTTCGTCCATCCAATGTCCGATGCTAACTTCGACGAACTACACGGTTTGGTCGATGAGGATGAGAGTTACTTTGCGAGTTGTTGAAGTATGGGAAACCATTGAACCGGGATCAGGCGAGCCAAAGAAGAACAATACGGCGATTGCTCTTTTGTTTCAATCAATCCCCGAGGCGTTAATCTTGCAAGTAGGAGAACAATCAACATCAAAAGAGATTTGGGAGGCTATCAAATCACGGCACCTAGGAGCGGACCGTGTAAGAGAAGCGAGACTCCAAACTCTAATGGCGGAATTCGACAGATTAAAGATGAGTGACACTGATCCTGTCGACGACTATGCGGGCAAGATATCCGGCCTAGCGTCAAAAGCAGCTTCTTTGGGAGAAACTATAGAAGAATCAAAGCTGGTGAAGAAGTTCTTAAAGGGACTTCCTAGAAGCAAGTATATACAGATCGTGGTGTCACTAGAACAAGTTCTCGACCTGAATGCAACTGGGTTTGAGGACATAGTCGGTCGAATAAAAGCATACGAAGAAAGAGTTTCCGAAGAAACACAGAAGGAAGATCAAGGGAAACTCATGTATGCGAACAGCGAGCAGAGTGGTCGTGGCGGTCATGGAGGCTCACGAGGAAGTGGTAGAGGCAAAGGAGCTGGTGGTAGAGGCAGAGGATGAGGAAGAACTAATGGCCAAAACCGGGGAAAAGAAGCCGCGGAGAACAATCAAAAGCAGAAGAAAGACAAAGATAGGTCTCACATAGTATGCTGGAGATGTGACAAGACGGGTCACTATGTATCCGCATGTCCCGAACGGCCAAGGGAGCAAGAATCAAACCTTAATGAAGCTAAGGAAGAAGACGCTCTCTATGTTCATGAGGTGGTGTTCCTTAATGAAGACAAGGTGTTTCCCGACAACTATGATATCAATAATGGCGATGCAAGTATTTGGTATCTAGATAACGGAGCAAGTAATCACATGACGGGAAACAAAGATTTCTTCTCGAGTCTTGATGAGAAGATCAAAGGGAAAGTGAAGTTTGGTGACGGACCGTATGTAGATATCATGGGAAAGGGTTCCATTATTTTCGTAGGCAAAACCGGAGAAAGAAGGACGCTTAGAGACATCTACTACATACCCGATCTAAAACATCACATAATAAGCCTTGGACAAGCGTCAGAGAGTGGGTGCGAAGTATACATGAAGGGCGATGCTTTGTCACTAAGAGATCCTCGCGGGAGATTGCTTGTACGAGTCATAAGGTCTCCAAATCGCCTCTACAAAACACCAATGGAAATTGATTATCCAAAGAATCTTCAGATTCAAGATGATCATACTACACGGCTGTGGCATGCTCGGTTGGGTCATGTGAGCATCGGTGTAATGAACAATATGACCAAGAAGGAGATGGTCGTAGGAATGCCGAGCATACTTCATGAGAGGAGTGTATGCGAAGCATGCCTTGCCGGGAAACAAACAAGAAACTCGTTTCCGACTAAAACCACTTACCGTGCGGCACAAGCATTGGAATTTATACATGGAGACTTGTGCGGGCCAATATCACCACCAACACCAGCGAATAGTCGGCATGTATTCGTTCTGATCGACGACTTCTCAAGATTCATGTGGACGTTGCTACTAAAGGAAAAGAGCGAGGCATTCGATCGATTCAAAAGGTTTAAAGAGCTTGTCGAAAAACAAGTCGGCATGAAGATAAAAACCTTGCGCACCGATAAAGGAGGAGAGTTTACCTCAGCTCAGTTTATTCTATTCTGTGAAGAGAATGGAATCTCGAGACAACTAACTGCACCATACACACCTCAGCAGAATGGCGTGGTGGAAAGAAGAAATCGGACATTGATGGAGATGACAAGAAGTATGCTGAAAGCGATGGATGTTCCAAACTTCTTGTGGGGAGAAGCTGTACGACATTCAGCTTACATCATCAATAGAGTCCCTACCAAAGCATTGGAGGATAAAACCCCCTACGAAGGACTCATGTGCAAGAAGCCAAACGTCGAGCACTTGAGGGTTTTTGGATGTGTTGCTCACACAAAAATCATTGGTCCACATCTTAAGAAGCTAGACGAGAGATCAAAGAGTGTAGTTAACCTTGGAACTGAACCAGGCTCTAAGGCTTATAGGCTCTATGATCCGGCAGCTAGAAGAGTGATGGTCAGTAGAGACGTGGTCTTTGAGGAAAAGAAAACGTGGGATTGGTCATCCACAGCAACAGAAACCGATGGTAAACCGGGTATGTTTACGCTCCCTCATTACGGTCTCATAGAAGATGGAGGAGATGGTATTGTTCAGGACTACGAAGATGCAAGTGCACAACAATGTCGTAGTATTTAGGAATCGAATCCACAAGTTCCAAAGGTCACACTACGATTCTTTAGACCAAAATTAAGTTAAGACAAAGATATGGTTTGTTGTTTGCAAGGTAAAACGAAAATAGGAAATAAAACGAAGTAAAATTCAATAAAACTAAGCGCTAGGTCAAGGGCAATTCGCAGGAATTCAGAGATCATGAACGAGACAATTATTCAGGGAATGGATTATGAACCGTTCTAGTACTCAAACATAAGTGTATAACCAATCCACTGTCGTGGTATCAATCACTTTATCTAGCAACCTAAGTATCTAAACTGTCGTTTGAACTTAGAATCCTAGACAAGCATTAGCGAGCAGGTTCAATTTGTTCACAAAACGTCTTAACATCAGCTTTCGTTGGCTAAGGACGTTTTGCTCATCTATGTTCTTTCAGGCTTTTAAACAAACACTTTTGATGCGTTAAACAACCTAAGATCAGAAACTAGGTAGCTAATCAAGTTTCAGCAATGAGATCAACAATAGATGAAGAAACCACAAGATAATTCCCTATCTATGTCTAATTCAATGAATCATAAATTCCCTTGAAAACCCTAAACCTAACTATGGATCTACTCAAACATGGATGCAGAGAACAAGCAAAGAGATGAAGAGAAATTCATAATCAATAAATAAGAAATCCAAAGGGGTTCAGAAATCTTCTCCAAAGATGCAGAAACTCGTCTCCCCAAGCTTACAAAGCACAAAACCAAAAAGTATGAATAGAATAGAAAGCGTTGCCTAAACAATGGCCAAAAATAAGTATAAATAGGTCTAATCACGTTCTTGGTCGAAATCCTTCCAAAGCCGAGTCAAAATAGGAAAATCCGAAATTTCCTTTTTCTGCTTTAATGAACCGGTCGGTTTGGACAGTCTTTACGAAAACTAGCATAATTTCAGCTCGCACTGTTGGATCGACTTCAAACCACTTCCAAATGAAAGCTAACTCAATAATAAAGTTTATGTCCAAAATTCATTTCGATCCATCGGTGGGAAGTGCTTCAACGAATATCAAACTTCAGACTTCTCTGCATGGTTCTGCATCTTCATATGACCGTTTGCACCCATAATGACTCTTTTTCTTCCAAAGCGACCTAAAACCTGAAAAGACTCGATAAAGGACTAAAAGACTCTAAAAACACACTTTGACTCGAAAAACCATTGAAAACATTGGGTTAGAATGCGTCAAAAACGCAACATATCAGACTACGAAAATCAGGAACAAGATCCCATGGACCAATACGAGGAAGAAGCCGAAGACGTAGACAACGGTGTAAACCACGGGGAGGAAACACAAAAATTAGTAACTAGATACGGTCGTGTTATACATAAGCTGAGGTATCTTGATGACTATGTGCTTCTAGCTGATCTTGAAAGTGAGAAGTTATTGTTCACGGTAGATGGAGAACCAGAAAACTACTATGAGGCCGCGAGCTCAAAAGAATGGATTGAAGCGATGGAAAGTGAGCTAGACTCAATCGTAAGAAACAAAACTTGGGAGCTCGTTGAGAAACCGGCTGGGGTGAAAACAATAGGCTTAAAGTGGATATTCAAGATCAAGAGAAAAGCGGATGGCTCGGTGAACAAGTATAAAGCAAGACTTGTGGCTAAAGGTTATGTGCAAGAACAAGGAGTGGATTTCGAAGATGCGTTTGCACCAGTTGCTCGAATCGAAACCATAAGGTTACTCATAGCCTTTGCAGCAACAAGAGGTTGGGAGATTCATCACTTAAATGTCAAGACAGCCTTCTTGAATGGTGACTTAAACGAGGTGGTGTATGTAAAGCAACCCGAAGGTTTTATCAAGAAGGGAGAAGAGAATCGAGTGTATAGACTCTATAAAGCATTATACGGTCTACGCCAAGCTCCTAGAGCCTGGAATGTGAAACTCGATCACGTTCTCAAGGGGATGAACTTCGCGAGATGCCTAAAGGAAACCTCTGTTTATCTCAAGAGAAACAAAAGGGA
>JAHZTW010000001.1:62912449-62962319 GCA_020283515.1 Alliaria petiolata
TCTCTGTGTCGATCGACGCTCGAGCAGATGCTCGGTTTGTGCGTTCGAGATGACCGAGCTCCTGGTTCAATGGGACTAGTTCCTCTTCCTTGTTGCTTCTGGTACTGGGCATGCACCTGAAACCAAAGATGAGAAACTAAATAAGTAACAAAAAGAAAAATAAAAACCTAGACAAAATCCTAATACTAGAAATCTGTAGGCAACTAATCTCCTTCCCCGGCAACGGCGCCAAAATTTGATATGGGTCAAATTTACCCTAAGCAACTCTCTCAAGTTAAGAGATCAGTTGTAGTAATTAGGGATCGAATCCACAGAGAAGGGATAGTCACACAGCAGTTTTCTAAATTCGAATTAAGCTAGGAAGAAAGATGGAATTTAAAACACAGAAAGCAATTAAAAACGGTGTAAGTTCAGGAGACGAAACGCTAGGTTCAGGGAAATTCTCAGGTGATCTAAATTGCAGGTCTAGACAGGATGTTAGGAAATATGAAGATCTGTTCTCGAACTCGAATCACTAATGTAAAATCAACCAAGTCTCGCTGCGAAGATTATCTATGTCTAAACCCTAGAATTCCAAATCTCTTTGCAAATTCTAACAATTCAAACAAGCATTAAAGTTCAGGTTCGATTGTTCACAAAACCCTAAACCAAATCTCTTTGCGAATAGGTATTTTGCTCATCTAACATTAGTTCAGGCAATCAATAATACTCTCGCATCTATTAATTAACCTAAGATCAGATTCTAGGTCGCGAAGCTAGAATAAGCATTAAACACAAATCCAGATGAAGAACTCTAATGATTTTATCCTAACAATTTAATTCGACCTAACAATTCATCAATCACCTTTGAAAAACCCTAAACCTAACAAGCAAACTACTCAGACATGGTGAATAAAGAAAACATCATGAATAAAATAGTTTGCATAAAAGAAATCAATAGAAACAAAGGAGTTCCAAATTTGCTCTGAAGGAGACAAATTCTTCTCTCTAAAATCTCTCTCTAAAATTATTGTGTATTATAAAAGTTGTTGCCTAAACAATGGCTGAAAAACTATATTTATAGGCTCAGGTACGAGTCTTCAATTCCCAAAAGGATTAGGAAAAGTCTTGGAGATTTACTTTTCTTCAAAAGCTAGAAACTTCTCGATTCTGGAAATTGGAAAACCTGGTGTCGATCGACACTACATGGTGTCGATCGACACCTTGAGTGTAATTCCAGTCTTGACTTCATCACTTCGTGACTTCATTCCATTAAGCTCCAAAATGTATCCAAATCTCCAATTTGTCTCCAATTGTACCTCAACCTGTAAAGACTCTATATAGACTCGAAAATAGCCAAAAGACTCTATAAAAACACTTATATCATGGTCTAAAAATGGGTAAAAACCATGATATATCAACCACCAATATGGGTTTATTTTTCAGGAAAGATGGGTCAAAGAGGATAATCGGATATAGTGATAGTAGTCACAATATCGATGTCGACGACGGAAGAAGTACCTCAGGCCACGTCTTCTACTTAGGCTCATCACCAATCACTTGGGCGTCGCTAAAGCAACCCACCGTTGCACTGTCTTCATGTGAAGCCGAGTTTATAGCAGCTACGGAAGCAGCGAAGCAAGCTATATGGCTTAAAGAATTGTTGAAAGAAATCCAGAGTATAGAAGAGAAGATCATACTAAGGATCGACAACAACTCAGCCATTGCTCTAACCAAGAATCCGGTGTTTCACGGAAGGAGTAAACACATTCTCAAAAAATATCACTTCATACGGGAATGCGTGGAGAACGAGCAGGTCGAAGTGGAGCATGTTCCTGGCGTGGAACAGAAGGCTGACATCTTCACTAAGCCATTATCAAGGATCAAGTTCAAGGAAATGAGAAACCTCATCGGAGTTCAAGCGATCGAGTCTCCCAAAGTTCAAGTTGGAACTAAGGGAGAAAATGTTGGATAATTCCTAACTTGAAAAAGGAAATTATCTCTTAAGGAGTAGCTTAAGGAGATAGACATTAGGACTTAATAGGAAAATGAAGTTTTCTATTTTGTAATCAAGGAAAAGGAAAGAGTAGTTTTCATTCCTAATAGAATTAGGAGAAGCTAAGTTCTATATAAAAAGACATGGAGGTTGTTCCATAGACTCAAGACATGAGGTTTAGTTTTGAGAAGTTTCTAAATCTAATAAAGAAAAGCAGTTCTTTATATTTCTTGTTAGGCTTAAACGCTTTGAAATTCGAGATTCAGGTGAGATCACTCTGAAGAAACCGTCCATGGCGGACGAGGGACGACGAGCTGCGGAAAAGCTTTGTTGGATTTCTCGTCAAGGCCATGAGATTCGGGAAGATCAACGTGTTCACTGACGAGATTGAGCTGAAAGGTACAGATCTGCAGAACCTATTCGCGAGGATCGAGGAATCGAGAGTCGCGGTGGTGATTTTTCTCCGAGAGGTACACGGAATCGCGCTGGTGCTTTGGATGAGCTCGTGAAGATGAAGGAGCTGATGGAACAAGGCAAACTCGTGGTGATTCCCGTTTTCTACAGGTTAAGCGCCGCCGCGTGTAAAAATCTGGAAAGGAAGTTTCGACGACAAGTTCAGGACGCTTAAGTGGGAGTATCGGAGTGAGCCTGAGAGGATCAAGAAATGGGAAGAAGCTCGGATGTACAGAGGTAAACATCTGATTTTCGAATTCCACATTTCCAAATCTGGCTCACGTCGATTTCTGGATTTAACGACTCTGATTCAACGTTTATGTGGAACAGCTCTGCATTTCGTTTGGGGTAGAATCGCAAGTAATCTTGGTTTAACAAATTCTGAACCATCCCTTAGATGAAATTTGTTGTGCATTAGGATCTCTGGCTTCAACAATTCCAAGTGTTCACTTCTATGTAACGGCTTTGCATTCCAAATTCTAGATTTAACGATTCCTCCTAGTTTTGGCTCTTTTATGAGTTCCTTTGAATGATGCAACGAATCTTAACCTGCTAAATTTTATGTGATTTGTTGGGATGCCTGGGATTGGTAAAACCACTCTTGCCAAAATGTTGTTTGAAAAGTGGGAACACAAGTTTAAGAGCGGCATGTTTTTTCCAGCGACGTGGGTAAGATGTTAAAGGAACACGGATTGGATTGGTTGCAGAAGAGATTAATGCAAGAGCTGCTGACGGATATTCGTCCAAACATAGGATATACAGAGAATGCACATGAGTTTTGGAAAGATGATCTTCTCAACAGGAAAGTTTTTGTTGTTCTAGACGATGTGAGTGGCAAGAAACAGATCAAGTTTCTTCTTGGTAAACGCGATTGGATTAAGAAAGGAAGCAAGATTGTTGTTACATCGAGCGATGAGTCACTGCTCCAGGATCTGGTTAATCATGCGTACGTAGTCCCGAGACTGAACAGCAGAGACAGTTTACAGTGCTTCACTAATCACGCCTTTGGTTTGGATTATGCCAAGGGGAACTTCATGAAGCTGTCCAGAAACTTTCTGGATTATGCCAAAAGGCAACCCACTAGCTCTCAAGGCTTTGGGTGTAGAACTTCGAGGGAAAGACGAGGCTTATTGGGAACAGAGGATTGGAACACTGACACAACGTTCCAATAAGATGATCCAAGATGTCTTGAGAAGAAGATATGATGAACTCACAAGGAGACAAAAAGATGCTTTTTCTTGACGTTGCATATTTCTTCAGATCTGAGAATGCAAGTTTTGTACGATGCCTGGTGGATTCATGTGATTCTGAGGTTTGGGATGAAGTAAGAGATCACGCAGATAAGTTCCTCGTCAATATTTCTGGCGGCCGAGTTGAGATGCATGATCTATTGTGCACATTTGCCAAGGAACTTGCTTCACAAGTATTGACTAAAAATACAAGATATCATTTGCGTGCTGAAGAACAAATTGGTGAGATTATTTGAACATATTGAAACCTCTAACATGTATTAGTTGTGCTAAGTACTCTGCTTTTGAGGTGATGGACCTAAGTACTAACCTTTTTTTATGGGTTAACGGGTCTTCCTTAATTGGTTGTAGGAAATGAAAAATGTCAGGGGTGTTTTTCTAGACATGTCCGAAGTTCCGGAGAAAATGAGCTTTGATGCTAACATCTTCAGCAATATGTGCAATCTTCTATATCTCAGAGTATACAGTTCTGTTTTCCTTCAAAAAGGCAAAGCTGACTTCAAAATTGGCATTCCTAAGGATCTTCGGTTGCCATTGGACGAGGTGTGGTATCTCCACTGGCTGAAATATCCATTGGAGAAACTTCCATCAGACTTCAACGCAAAGAAGCTTGTTAAGCTCGAGCTGCCTTACAGCTTAATCAAGCAAGTTTGGGAGGGTTCTAAGGTGTGTCTCACTGTATTCCAAAATTCTTCTCTTATAGCTAAATACATGAAATAATAATATAACTTATTTGGGGTTGAATTCTACTTCTTTATAGGAAACCCCAAAGCTAAAGTGGGTCGATCTCAGCAATTCACGTAAACTGAGCAACCTTTCTGGATTGTCAAATGCTCAAAACCTTGAGAGATTGAATCTTGAAGGCTGCACAAGTCTGGTTAACTTGCCTCAGGAGATGGAAAACATGAAGAGTCTCGTCTTCCTAAACATGAGACGTTGAAAGCGTCTCAGATTTCTTCCAGTGATGAAACTAAGCTCTCTGAAAATTCTCATACTCAGTGACTGCTCGAAACTTCAAGAATTTGAGGTGATCTCAGAAAATCTGGAAGCTTTATATTTAGATGGCACTGCAATAAAAGAACTTCCTCCAGCCACTGGGCATCTGGAGAGACTTGCCATATTGAATTTGAAAGGCTGTGAAATGCTGGAGAGTCTTCCTAAATGGTCTTGGAAAGCAAAAAGCTCTTGAAGAGTTAATATTCTCTGGCTGTTCAAAGCTAGAGAGTGTTCAAAAAAAAAAAATGAGGTATTTGCGAATCTTACTGCTTGATGGCACAAAAATAAAAGAGATGCCAGAGATATACTCACTGCAGCGTTTATGCTTAAGTAGAAATAATGCAATGATCCGTCTGCAAGGTAACATCAGTCAGCTTTATCATCTGAAATGGCTTGACTTGAAGAACTGCCAGAATCTTAGATACCTTCCGACGCTTCCACCAAATCTCGAGTTCTTCGATGCACATGGCTGCGAGGGACTGGATTGGCCCTTCGTATGATGACTGAGCAGATCCGTTCCACTTTCGTTTTCACTAATTGCAACAATCTTAAACAAGATGCAAGGGATGTTATCTCATCCTACTCCCAGTGGAAATGCCATAGACTTGCGCTTGAATGCTATGATAGGGTCTTTTTCTTTCTCTCTCTCTCTCTTTAGCTTTTTTTCTTGATTCCCCAGTCTTAATGCTTCTTGTTCTGCATTGCTTTTGTAGGGTGTAGTTTCAGGAGCTTTGTTCAACCTTTGCTATCCTGGATTTGAAGTCCCTTCGTGGTTCAACCACCAAGTAGTTGGATCACTCTTAGAGCCAAGGCTGCATCTACGTTGGTGCAACAATAGGCTTTCCGGGATAGCTCTTTTCGCAGTTGTCTCATTCCATGACAACGAAGATCCGTTTGACGCTTTCTCAGTAAAATGCAGACTCCAGTTAGAAAACGAAGATGGGTCACGTATCAGCTTAGATTGTGATGTTGGAAAATTGAGAGAACCAGGAAGGATTGAGTCAGACCATGTTTTTATCGGCTATGCTAGTTACTCTGGTGACTCTATACATACAAAGGCCTTCCTTGAGTTCTACGTGACTGATCCTTGTAAAAGCGAGGTGGTTAATTGTGGGATAAGTTTTGTGTACGCGGAGCCACATCACGTACCCGTTGAAGCAAATCGATATATAAGTTCTTGGAAAAAGGGTGGTGGTTGGCTTGATGATCTATTGGGTTACATCTTTCTTGCTTTTTTCTGTGTAATCGTCTTTGCTCCTCACTATTACTTGAGGTTTTTGAAGTTCTTTTGGCCGCTAGTTGCTATATTTCTTTGCCTTTTGGCTATTGGATTGTTTATGGAGTGGAAGAATGGGAAACCAAAACAGCAGAAAAGAAGCCAGACGCATGGAACAACCAGATAGCAGAACAGCAAGACAGCGCGAGTAGCCCGCTGTTGTATGAATTGGATAGATTCTCTAACAAAAATTTCGTGCGTTGTCCATTGTAAGATCATTTACTACATCTTTGGGTTTACATCTTCCGCAAGCTAACCCCTCAACAGCCACATTTATTGTTGCCAACTTTATATTCCGAGGGGTCAATGTCTTAATAGATAGCTTCGAGCAAAACATGAGACACAGATAAAAATTGTGGTTTGATCTTCTCTAAGAGGTTCCCAGAGTCAGATTGATGATGCTTGGACGAGGCTTCTGAAGATTGACTGCTAACATAACCACAGGTATTGATTCGTGATAATCATGGATGATGGAAATGGGGTTTAAGTAGTATAGTATTTAGAGACTTTCAAGCAGAGGGTTCCTATATGATCCATAGATGTGAATAGAAGGATTAACAAGTCTTAGGTGAAAGATCAGTCCTTAGTTTTACTCTAAAAGAACAAATAAGCTAAATCCTAGATTTTGGTATTTAGCAAAAGAGTTAGCTAGCTAGAAGAAAATGAAATCATCAGTTTCTTTAGTTTTATTACCAAAAAGACTTTACACTTGTGTTGGCCAATCTCATTCGTTTCTCTGAAGCATATTGCAGAACAGGTTTTGTTGGTCTTAATCACGGAGATAGTTAAAATCGGTTAACGAAGAGCCTCACATGTCAACGGATATCACTCTGAGTTATTAGCACGTTTCCTTAAAGGATCTTTTGGTTACTTTATTCTTCATTGATGTGAGATCTTTGAAGAATGCTAACTGGTTCTTGACTTCTTATTTTGGTTGCTGTCTTGTTACTCTGGATCATGATTCAGGACAAGCTCCTTCGTAAATCATATGTGTTTTGTAATTTGTTTGTTTTACGTGAATAGAGCACAATGGCTTTATGTTGTTGCCTGGTTTTGTATGTGTGTCATTTCATAGTCCTACATAAGTGTTATATAAAAAATGCTTATATTACATAAAGACTTATGATAATGGCGTAGACTCCTTAAGGCAGTGAATAATTCAATGGATTGGTCCATATCTAAATAGAAGAAAATGTGTGTATTGTATACTATTAAAGGAAATTAATTATAGGTGATTCAATTATTAGGGTTGGTCATTTAAATTCTCGGTTTATTCGGAATTTGTAAAATTCATTATTGGATTACAATCAAATTATAAATAGCAAACAATTTCTTGCTATTATAATTTATCAAATTACACAAAATTATAATATTCGGTTCGACTCAATTACACGAAATTTAGTTTATTTGCCATAAATATAATCGAACTAAATAAATTATAAACAAGTTTTAGTTTGAATTTTGATTTCAATTTTTTTTCAGTTTAAATTATAGAAAGTACTTTAGTTCGTTCTCAAGGTATCTATGAAGGTCAATGACACACACAAAAACGTGTTTAAGTACTATCCAAACCAAATACTTCACAAGAACCACAATGGCACAACACCACCTCCATGGCCAACCACCACCATTCGCCACTCAACCTTTTCCGAAGCATTGTAAGAAATAACATCATAATCAGAGCAGTGGTAAAGACATTCAAAACATGCATATATCATCTCATAAGGTAATTTACTCTTACACTGCCTTTACTTGGATTGTATTCATTTTAATCACTTTGACTTTCTCATTATAAGCCATTCGATTTTTATGGTCATTATATGAGATCTTGGTTCAATGAACTTTATCCAAGAAGACATTAAAAAAAATTTCAAATGTTTTGCAAGAAACTTATGATGTCATAGGAAACAAGAAAGAGACATTTTCTATTTAAGCTAGACACTGATTCCTCTGTTTTTTACACACGAATCCGTCTCTTATCAAAGATTTTAGTTAATGACAAAACGCAAGTACAATGCACACTACCACACCCGCCCACCCCACCAATCCCACACGCCAACTTTAAAAACTGAAAAATAACGACAAAAAATGGCATTCGTTATTTTTTGTTCTCGTTCATTCATATTATGTTACGTTGAGTCTCTCTATCTAGCTAAGATAGAAAAATCAACGACAACGAAAAGAAACAAAAGTTCACTAATTATGAAAATAATACAACTTTTATTGAATGAAACTACAAAATAATTTTCATTTTCTTGTCGGACGTCGTTTTGTGTTTTTATACTCAAACACCCAAAAAGTGCTTCATAACAATGACATCTTGTTGCCAATGTGTCATCTGAAACAGCAGCAAAATTTAACGGTTGACTAACACTGTGTAGGTCAATGTAGGTTTATAGTCACAATTACAAGTTTGAGTAGTTAATTTGAATTATTTAGAGATATGAAAAAGCATAATATTATTGTAGAGGTATGAGAAAGCATGATGAAATTTATTGAAGTTGAAATACACCTTTTTACCAGTTTATCTCATCCAGTCCTTCATGTTCATCTCGACCACCACTTCCACCTTCATAGTCGCCTCGATCTCCACTCCACCTTAATAGTCGCATCGACCAACTTTCACCTTTATAGTCGCATCAACCACCACCTCGACCGCAACGTCGACCACCACTTTGATCATCACCTTGGTCGTCTCCATCTTCATTTACACCGTTGTTTGGAATATCTACAAAATGATCATAGTAGAAGAGGCAATACAATCCGAGCTCTGGCGTCCTTGCAAGTGAGTACCGATAGAACTTGTATTTGCAGGCCCATGGTGATTTGTCAGTGGGCGTGAGGTGAGTGCAGAGCATCTATCTCGTCCTTGTGTCCAAGCTTCCAATTTGGAGAAAAGAAAAAGTTGCTAATGAAGACCCATAATTTCATTCATCTGAGATCCATTCCACATCACCCAATAGCACCGGAATTCTAGGATTTACCGGGAGGTCTGAATCTAGGGCTTTTATGAGTTCTGGTATAAATTGTCTCTCATGTGTAGCAAAACTACTGGACGTGGATCCTAGCCCAGGTGACTTTGGGTAATTTCTCTCGATGTTGGCACGCTGCTCGGGAGAACGGCCAATTCCTACCCAAACTCTGGGTTGCGGTCCCGATCCGTACCTGTACTTCTGACCTGTGCGAAAACATACCTATATTTTATATTTTTTATAATTTCATACCTCAACTCTAAAAAAATGGCCAAAACATACATTGACCTTAAATCCGTCAGTCAACCGTTTGATATTGCAAACGTGGCTACGACGTGTCTGCTGAATAAAAAAAAAAAAAAAAAAAAAAATTATAAAAATGTAATGTGTTCGACGAATCACAAAAATAAAAATAAAAAATAAAATTTAGAGATTATTAATTTTAATAATTAATAAATTCCTTTTTTCTTTTATATCTTATTTTATTTCAAAATATAATATAAATTTATAAGAGAGATAAATATCATAGATTGTTTTGATTTCTTTTTAGTTAAGTAAATTTACAATGGAAAAATGTTTTAGTTGTATAGAATTATATGTAAAATTTTGCATTTTAAACATGTCAATAATTCTAACTACCAGCATTTTTTTTTTAAATGATGAGGAGGTTTTGGGCCCAAAGACCGTATGTTCCCCTAGGGCGAGGTCCAAACCATGTAATATTACTCTTATTTTGAGAGCAGACCCCTCCCAACGTAAATTGAATCTAATCGAACATGTGATCTCCAAGATGTAGGGATTTTTAAGCCCCTTGGTTACCAAAAATGTAGGGATCTTGGAGATCACACGTTCGAGTTACAAAAAAATGAATTTATTTGTTAGGATAAACAAAAAAACTTTATTCTATTTTTTTATTTTTATAAAAAATATTTTTTATTTTTATTTCATTTTTTGAGATTTACCGCATACGTCACATTTTTACGAAGAAAGTTATATATATATATAATATATATATATATATTAAACTGGTTTGATAAAATTTATTAATTATTAAAATTAAAAATCTCTAATTTTATTTTAATTTTTATTTTTATGATTCGCTCGACACATCATATTTTTATAAATTTTTTTTTGTTGACTCAGAGCAATATCAAACGGTTGACTAGCGATTTTAAGGTCAATGTATGTTTTGCCCGCTTTTTTAAAGTTTAGGCATGAAATTTTTAAAAATATAAAGTATGGGTATGTTTTCGCACAGGTCGGAAGTATAGGTACAGATCGGGACCGCAACCATAGTTTGGGTAGGAATTGGCCGTTCTCCCCACGCTGCTCATAGTGATTTGTGCAGAAGAAAGAACCTTGACGCCTTTCTCTATGGAACGCCCAGAAAATGCACTGTATCGCATGTTTAATAACTAGTTCGCTATGAGGTATTTCCACAATGCCAAGAACTCCGTCCATTATAAATCCTCGAATAGATCCACTACAAAAAAATAAGGTAGATAGCATCACTTATAAAGTGTCAACAAATAAATGATTCTATTTAGAATCACCTATTAAAAATTGACACTAAATATATGATTTTACATCCATTTAAATAATTGATATTAATACTAACTTGATTAACATCAATTAAAAGAAATTTGATACAAGTCAATATTAATTTACATTACTTTTTAGAAACTAACACATATATATAAATTCACAGCAATTTACATAACTCAAGCATTTGCTCAATTTGATTAGCATCAATTTAAATAAACGATATAAAATTAACATCAATAATAAATGATGTTAATATTTCTTTCAATTATAAAAAACAATGCAACCAAAATTTTAACTAAACAACTTTGGTCCCACATTACTAAAGAAGAATGAAAAGTAGTAGTTTTCTCTTCTATATAATAAATTCATCGACACCAAGTTTTATTATTTATACTAGGAGAAGGTTTATCGGTAAATATTAATTTCTAATTTGTGAATATCATATAGTTTTTTTATTTTGTATTGAAAGATTGGTGGAATAATAATATCTATAGTGAATGAAAATTTTATTTATTCATCGTAAGCATATAAAATATCAAATTATTTCTCTTTGACAATAATGACTTGTTGTTTTGTAGTATAATCAATCTGAAATATATTTGTGATAAAAATTGTGATTGCAAAATAAAGTGTTAATATTTTTTGGCCCTTGTAAACTATCAAGACATATAACACAATTGTCATATTCTTCTTGTGTAGCTTGTGTTTGTGTTCTTTCTAAGTTTTCAATTATAATATCAACATCTAGTCTTCTTGATGCATATTTCGGTTGAAATCTTCAATTTCAAAAACGAGTTCGAGGCATTGTGTGTTATGTGGTCGACATGATAGTATAGATGTCTGAATAAAGTTTATTAAACTCTCGGTTAAACTCTCAGTTAATGTACTTGATGTTGTGTCATACATATCATGATAAATGAGGTAGAAGTTAATCACATCTTTGAAGGTAAAGTTATTTTCTTATAGTATTTGATCGGTACTAAAAAAGTATTATGTAGTTGATGTTGTATTCTTGATAGAGTGGACGTGGGATTTTGAGACGGGATTTGTTTCCGGTTGATTAGGTGAAAAAAATTCTTTGATAGTGTAACACATATAGTATATATTCTATTAGAATTTTGTGTGGTAATAAAAGTGAGTTGTGTTTGTAATTTGTTGTATTGTTCTTGCTATTTATAGATTATTGTAGAATCTCTACTGCAGTTTTTTTATTTTTATTTATTTTTGTGAATTTTATTTAATTGTTTTTATTATTTTTGTTTAGTATAGTTAAATTTTTTATTCTCTTTTGTTGACCAGTTTTTTTTCAAATATAAATGTGTAGAATGAAGGTATGACACATGTCAAATTCTGATGTGTCACGTCGCAGCATATCAATGCTCATTCTAAAAAAAACATTACTCTATTATATAAGATACATTAAATCATGCATATGTATTTACATATATGTTCTTAGAATAATAAATACAAAATAATTTGTCATTTTAAATTGACAATATTATAAAAACTAATAAAAATTTTAAAATTTACATGAATTTTAATATCACTTATTTATAACTGATATCATAATAATATCAAATAAAATATATGATATAAATATATAACATCAATTGTTATAACTGAGACAAATATTAACATCATTTATATTATTTATATTATTTGACCAAATATTTACTTCATTTATATTAACTGATGCAAATGTTTACTTCATTTTTTTACAAATGATACATATTAACATCAATTACAAAAATGATGAAACTAGTTGCATCAATTATTTTTATCGAAACAAAGCATTATAATCACCACTTTCAGAGTAAATTATATAAATCATACAAATGAATTTGTATCAATAAAAAAATGATGTAAACTAATAAAATAAATGAAACTACACATTATTTCTTGTAGTGAACTCACTAAATCCCGAAATAATTTTTGTTAGAAAAAAAAACTACAAAATAATTAAGTTATTTTTTTCTCTAACTAATACACTAAACTTTCACACACAAAAAAACTACAAAATAATTAGGCTAAGAAACGTACGTTTCACACTTAACTAAAATTAACCACAGAGTTTTTTCTATCACTTTTACAAGATCGACGGATGAAATGAATTTAAAACGCAATTCCGATTTGTTTTTTGTGTGTATATATGATTAGGTGGGATTAATGAAAGAACCAAATTATGGTCAACTTGATTAAATTACGGCTAATTATTGAATAATTATTAAAACACGTTGAGGCCATTAAAATCACAAGGGTCTGCCATAAAACGATTATCTTCATCCGTTTTTTTTTTGTTTTCTCTGCATACAACTTCATCAAAGCTAGCGCACAATCTTCGATATGGAATTTTCCTACTCCTCTTCTTCCGACATTAGACCGCCGCAGTATCAAGTGTTCATCAACTTTCGAGGAGCAGAGCTGCGTAACGGGTTTCTAAAGACTCTTGTTCAAGCCCTAAAAGACGAGCAAGTCAACGTCTATACAGATAAAGATGAGGTAAGAGGCGAAGATCTAGAGATTCTCTTCGATAGGATCAAGGAGTCGAGAATAGCGATCACCATTTTCTCCGAGATGTACAGCGGCTCGAAATGGTGCTTAAAGGAGCTGTTCAAGATCAAAGAATGCATGGATCGAGGCAAGCTTCGAGTGTTTCCTATTTTCTACAACGTGGAAGCGGACGATGTGAAGGACTTGAGAGGAAAATTTGGCGAAAATTTCCGGAAACTGAGGGAGAAATATCCTCATAAACTTAAAAGGTCGGCGAAATGGGAGACAGCTTTAAAGTGTGTTTCAGGAAAGCTTGGTTTGCCGTCAGAACTCAGGTTTTTTCTTCTCTTATCCCTTTCGTGTGTTTCAAGACTCTATTCTTAGTTTCAAGCCAGAACAAGACGTGATACGTGCAGAACACGAAACCAACTAAACCAATTGATCATTTGATCTTTGTTACTGTTGTGACAGGTATCTTACAGAATGGATTTATATTGGCTATCGTCCCATTTACAAGGAGAAATTCGCAAAGTTAATCACGGAAGAGGTTAAGAAAATGTTAACGAAAATCTCTGAGAGAGAAGAAGAACTTGCCCAAGCAAAACGCAACTCTCTGTCAAGAAAAATAGAGGAGATGATTATATCTGTTAAACCTAGAGGAGTTATGGTTTTTCTTACTGTAATGCTTGTTGCTCCTTATCTTTTGTTATTTATCTGCGGTACCTTATATTTTACCGGGTCGTTCGATAACCAATCGAAGTTGAATGGTCGTTGGGTTAATGATGATCGAGTAGTGATTTTGTAACGACCCAACATTTTGATTTTTGTTTATTTATTTGGTTTTATCATAGATTATATTGATTTGTAACGTATAATTGTTATTGAAAACATATAATGATTTGGAAATTTTAAGTAGGGTGGCATTAGTTTAATTCTTGGTCAATATTTTTTTTCTTTTCTTTCTATGAGTCAATATTAATAGAGTTTATTAGCTATTGAATTGAGGGTGAATTGGCTAGCAAGTAGCAACATTTGGAACTAAAAGTAAAGATCTAACATGTGGTATGTGGCAAGAGTAGGTACAATACACTATTGTCGTGTGTCTGGTCTTAATCGGGTTTTAGTAACTAAAAATGCCATGGATGATTCCTTGAGTGATTTAGCATATATAGGCAAACCGCAAAGTGATCAAAACTGGCTCACTTGCTAATAATTAAATGTTATGTCCACATTTAATTTAAAATATTTAATTATTTTCATTTTTGATTTATTTGAATAATCTTTTTCTGAAAATTAACTATAACCTATCAATATAAATTTAATAAATAAATAAATTTGAATATTTAAACTTTATAAAAATGCTAAAAAAAAATTGAAATTTTGAAAAACCGAGGTACGCTATGTTTGGTTTTTTAGAACTTTAGTTTTTGATAAGCTGGCCCATCAAATTCCGCAAATATCTTTTATGTTGTTGAAGTGAGATGGACCGGATTAGCTGTTTCGATACCCTACTTCTACATAAGTGTCTTTACTGAATTATATGAAAATATTTATATTAAAGATATTATATATTTTTACTCCCTCATTAGAGTTTTGGCTTCCTAAACCGACTGTTAGAATCTTGTTTATAAGACTTTTTTTTATCTAAAAAAAGAAAATCTACTACTCCATATACACACTATGGTCAAGATAATTACAACTATCAAGTTTCATTTCATAGGAAACCCATGGCATTTTTAAGACAATAGAAAAGTCTAGGGATATAGCTTAATTGTTATAAATACAATTACTAAAATCAATTAATTAAGCCATAAAAACAGCTGATTAATCATTAAAACGGAAGATTCATTGCGTTGGTTTACCGCTGAGTTAGCTAAAAGATCAAAGTCCTTAAAGACTTTGAGGAGCGTAGACTCTGCCAGCAGTGAATGATTCACAATACCAACATTTATGATATATTCAATTAAGTATGAGCTGGAAATTAAAAAAAAAAAAAAAAATAATATATATATATATATTAAAATCCGACAAAAGTATTTTATTTGTACAAAAAAAATTCCCAAAGTCTTCTGTACTATATTTATTAATTTGTGTTTCTGTTCAATTCTGAAGCCAATTCCAAAACCCAAGAAACAACATCATCTAGTCTCCTTAACCAATATCGCTCATGGTGGATCCAGCACGAGCACGACCATCCCAAGTATTTGTCAATTCAGGCGTTACCGAGCTCCCCGATGACTTCATCAGACATCTCGTGTTAGGCTTGACCGACTTAGGGATACTCAACGTTTTCATGGACAGAGACGAATGGTGGGGAAGAGACCTAAACCATATACTCACTTGTATCGAAGAGTCGACAATCGCTCTCGCTATCTTCTCTCCGCGCTATCCAGAGACAGAGTGGTGCTTGGACGAACTTGTGAAGATGAAGGAACGAGCTAAGGCAAACAAACTCTTGGTGATTCCCATCTTCTTTGATGTGAGCAAGAACGACGTGATAAATCTCGAGGGAGAGTTTGGAGATCGATTCATGGAAATGAGACAAAGATATACGGAATACAAATACGATCCTTTTAGGGTTCAAAGATGGGAAACTTCGCTGATGACTATTTCAAGAATGGAGCCTAGTTTGACGTGGGAAGCACAAAGGTACTACTAATCTATAATAACCGATCAAGTTTTATTACTTAATTAGGTGGCACTCGGTGGCAAACGGACACAAAGAATCATCCGTTTTAAAGATTAATCAGCTGATTTATGGATTAATTGATTGATTGCTCTGAAAATCGATCTTTTAGTTAATTACTTGGCAGTAAAACAGCACAACGATTTGTTTGTTATATTTGTGATGAATCTTTTCACGTTTTAAAACAGCACAACTATTGTTAAACATTCACAATTATCAAGTTAAAAAATAAGAGAAGGGATAACTCTGTTATAAAATGATACGCATATTTTCAGAAACAAAAAAATCGTTTGACGTGGGAAGCACAAAGGTACTACTAATCTATAATAACCTATAAAATTCGATATTTAATTAGCTGGCTAGTCGCGGAAAACGGAAACAATGAACCATCCGTTTTAAAGATTAATTGATAAAGTTAAAAAAAAATAAAAGATTATAATCTTTATTAATTGATTGCTCTGAAAATCGATATTTTAGTTGATGACTTGGTAGTAAAACATGCAACACAATGATTTGTTTGGTATATTGGTCATGGATGGTATATCACTTCCTTATCTTTTCACGTTTTGAAAATGAGATTTTGCTATTGTTAATCATTTATATTTATCAAGTTTTCAAGCAATGAAATATAACTGTTATATAAGATACACATTTAAAATAAATATAAAAATAAAACTCATTCGTGAATCTGATATTTTATTATTTTGTTATTCCATCATTTTATATTCATTTGACATTTCAATCATCACTCTCTAGTATGATTAATCAGATGATTTATTGATTAATTACTTGGGTATAACAATCACGTACTAGCTCCAACATTCTTGACTAATTATATTTGCCCGTATATCTATTGTAAATCTCTGTGCAATAGATAATATGGCCGTTGACAAATTATCATTGTAGTTGTCCTCATAATTTGTAGTAGAAAAAATATTTCAGACGACAAAAAAAATGATATATACTGTATTTTTTTTTGAATTTTTAATGTTAAGAATCTAACCTCATAAACAAGATTGTATCGAAAATAACATATAAAAGACTGTGTCTTTGCATTGGTTTTGATTTGTAAGCCATAAACTTTAACATTAGTGACTAACTATATTTGTTAAGGGAGTAGCATATTTCATTTTTAGATTTAAAACCTCGTATGAACATAATTCATGATAAAAGTAAAGTTAAAATTCTCATAAAGAGAGCATGGTATATATTATATATTTTACTTAGGTAACTAAAAAATACATTAGTAAAAAATACAAAATGTTAACTCCAAATGAGCGACCATAAAGTATTCCTAGTCGCTAGTAAGCCATCTTACTAGTTGCCTAGCAACTTTTAAATCATTGAATATAAACTTTAAAGTTTAAACCATTTATTGTCTAAATGTAGCACGAACATAGGTACGTACTCATCGGTTTCTCTGACTCGTGTTTGCGCAGCTCGAATATCCCTCTTGCCGCGGATATCGTTAGGGAGGTTAAGAGAGAGCTAGACATGGCCTCTGACCCGGGATTCTCCTTTCCCCTAGAGTTCTTTAACGATTCCCATTCAAAAATGCCGATTGAAAAAGTGTTTATTTCTGCTTTTCTTGCGGCTTTTCTCTTTGGCCTCTTCATAGCTCGTCTAGTTTTCACAGATGTGAAATTTTTCAGGACTGCAAACTGGTTAGTAGGTTTTCCGGTTACAATTGTTGTATTACACCAGTTACATTGTGCATTGACACACACAAAAAACAGACGATCACCTGATGCTTGATCACTCGCGATCATGTATAGTTATGCTGTTTTGTTGTACATCAGTGTGTTATTTAATTACTACCTTAAAGAACAAAAAATGTGTTCGGTATTACTCTTGTTTCTGTCTCTACTCTACTCTTATGACAATAGATCTTTGTTGTCTTGTAAGTCTTTTGCTTCTCTTCATTGTTTAGCTTATTAATTAATGGCAGGGCTGGTTTAATGGCTTGTGTGATTTTGAGCATTAGGGAAATTAAAAGATGATTTTGCCGCCTTTGCTTGTTTGATTCTTTCTTGATAAAGTATTTTCTTAAGAGAATGACAAATTAGAGCAACGAGGTACGTGCAATTGACATGGATGCACATAAAACTCCTCAAGATCGACCACTTTCATATTATTTGGGTACTATATGACCAATAATGGATTAACCAATATTATTATTTAGGGATATATTATATTTTGAAAATAAACGATGAGAAATTATATTACACCAATGAGCTTCAAAATAGCTCCATTTTTTTTTTGACATAATAATCGAAATGATATTTTTGTACTCTTAAAATAAATCTAAAATAAATCGAAATGATATTTTTGTACTCTTAAAATAAATCTATTTTTTTCTTGTCATTTTGTTAATGACGAAACATTTACCTTTCTAAGTCAAGGGATCAAGTTACCTTTTGGGTAATATTTTAGACAAAGACAATGTTTTAATATGTTGTATCAACCAAGTGATTTAATAGGTTGATCGTATCAGAGCATTCTTCTGGATTACACCAAATTATAATACATTGCCCATCTCTCGTATTAAATTAAATAGTAAAGCTAATGCAATAGCTTTTGGTTATACGGTAAAAAAACGTATACATAAAATATATAGTTTTTTTTTTGACAGAAATATATAGTTTCTTAGAAAAAAGAAGAACTCATACCAAAATGTAAATTTAAAAACTTAAATTCAAATAGGCATACTTAAAGAAAAAAACCTCCAAATTATTCATGGACTCCATTTTTTTTTTAATCTGGCATTTTGATTATATATCGAATTAAATTATGCATGAGAATAGTGTCGTGTGTGGGTAGTTGTTGGCCTCATATGAAATAATCAAACATGGTAGACTAAAAGTAATATACATATATTACTAGGTGATCGGTCCGCATCGTGTGCGGATTATAAATTGTATATTGAAGTTGATCAATTTGTACATAATTAGTTATGTATTAATAATAACATTATATGAATATTTAATAATAAAAAATAACGATAAATCAAATGAAAAATGATATAGATTTTAATAGAAATTGAAGATAAAAAAGTCATTAACCAATATTTTAAAATACTTCCTTAGATAAAAAGTGTAAATATGATAACTAAATAAACTGAAAATATTAAAACATATAATAATATATTTAATTTTAATAGTTGGCTTGCACGCATGTGTAGGTATAAATGTTTTTTTTAGACATAAATAGTTGTAATATTTAAGTATTGATTAATTTTCTTATATATTATGTAAACGTTATATTTTTATACATATACAGTTTTAGTGTTTAACAACAATCACACAAATGTTTCATATCGTTTTGTGTCTTTTTGAAAACCGATTTATTTTAAAAACATTTATTTTTTCTACCGTTTACAATGACATATAATTGCAAATGTAAAAGTTATATTAAATAATAATTAAATTCTTATAATATGTCTTGAATATTATTTATACTATGCTTTTTTTCTCCTTACACAATATAATCTTGCCAATATATATATTTTAAGTATATATTTTTTTTTGATCTATTGCTAATTAAACCAAAATAGGTTTTACAATCTTTACTTATCCTAAGAGCGGGTAGATGGTTGGTCCGCAAATTCGTGTGTACCAACCACCTCACCACTCTTAGGACATATAGAGAATTAAAAAAAAAAAATTAAAATTGGACTGTAATCGAGATTAACAAAATACATGCACGCATGCGACTTTGACTTTTGCATAATTAATATTTATATCCACACATATATTTGTGGAAAAATCAAAGTATGGATTTTATGTTTTAAAAAAAAATAACAAAGTATATGTTTTGTAATATATATTTTTATAATGTATAGTTGTATTTAAAGAAAAATGTATATTTATGCATGTAAGTATGAATTAAAATAAGTGAATTGTAATATTTAGGTGTTGGTTAGTTTTTTTTTATATTTTTCGCAAACATTATGTTTTTACAAGATGCAGTTTTTGGCGTTTAGAACAATCACGAAAACCGTTTCTATCGTTTTTTATTTAATCAAAATTTCTTATTTTTCAGCATTTTATGATATATGGTTTCAAATTAAAATTTATATTAAATATTAACAAAAATTACAAAGAAATTTTTAAAAATTTAAAACATAATATTCTACTTTATCATGAAAATAAATATAGTACATTAGATAATCTATCAGTAATTTTCCTTTTCAATAAAAATGATAATAAATATTTATTATAATATTTATGAAATCATATTTTATAAATTCTCTGGTAGCTCTCCGCTCATCTCTTCGTCCAATATTGAGGAATTGGTTTGATGAAGAAAATAATTTTTCTTACGGTTTGCATGCACGCATGTGTTCATTATAAAATTTGAGCCGCACATGCGTTTATTATAAAATTTACTTTCTTAAGATTTTTAAATGATTCCGTAAAACAAAGCACGAGAGTGTTACGGAAAAATTAAACTGTAGAGATTTTTTTTTTCCACTTCTTATTCATATTTGTTTTATCTTATTATAATTTATTTTTTCATCCGGTTACATTTTATTTTATTTCTGGTCTCAAATTCTCGATCTACAATCAGACTATATATGAGTATGATAAAAACTTTTTATTTATGTAAAAAAATAGATAAAAATTGTATAGCGTATTTACTATCCTATTGGATAATACATTATCATTTTTTATATAAAAATATAATATATATTGGTTGTAAAATTTCCGTAATCATATTTTATACAATTTATTATGAATATATGTAAAAACAAATTGAAATCATAGTAATTGTTATTTATCCGCGATTTAATTTAAATTTTTTAATTTTAGTGTTATAATCTAGTGTATTCATGTTTTAATTTCATAATATATTTAATTTTAACTCAATCAATCAAAATATTTCGTTTATTTTAGAAAATTTGACATGTCATATTTACATATCATCAATAGAATGCACTAATTTTCATTGTGGAGCTAACAAGTCGGTATTTTTTATTAAAAATGATTCTCAAATAATAGGAAGTAGGATGATCAAGAACCATGTCTTTATAGTATGAACCATGACGAAGGATACAAACAATCTATGATGGAGATCTTAGTACGATTTATATAAGAGTTAAATTATAAATATAATCAATTAATAGAAACTTAATGAATGACATTACTGTAAAAAATCAATTTAATTAAGATTTATAAATACACAGTTTCAATCTCGATGAAGAAAGTAACACTCTTATAAAATCAATTTTGAACCGACACAGAAAAAAATTCTTTTATTAATAGAGAAACTTGAAAAAATGTCTCAAACTTGGGGTCAAACCTAAAACTAACCTCTTTTTCTCTTTTTTAACATATGCCACTTACTCTACGTTATATAATTAACTTATACATACACGAAAATGTCATCTTTTTCAATTTTCCAACCACTATTAACAAATCCATTTGAAGTTCTAAATGCTACGCAACCAATGTTTTGAACTCTAAATACTCAATCTTTGAACTCATAACCTCATAATCTTCTATTTTCTCTCCATTTTCATCCAAATTACTTTCTCATTTTCGTTTTAAATATTTACAAATTCCTAGATCCTGCAATTTTTGGTGATTCTTGCATATCCCCTTTATTAATAACAAGAGAACAACAACACAACATTGGAAGGAGTACATATAAGGCTAAGATAGAGAGGATTAAGCAGCAAAACACCCCCAAAACATTACATTATATTGAGATCCATATATAAAATTAACGAGAAGTAAAAAAAATTACTAACAAACACACACTTAGTAATGGAGGTTATATAGTTAATT
Organism: Alliaria petiolata; assembly: GCA_020283515.1. Taxonomy (NCBI): domain Eukaryota; kingdom Viridiplantae; phylum Streptophyta; class Magnoliopsida; order Brassicales; family Brassicaceae; genus Alliaria; species Alliaria petiolata. The sequence continues at coordinate 62,933,882 of JAHZTW010000001.1, forward strand.
TTAAACATGGGTTGGGAGGGAGACAACCTAAATATCCTGCAATGAACATCATTAATTCTTCTTCTGAGTCGGACCCAGACACGAAAGTATCCTTTAGCTTGCCACCATCAATGATCGCGAAGGTGTCCTTACCCTTCATCCCGAACTCAATAGCAGTTGGTTCGAACCATGGATAGTCACCAACGTCGATTCTATACATATTGATCTTCCCTATATAGTGCTTGGCCACATTGTTCAAATGTTCCTGGTTCACGCTGCACGTCTCCCTATAAGAAGTATCTGGGGATTTGGAGCAGGGCGTGGTCGTGTACATAACCAGTACGGGAAGTTCGGAGTTGAGCACGAGATCATCCCAGTCATCTGCACCAATATCGAGAGCTGCATACGCGTACCCACGAATACGTAACACAATCAAAACATCAATATATATATATATATATATATATATTCAAATTCATATACCATGCAGTTGTATATATGTATATAGTACATGTTAAAAGCAACAAATTAATTAAATGGTTTCGTTTCATCATTTTCAGATTAGGTACATACGATATGTTTGTGCGTTAGCTCCGAGCATGCCATCCGAGCACATCCCCACCAAATAGATTACAATAAACACCATACTGTACATTTCCCTTTTCTCCATTTCAATCCTCTCTCTCTCTCTCTCTTAACTAGATGTGTATTTGTAGCTACAAATGAAGCCATCTCCTAGTTTTCTTTTTATAAGCATCCTTAAAGTCAACTACTTGCAAGATCTCTCCCCTAACTTCTCCGTATCTTCTTTAGCTGTCACTTCTTGAAAAAAAAACCAAACACGAGTTCCACAAAAGAGTTTTCAAATCTTATTAATATTTTAAGATTTTTTTCTGAAGCAGTTTCTATACCTGAAAACTTGACATATGTCATCTCTAAATCTTTTAACTATTTTATAATATGTTTTTTTTCACTGGCTTTCACTAAGAAACAAATGACATGACAAACAAGAAAGATTACATGGTTTATGATTAAAAAGAAGAAATAGAAAGAAAAAAAAAAAAAGAGAAATCAAAAGAAAGAAAATACATTTTTTTTTTCTTTTTATGATCATAACAAAATAATGTGAAAAAATGCATAACAAATTAATATTAATACAAAAAAATATTTTCTAATTATATGGAGCATAAAATCTGAAAAATATATTATAATCACCATATTATAAAACAATGCTAATATTTTCTTATTGGGTTTCATTGATAATTTTTTAACATAATATAATATATAATAGTAAAATATTTTTTATCAAAAAATTCTTTCACAACACAAAATTCACCCAATAATTTAAATATATTTATAATTCTTTTTTTCGCCGCACAGGTGCGGATAATATAATCACCTAGTAAACTATATTGTTTTATGTATAGAGATATATTTATAACATTAATGACAGCTAATATAATTAATTAACATTATGTGTTGTCTCACCATGTGCAAGGTTGAACTTGTCTTTAAAAAAACAAATAATTTAGAAAAACATATAATATTTGATTAGTTTTCACACAGGAAAAAATATGTATAATGGTTACACAGGAAAATTGTGTTTTGATCTTCTCTAAGAGGTTCCCAGGGTCAAATTGATGCTTGGACGAGGCTTCTGAAGATTGACTGCTAACATAACCACATGTATTGATTCGTGATAATCATGGGTTATTTTAGCTATTAAAAATAGAGACTTTCAAGCAGAGGGTTCCTATATGATCCATAGATGTGAATAAAAGGATTAACAAGTCTTAGGTGAAAGCAGGCCCGACTTAAGGGATGTGCTAACAGTGCATTTGCACAGGGTCCCATCTTTTTAGTTAGTTTTTCTTTATTATTTTAAGGTCCTAAATTTTGATATTTTTGCAAAATAAGATCTAAATTAGGTAAATTTTTTTAATATGGCACAGGACCTAGATATTCTTTGCGACGGGCCTGGGTGAAAGATCAGTCCTTTGTTTTACTCTAAAAGAACAATTAAGCCAACTCCTAGATTTTCGTATTTAGCAAAAGAGTTAGCTAGCTAGAAGAACATGAAATCAATATCTTAGTTTTATTACCAAAAGACTATATATATACTTGTGTTGGCGGCCAATCTCATTCGTTTCTCTGATGCATATTGCAGAACAAGTTTTGGTCTTATCACGGAAATAGTTCAAAGCGGCTAAGAAAGGTCTCACTGGAGTGATATCTTTGCGGAAATATAGTCAACGGAAATCATTTTTGAGTGATTAGCAAAGGCTCTTCCCGTTACTTATTCTTCGCTGGTGTGATATCTTTGAAAAATGCTAATTGGCAAAATTGACCCATATCATTTATATATCATTTAAAATTTCTTCCAACTTTTGATGTGTGATATATTTCCTAATACGCCCTTTTGAGACGATGGCTATTTTGGACATTGATCTCAGTAATAATTGGGCAAGGACCGATGGACCAACTTTGGATCGAATTGTTATGGATCGGGTTGGATTTCGTAGATTGGGCTCTGATACCATGTTAAGTTTCATGGACTTCCAACTCAAAACCAATTTGCAATGAGTGGATTGGCCTATGTCCCTTATATATTACTTAAGATCCCTTCCAGCTTCCGATGTGGGATATATTTCCTAATAATGTCTTGTTACTTTGGGATCAAGACAAGATCCTTCGTAAATCATAAGTGTTTTGTCATTTGTTTGTGTAGTTTTTTCACCTCCTTAAACACAAAACCACCATCACCGATTCAATCCGATTTGAGTCGACTTTGTTTCTAATCGATCCGAGAAAGAAGATAGTTACAGAATTGTTGAAAAGTAAAGACACGAAAGATTTAACGTGTTCAGCCTCCACCGTTGTTAGCAGCCTACTCACGCCGGGATCTTTTCCTAGAGAATCTACTACACCACCGAAGAAGAGTTTACAAGATCAACCGCACTTTCTCTCTCTCACTCACTTGCTTACAATCGTTCTCACTCTCTAGAAATGATAACAAGATTCGAGATAACTTCTCACACTTGATTACCTGAAAGTGATAATCTAACAAAACCTTTATCCAGTTCATTAGCCGTTAACGCCTGCAATTTCTGTTATCATGTTAAGTTTCATGGGCTTCCAACTCAAAACCAATTTGCAATGAGTGGATTGGCCTATGTCCCTTATATATTACTTAAGATCCCTTCCAGCTTCCGATGTGGGATATATTTCCTAATAATGTCTTGTTACTTTGGGATCAAGACAAGATCCTTCGTAAATCATAAGTGTTTTGTCATTTGTTTGTGTAGTTTTTTCACCTCCTTAAACACAAAACCACCATCACCGATTCAATCCGATTTGAGTCGACTTTGTTTCTAATCGATCCGAGAAAGAAGATAGTTACAGAATTGTTGAAAAGTAAAGACACTAAAGATTTAACGTGTTCAGCCTCCACCGTTGCTAGCAGCCTACTCACGCCGGGATCTTTTCCTAGAGAATCTACTACACCACCGAAGAAGAGTTTACAAGATCAACCGCACTTTCTCTCTCTCACTCACTTGCTTACAATCGTTCTCACTCTCTAGAAATGATAACAAGATTCGAGATAACTTCTCACACTTGATTACCTGAAAGTGATAATCTAACAAAACCTTTATCCAGTTCATTAGCCGTTAACGCCTGCAATTTCTGTTATCATGTTAAGTTTCATGGGCTTCCAACTCAAAACCAATTTGCAATGAGTGGATTGGCCTATGTCCCTTATATATTACTTAAGATCCCTTCCAGCTTCCGATGTGGGATATATTTCCTAATAATGTCTTGTTACTTTGGGATCAAGACAAGATCCTTCGTAAATCATAAGTGTTTTGTCATTTGTTTGTGTAGTTTTTTCACCTCCTTAAACACAAAACCACCATCACCGATTCAATCCGATTTGAGTCGACTTTGTTTCTAATCGATCCGAGAAAGAAGATAGTTACAGAATTGTTGAAAAGTAAAGACACTAAAGATTTAACGTGTTCAGCCTCCACCGTTGCTAGCAGCCTACTCACGCCGGGATCTTTTCCTAGAGAATCTACTACACCACCGAAGAAGAGTTTACAAGATCAACCGCACTTTCTCTCTCTCACTCACTTGCTTACAATCGTTCTCACTCTCTAGAAATGATAACAAGATTCGGGATAACTTCTCACACTTGATTACCTGAAAGTGATAATCTAACGAAACCTTTATCCAGTTCATTAGCCGTTAAAGCCTGCAACTTCTGTTAACAGCTGCAACAGAGCCGTAAGCTTAACGAACAAAAAGCTTCCCGAACGACGTCGCTTATCTTCTGAACCAGAACACAATGGGGCTTCAGCACGCACCAGGCCCAATATGAGTTTCCCGAAGCCCAGTCTTGAGAACTCAACTCCAACAAATTCTCCACCTTAAGTCTCAAAGATAATGCTTCAACATCTTCTTCTGTAGCTTCTCCATGATATCGGACCCTGAGCCCTCTCATTCAGAAATCATCTTCAATGCCTCAGATTCCTTATGCACTGGAAGAACCTTAGTAAACATGTCTGCATGATTAGTCAAAGTAGAAATCTTTGTAATCTTCACAAGCTTTTCTTTAACTTTCTCCTCTCAAATACTTCAGAACCCACTTCACAGCTAACAATGCTCTTTCAAAGGTTTCGCCATGAATCTGCTCACAAAACCAACATGATAAACAATATCCGATCTTGTACCAATCATGGTATACATAATGCTTCCCATAGCATTTGCATACGGAATATAAACCATAAACTCAGCATGCTCTTCCAATTCAGCATATGTAGGAGATCTCATCTTGAAGTGTGAACCGAGGGGAGTCTTAACTGCTTTAGCTTCGTCCACTTGAAACAGCTTTAGAATCTTTTCGGCATAGCCCTTCTAAAAGAGCTCAAGCTTAAACTCTGACCTGTTTCTACTTATTTCCATGCCAAGTATCTTCTTAGCGCAACTCATATCCTTCATCTCAAAAACTTTGTTAAACTGGTTCTTCAAAGAATTAATCTCCTGCTTGTTCTTTGACGCTACAAGCATATCATCCACATAGAGCAACAAGTAGATATAAGAATCATCAGCTAACTTCTTCACATACACACAGTTGTCGAGCTTACTTCTTGTGAAATTAACCTCTTTCATGAACTGGTCAAACTTTTGATTCCAGTATCTTGGACTTTGCTTCAGACCATAAATAGATTTCTTGTGTAAACAAACCCAATCTTCTTTACCTTTCACTGCAAACCCTTCAGGCTATGTCATGTAGATTTTCTCCACTAAATCACCGTGAAGAAACGCAGTCTTTACATCTAAATGTTCCAACTCCATGTCTTCATGAGCAACAATCTCCAGAAGAATCTGAATGGACACATGCTTTACCACTGGAGCAAAGATCTCGTTATAGTCAATGCCTTCTCTCTGAGAGTAACCCTTATCAACCAATCTTGATTTATACCGAGGCTTTTCAACACCATAGGTTCCTTCTTTTCTCTTAAAGACCCATTTACAGCCAATGACCTTAGCCTTTTCATGAGGCTTTACCAGATTCCAAGTCATGTTTTTACCCAATGAATCCATTTCTTCACCCATTGCACCATTCCATTTAACCTAGTCCTTGTCCTCTGACGCGGGATTCTCCTTTCCCCTAGAGTTCTCCAAAGATTCCCATTCAAAAATGCCGACTGAAAAAGTGTTTGTTTCTGCTTTTCTTGCAGCTTTTCTCTTTAGCCTCTTCATAGCTCGTCTATTTTTCACATATGTGAAATTTTTCAGGACTGCAATTTGGTTAGTAGGTTTTCCGGTTACAGTTGTTGTATTACACCAGTTACATTATGCATTGACACAAAAAAACAGACGAGCACATGATGCTTGATCACTTGCGATCATGTATAGTAATTTTGTTTTGTTGTACATCAGTGTGTTATTTAGTACCTTAAAGGACAAAAAATGTGTTTGGTATTAGTTTTGTTTCTGTCTCTACTCTAGCTACTCTTATGACAATAGATCTTCGTTGTCTTGTAAGTCTTTTTCTTCTCTTCATTGTTTAGCTTATTATAGGCATGCTTGATTTAATGGCTTGTGTGATTTTAAGCATTAGGGAAATTAAAAGATGAGTGTGGCATTTTTGCTTCTTTGATTCTTTCTTGATAAAGTATTTTCTTAAGAGAATGGCAAATTAGAGAAATGAGATACGTGCAATTGATCTGGATGAAGCTCCTCAACATCGACCACCATCATAATACTAATTTGGGTACTATGACTAAGACAAAACTCCAAACACTGCCAAAAATTTGAAAGTGAAACATGGAACCAACAGCAAAAAAACGCATTAATAAGAAAGAATCAAGCAAGCAAGCCAGCCACACTAATCATTGTGCTCTATATATGCTCAAATCACATAAAAGGATCGGATCATCCATTTTTATAGTAGCTAGCAAACCTATAATTAAAGCTACAAACATAGGAAACCGAATAAAAAACATGTTCATACAATGTGAAGAAGCAAAGACTTACAAGACTATCAAGATGTCTTCATAGAAAGAATCAAGTAAATGCAGGAAACATTTATTCTCAAAGTAGTAAACACAACACACAGGTGTACAAATCAAAAGCATTCAAACCATTTCCTGCTTATATAACACGTGATATAATTAGCCTTGACTCTGACCGATCAAGAAGGAGGTGATGGTGGTGGTCTGGTGGTGGAAGGGGTTGGTCTGGTGCCAGGAGGTGTGTTGTTATGGTCTTTACGGTTGTTTCTGTAGAACCAGATAGCAACCACCGTTGGAAAACCTAACAACCACTCACGAGTCTTGAAAAATATACCACAAAAGCTAATTTAAGGGTTAGGTGGTTTAGCGTTGACACTTTGACGTGACGGACGAAAGAAAGAAAAACGCAAATGATTGAATTTTTAGGAGTTTTTTTTTTCTTTTCCTCGTTTTCTATAAAACAAAAGACACATACTGTAGTAGTTGACGAGGTACACGCATCACTCGCACGTGCCACGAATGGGCTTGGGCCCATAGTTCTATAGCGTGAACATGGCGTTGGCGAGGGGCGCGAGCTCTCTGAATCATTTGGGTTTTTTTGGTCGACGGTCAACGCTAAACCAAACCCTGAAAATGGCCGCTTTCTCTTCTCACGGTGGTCCTAACCGCCCAATCCTGATTCTGCCGCCGCCGCAATCGCCATCACCGTACTCTGATTTTCGTAAGCTTTCGTGGAGTTCGTCAAACAGCTTGAAATTCCAAGGGGGACTCATCAATGTCTTTGTAGAGAGTTTCGAGCGAAATGCGGCAGAAATTGCAAAACCTCCTCGCGAGGATCGAGGAGTTGAAAATCTGACTTTGAAACTAACTACCGGTTTCATGTTTGCTTGAAACTAATTTTCGCATTTCAACTTCTTGTCTAAATTTTGGGAATTGTGTCTTATGTACCAAGTATGCATTTTAACAGCCTTGTTGACGTTCACGTTGATAATAACACTCGAGAGAGAGTCACGGTCAAGAATTGGAAGGGGTATATCTGAATTCTGATGCAGCAAAGACCCGGCTTCGCAGCGGATATCCACAGCCACAGGTCTGTGGCTCTTTTTGTTTGGATTCAGATTCTGTCAACAAGTATCTGGTGCAATCTAAAATGTTGTGCATACCATTGATGAGTTTCTGTGATCTAGCTATGAGTTAGTTCTTGCTTTGTGACCATTTGTTATACATCATCTTTTTTTGGAGAAAGATTTGTAATTAGTTTCCTTTTAACTTTGCCTGGTCAACGTACAAAAAATGTCTTATCTTAGGGTATGTGCATTGCACACTTTGAAAGATCTAATTAGCTTGTCTAAACATTATTAAAATAATAAATCTTAAGATTACAGATCCAAAACTGATAAAAAGTGTCTAATATAGGATTTATTTTTGGGTTTTAGACATGTCGACGGGCCGCTTTAGACACCCATTTTTAAAATGGTTATTAAATTTAATAAAAAAAAATTTAGACACCCACTTTTAAAGTGTGCAATACACATGCTCTTCTTAAATATTAAATGTCATATATTAAATATATTAAAGATATCTTTATTGCATAAAAGTATAAAACATGTTTGACTTGTCATTATATATTAATTTTTTTTTTTTTTACCAACTGTCATTATATATTAATTATATGTTGTTAAAGAAAAGGCATCGCGTGAATATTAAATACCACTATATATTAAAGAAAGAAATTGCGACGTGTAGGCTTTAGCAATGAATTGGTCCAAAAGAAGAAAGTAGTGGATAGGCATGGGCATTTTAACCGGACCCGAAGAACCGAACCGATCTGAATCGAACTAAAAAATATCGAACCGAATCGAAATTGGTATAATAACCCAAATAGGTCCTATACTTCTATATCCGAAGAACCGGACCCGAATCTTGACCGAATGAGAACTGAATGGGTATCCGAAATACCCGAAATACAATTATATACTTAAAAATATAATTTATAGTTAAACTCGAATAACTAAAATATTTAAAATTATAATTATAAATCAAATATATTAGATAATTTTAGAAGTTATATTTGTTAAAATATTTTTTTTTTGGCAAAATTCAACAAAATAACTGAAATATATAAAATATTTGAGTTTTTGTAAAAAATTATTTAAATAAATTTTGAGTGATTCGGATACCCGGAACCGATCCGAACCCGATTAGAACCGACTCGTACCCGACCCAAAAATTATAAATATCCGAATGGATCCTATCCCTCTATACCCGAAGATCTGATACCTGAAAGACCTGACCCGATTGTATCCGAATAATCCGAACGCCCACCCCTAGTAGTGGATATATAAGAATCAGTTTCCAGCTTCTGACATTTTGTTCCTTTTAAGATCAGGGAAAGACCAAAACAAGAAAAGTCTCTGTCCTCCAATGGCAGAGCTACGACCAAACCAACGTCCTCCTCAGGTGTTCATCAGTTTCAATGGAGCTGAGCTTCGCGACAACTTCATCAGATATCTTGTGTGGGGATTGAGAAGCGAAAGAATCAACGTTTTCATTGACAGAAGAGAAGCAAAAAGGAGAGACATAAGAAACCTTTAAACAAAGATCGAGGATTCAAACATCGCAGTCGACATCTTCACCCAGAGGTATACAGAGTCAGAGATGTGCTTGAACGAGCTTCAAAAGATGCACGAGCACGCTGAACAAAACAGACTCGTGGTGATTCCTGTCTTCTACGATGTGAGCACGAGTGATGTGAAGAACCTCGAGGGTGAATTCGGTAGTCATTTCAAGGAAATGAGGGAGAAATACAGAAACGATCCACTCAAGATCCTGAATTGGGAGAACTCCCTGAGTTCAATACTTGACAGAACCGGCTTAAATTCGGAAGAACACGGGTAATTGTTTTCCTGACGATTCTTATAGGTAGTGAATCTATTTGGTTTCTTAATGTAGAAGAACATTAATGCAAATCTTGTTAATTTGTACTTAGGAAGACTACTTGTTTGGTCTGATCGAGCGGTTTCTTTCTCATTCATGTTTGCAGAACAGGTTTAGGTCTTGTCAGGGAAATTGTTAGCGCCGTTACGAGCGAGCTACCAAACTCTACAGGAGGAAGAATTACCAATATGTCGAAAGGACAAGTGTTTGTTTTGGTTTCAGCTGCGGTTTTTCTCTTTAGTCTCTTCACAGCGCGTTTTTTCTGCACCGATGTGAGAGGTTACAAGGCTGTTAAGTGTTTGCTAGGTGTTCCTGTTTTGGTTGGTCTCTTGCACCAGCTTTATTGTCTATGAACACAACCAAACAGAGATGACCTCTTCATTGATCACATTGATCACCAATTCTTCAAGTCAAAATGGCTTAACGCTGTTTTGTTGTACATCTGTTTAATTGTTATTTACTTACCTCAAAATGTGTCCTGTGATACTCTGCTTTTGTCTGTGAGCTTATGAAAAAGACAGTTTCTTTATTTTGTCTTCTTCATTGGTATGAACACGTTAAGGGTGAGAAATCTACATTGGTCCGATCCCGCCTCAGTATCAAGTGTTTATCAACTTCCGAGGCAAAAAGCTACGTGATGGGTTCTTAGGGTCAAAATACCTGTTTCGAAGCTCTGTTTTGATACTCTGTTTTGAGATTCTGTTCTTGGTTAGGTCGGATTCGGAACATAATTAGTTCATTAACGGATCTTTTGATCTCTGTTATGACAGTTGCCAGACTAAGTTCGTGAGTTCAATCGTTGAAGAGGTTAAGAAAGTTTTAAACGACATCTCCGAGGGAGAGAAGAAAATTGCTCAAGTAAAACGCAACCATTTGGCGACAAGAACAGAGGAAATGATAAGATCTGTTGTGCATTTCCCAAGTCTGATTCTTGTCCTTTCAGTTGTTCTTGGTCCGTATCTGTTAGGTCTTGTCTCCGTTGGTTCTTTTCTTCCTAGGTCGTTGCATAATCAATGGAGCCGTGGAAACCGAGTGGGTGAATGGTAGCAATAGATTTAGGACAAGATTGTCTTTCTTGCGTTTGGGATTGCATTTGCATTTGCGTTTCTATGTTACAATGATTAGGATATTATAACAAACGTAAACGCAAAGAATCTGGGACGAGTTTCTTTCTGGTTTCATTGTTGCATTCAATTGAAGAAGCAGAATTCACAGCTATGTTGCGGGGGATGCAATCTGCTTGGGGCCTGGTATATAGAAATGTGGAATTTGAAGGAGGTATAATCAGACCATCAAATCGCACTATCAACGACATTACGACAACATCACAAATCTTAGGCTTCAACACTATATGGAGGCCAGTCGTAGTTGGGTTAAAATGATTTGATTCGGTGAGTTTCAAGTTTTGACATCAGAACACGAATTCATATTCTCATATATATGTTGTAGGATAATAATACAAAGCAAGTGTGATTCAAGCTCCTTATTGAGATAGAAACTAAAAGAGATAAAATACAAGTAGCTGCTCATTGAGCTTTATTATGTGCGAAGATGATTAAGCTTGTCACCAAGATCAAAACGATTTTGATAATATCATAAATATTGAAGGAGGAGAGTTGCTTTTGAGACAAACTCTTTTTAGTTTACAATACAAGTTCTCTCATAACATAGATATTTATACTAATCAAAACTTGCTTGGAAACCCTTATTACATGGGCTTTGTGTGCTTGTATTGTCTGCTTCTCGTGTATCATTGTTGGGTATCAACACTTATGTTATGGATGTTCTAATATATGTTAGCCGAAAAAGCTATTTTGTGTAATTCTCAATGGTTCTTTTTCATGCTTGTCCCAGTTTTTAAAATTCTCATGAAATCAACAATTGTAACCTCGGATCCAGTTTTTATGCCCAAACCTAGTAACCATGATAACTAATAGATGTATCTTAGTCGAGAAGAAACAAAAAAAACTTCATTTATAAGTCAAAAAAGACAAAACCAAGAACTAAATAATCATCACCAATTAAGTTCTTAAAGAAACAAAAATCTACAATAAAATCAAAAACTAAAAATAAAATCAAAATCTAAAAATAAAAAACTAAAGACATTTTAAAGACCACAAACATTCATGGCCTTTAAAACAAGTCATATTTTACAAAGACGACTATGCCAATCATTTAAGTAACAGACTCACACCGATCGAGTTACTGACATTCTTTCTCATCCAGAAGCTCTTCCATAAATTCAACATGATCGAACCATTTTCATAGATTTTCCTGTGGACTGTTTCCAAAAGATTGGTCATTTATGATTATTCTGCATAGATTTTCACCTTCCGAACAAAATACGAACAAAATATAATTAGAGCATCTCCATTGGTTTAATTGTGAGTTGTTAAAATGGGTTTTTTAGTAGAAAAAATATTAATAAATAATTATAGAGTTTCTTAAAATGGAGAGAAAATGTTGTAAGAGCAGCTCCAACGCTGTCTCTTAAGACAGTTTCTAACAAATAAAAAATTGAAAAAAATTGAAAAAAGAAGAAAGAGGATGAAGAAACGGTTTTAAAAGGAGAGACTTTAAAAACTGTCTCTTACAGGTGTCAATTAATAACTAGCTCTTTTTTAATATAATTTTAATTTTAATTAAATAAATAAGTTATATTAATATTATATGTAAGAGAGACTCTAAAAAAAGTATATGCCGTTGGAGATGATCTAATTTCTTAAATTAAGGAACCCAATACAATATTATATTATTATTTATTATTTTAATATATTTGTAGAGTTTTTAGAAACATAAGAGACATGGATCTAGTATACACTTTTTTTCCTCAAAACTTTCAAAATAGTTTGTACTCTTTGGGCATGCACTCGCTATCACGGCCCATATTTTTATTCGGATCACTCCGGTTAAATGGGCCAACGAAACATATTTCCAACCTTTTTTTTTTGGGTCATATTTCCAATCCGTGTTCATATTTCCAACGAAACATATTTTAAATGGGCCAACGAAACATATTTCCAATCCTTTTTTTTTTGTCATATTTCCAATCCGTGTTTATATTTCGACACATGTTTTAATTAAAATATATTATAAATAAAAATATATTAATTTTAAAAGAAAAAATATTATTATTTTATTTATTTCTTTTTTAAAAATAATATCATTTTTTTACGATTAGTATATATATATTTTGTAATATATTTTAATCAAAACACGTGTCAAATCTCATCGATTAATTTGTCATGTATCGCGATCATATGAATTAGAAACTTTAACGCATACAACTTTATATAGTAAGATAAGATGTATGTTACTTCCCAAACCCCATTTTGCCTTTACACCTAGTGAAAGAAAGAAACCAAAACATGTCACAAATTTTTTATTAGAGTTCTGAAATGAGTAACTGGAAATAAAAAAAATTAGAAGCTGAGAATTTTATCCTTAGCACATTATAATTATACTAGATAAGGCCAAACAATTCAAAGCTATATGGCTCTAAATCTATATCTATAATTATTACTGCCATTCTAGTTAAAATAAAACTCTTTTGTAGTCTAGTAAAAATTTCTAACAGAATTTCCTTTGCTTCTAGTCTATTGGGCCTTGAGCAGCATAATCACTTTATAGAGTGTTCCAGCATAATCACTTTATAATTAGAGCAGCATAATCAACTTTATAATTATAGAAATAAAGAATTCTCAGCTTCTATCATCTTCCAGAAAAAAAAAACTAATTAAAAGAAGTGATCGTGCTTCCATTTATATTGATTATGCTGCCTTTCATATCTCAAGTTCGACCCCCCAAAGTTGAATTAAATTTTTTAATTTGTGCATAATATGCAATTATTTTTATTTACAGAAATTACACATTGCCATATATTTTTTTATGGAATGATTGTGAACATATTTTCTGGTAATTTTTTTAAAAAAGTATTATGTAATAATATATTTTTGTGCATCTCATAAATTGTTTATAAATATATTGGATTTAAATTATTTTGTGTATTAATTTTTTTTTTTTGAATTCTGTTAGAAAAATGAATCATAACATATGTTTGAATCATAACATATATTTTTCATCCTAAAACATAAAAATTACTTTTTTGAAACTTCTTTTCGCATGGAAGAATAATCGCTTGCGTTCGTCAAGGCACTTACCAACAAAACCCATTTTTCGAAACTCCGTTTCACGTGGAGGGATACAAGACTTCCCCACCTATTTAAGGTTCCAGTCCTTTCATCTGGTGTGCAGCCATCATCTGCGCCATTATCTCTGTTGTTGTGATAGTTGGTTGCATTGTTGTCGTCGTTGGTTACAAAAACATTCAGCCGCGAGTTCCCGTCATTTGCGTCAAAGATGCTCAACTCCAGAGCCGTGCCAACTTTGATGGCTTCCAAAATCGAATAAAAAAAAGTGTCCTCATTCGTAAATTTTTTTTTTTATAATTGTTACATAACAAAAAAAAATAGAATTAAATCAATAATATAAACTATAGGTTTAAAGCATGATATTCACATTTATTTTCCACAAAATCATTGACCCGTAATCTATTAATAATAACAAACTGGATAAATATCATTTGTGATCGCATCTTTTTATCATAATTGTTATCAGAGTTTATGTTTTTTCATTATTTATAATTATTATGTATTTTTTCCGTTTATAACCGCTTATTTTATGAAAAATTACATCTTTTAATATTTATGTTTTTTCAACTCTATAAAAACAGAAAAACAAAAAATCAATTTATGGGTGTTTAGCAAAAATGTTTATTAAACTAGTGTATCTTTATTTTTTTTTCTTATGTTTTGCTTATGTTTTGCTTATTTTTTTATTATTTTTTGCTTATTTTTTGCTTATTTTTTGCTTATTTTTTGCTTATTTTTTGTTTATTTTTTACTTTTATTTTGCTTATTTTTTTAGAGATGAGAATGGATGAATGTTATTTTCATTGAATTATGTATAAAAGTAGTCATTTGGAAAAAGTTTTAAGAGAGTTAAGATCAATGAGATAATATTACTTGTAAAAATTCAATAATTGTTAAAACTGAAAAATTGTTTCATCAATTTATTGTTGATGTCTATAAATCGTTAGAATCATATTGTCTTTAATGGATAAGATCAAATCAAACAACAATAAAAGGCGATATATATACAATCAAAGAAAAAACCAATTGACGTGTGTTCATATCATGTTACAAATTCTATGCTTTATTTGCTTAATTGATTTTGTTCGTTCATATGATTGTTCGTGTATAGTTTTATGTTTTTACAATTTTTATTTTGATTTTGTTATGTTTATATGATTGAGATTCGGTCAGAGAATGATAACGCTAAGGCTCACACGTTTTTTGATAAAACCGAGTTTGCTGTGAAGGTAAAACGATTGCGTATTCAAGACAGCGAGTTTGAGGTTGATAACGAGAGATAAATTTACTTTAAATTCGTGGCTCAGTCATCTACAATACCACTGAGTCCAACGATGATGCGAGCCATAGACTTTGTGGTTAAACAAGATGTGATTACGTTCGAGCTCAATGGTGAGTCAAAGACTCGATGGCGAGTCGGGCCTTTATGATCGGTCAAATTCGAGTGTAACCTTAGATGTGAGCTTAGTTTTAGGTTTAGACATGTCTGATCATAGTTACATGATTACAATGTTAATACAAATTAAGTACTAAGCAATGTTTTTAAAACCGGACCGAAAACCGAACCGAATAGGTATTTGGATCACGGTTCAATTTGGTCCGACCGGGTTGAATCTGGTTCACAAAATTTATGTTTATTAATTTTTAAATAGATAAATTTAAGAGTAAATATTATAAATATAATAGTATTGGGAACAAAATTAAACTAAACACAAACTTTTAAAATAATTTATAATCTAACATATCATAAATATCAAAATAATAATAAAGTAATATTTATTATTAACAACTAAACAATATAAAAAAAAATAGACTTTTGAATTATTATTTTATAAAATATATCAATATGTTATTAAAAAAAATTTCTAAATTCAGAAGATTAAATATAAACCTAATAATATTATATAGTATCATTATTTATGTAAATTTCAAACAAAAATTAAATTTTATTGTTTTTATTTAATTATTTATGGTAGAAACATATTTAATTAGTTAAAAAGTGAAAATTTTAAAAAAATAAATGTAAATATGGAAGATATTTATTGAACCGAGATCAACTAGTTTGTTTGGTTCATCCGGTTTAAGAGTTTTTGGCAGTTTTTAATGGTTTTTTATCCGGTTTAAAAGCTTTTGGGTTTTATAAAACTTCAATCCGATCACATGTCCGGTTCGTGATCGAATCTGGTTCAACCACTGGATCGGTCCGGTTTTCAAAACAATGCTAAGGTACGTACAATGTTATATAAATAAATATTTTTTTTGTTAACTCAAATAAATAACTACACTTCGGATAAAATCTATGTATTTGAGTTTTATAAAGAATTATTTGTTTGATACTTAGTCTTTGTTAAAGTATCCATCCTTTTACTAAATGTGTGGTGGTGTAATGGTTAGTGCAAGAAGTTGGTTTATTTGCTCTCTAGGTTCTACCTTTTTTGAGAGAGATGATTTACGCCATGTTTTAGTATTATTACGATCTGAATCTCAGCTCATGAAGATGTACGGGTTTCAGTCTAGGACTTCGAGATATTAAAAAAAAAGTATTTATCTTTGTCATCTATTTTCGTTATTAGGTAAGATTAATTGTATCATATTTGTTACAGTATTAGGTAGATAATAGGGATGATAAAGTAAAAAATTTCAATTTTTGGTTTAGTTGATTGTGAAGAATCAACAGTCGGTCAAAGTGCAGAAGTGACTGTACATTACTAGTATATTGGTTGATTAGTTGTCTGTAACCCATGGTTTAACAATTAGTTGAATAAATAAAGTGATTAATTTTTTTGAAGATTAAATGGTTTAATCTACAAAATGCGATATGATATGATAGTATCATAAGTATCATAATAAGTGGTGACATTTCTATTAGGAGAGATTCCTGACTTTTCTATTTAACACGTAGAACACTAAAAGCCAATTCTTTTTGTTGTTTTGTTTTTGTATGTAGTAAGATTACAGCCTCTCGTCTCTGGAATTAGAATGCTTTCCCTAGCTAATACTGATTGATTTTCCGTTTACATATACATTTTTTTTTTGATGAAGTAATGTAGTAAAAAGGTCGAATTTAAATTACAACTATGATGACCTTGCAAAAAAATGTTTTCTTCGGTTGAATGCTAATCCTGATGAAACCTTTAAATTTTTTACCTTCATTTAAAAGCTCTTTGGCATCGAGTGAATATCAAGCATGCTCGCGTGTAATTTTAATGTTCTTTACTAAAGTATTTTTTAGTTCCAGAAATCTTTTAATTAATCTTTATCTAGTATGCTTGGACTTGCTCGTCTTCTAGGGCACCATTCTTCCGGAAATCAGAAATTGCTTCTTTTGTAAATTTTTCTTCTCTATATCCAATCGCTCCCTCCGGAGAAGGTCAAAGCACAATTCATAAAAACAACCAAACTTTCACCGCGTAAGCTCAACGCAAAGACTGTTCCGACAGTTTGGGAATCGGGGTAACGCCTCCGAAAAATGTCATGCTTGCCACAAGCTGCTACGCACATGATGCAACACAAAAAATGACTCCCCTTCGTGTTAGCATCCCGAGCACGGGGATAATCTTTTCTCCCTTTCAAGGCACCCCTCGCGGCCCCTGGGAAAGTGTCACCCAAGTACTGATATTTCGTCTCGATCCCCGTGGTAATTCGAAACTCTAACTCTCCTATAAAGCCAATAGGGGAGGAAGGTACCTCCATCGCCTAGCGACCCGCGAAGCGATGCGAGTAAATCCCTCCGGAGAGAGGTCCCTCGTGAGCAATCACTTGTTTCTCCGGATACCTAACACCATTCTCACATGTTCACGACACAACTCGTATTCTCCCGGGATGTGCAGTCAATCGGGATAGGTCTCATCAAATCCGACGACAAGCTAAATCCCTTTAACTAAGAAATTTTACTTATGTTTTACAGGAACCATAAATAACGAGGATTCGACTCCCTGCCTCCTCGATGATGACACAGGAAGCCGAGGACAATTGTTAGGACCAATATTAGCAAATCCAATCCAGAATCGATACGTCAGCAAAGGATCCGTCCAACAGTGCCCCTATGCACCTGCCCCCTGGTAGACTGCATAATAGGCGTGGCGGACACTCATGAACGTGTCAGGAGCTCGACAGAGGGAGTTGCTCACCAACTCACTAGGTGGTAGGCCTAGTCGATGGGGCTCACGGAACCAATAGAAAGGGAGTCTGTATGAACATAAATAAGAGGAGGAGGACTCAAGAAAAAGAGAGGCGAAAGGCGAGAGAGGCATAAAGCAAGAGAGCGAGAGAGAGATCGAGAGATCCATAGATCCACCCACGAGAGGACCGAAAAAGGTCACCTTGGGAGAAGACCAAAGAGGCTCCCGGAGGCATCACAAACCACCATAAACACCGACGATAACCAGCCTTACGGCTTCATGCAGATCTCATTAGAGAACGTTCCCTACGATGTCTCATGAGATCCCGAGAGATAAGTAGTTCATTTCCCCTTTAACCGTCGTGAGGACTCTTCTTTCCCCTTTCACGATGGATATAGGCCTAAAAGCCCTACCGCCAAATAAGACATATAAGCACCACGATCCCCAGACGTGGTGCTTCACCCCTAAACCGCACAAAATCACCTTCTCGAGTACTTGTTCCTAGTGGTAGATGCCTGACTTGGGCGAAGGAGAATTTTCGGGAGGAGAACCCCTTTTCGGTCCTCCCGAGGGTTGTCTAACACGTCTTCTAATAGTTTCAGGATCCGATGATCCGGTACATCACCATCTTGAACACTACTCATCTTCCCAAAGAACGAATTCGGAACACGATGTTAAACCGCTTCGAAGAACATACACCCTCATTTACATCACACCAAATGCTTTCGAACAACAACAACATATTAAAAACTAAATAAGATTGAGCCGTGGAAGAGATACCTCATTGTTTTCAAGATTCTTTTGCATTTTGTGCTTCCAAGCCCATTAGCCAAGACTTCACATTATACTCTCCATTGTTATTACTTTTCTAAGCCCTTTTGCATTTTGTGCTTCCAATGCCTTATCCAGCAAGTAACCAATGGGCTAAGCCCAAGTTTTTTTTTGGTGCGACGGCAATCAGTAACAGACACGTTTCGTGCGTAAACACGTGCGGGTAACAGGTGGACCTTAGTAACAATCCAATCATTCATTACTGGTCAACGCACTCAAATGGGGGCCGTCCCTCAAATGGGTCGATTTCGCTTGGTTTCATCAACACCCACACCAACACCAACACCAACACCACTACGCGTCTCGTTATCACTATAAATTAATCGACTCCACTTTATTTGTTCATCTCTATTCAGCGCCGCTTCTTCACCAAAAAAAGAAAGAAGGCAAAACAGTTTTTTTTGTTGTCTTCCTCTCGAAAACCCAAATTCGTATCTTACCTCTCGGATTTTCAAACTTTGGTGAGTATTTATCTACCTGTGTATCTTCGTTTCTGCAAAATTCCAATCTTATAATCTCATCTTTTTTGACCAAATGACAATTTTGAATTCTATTGTTTTTTTTTTGTTTAACCACAGGAGTTTTCAAGAATCGGTATGCTTCCTTGCTATTTTCTTTAATCACATCTTCTATGATATTATGCTTCAGATGTTGATTGCCCTATGGGTATTACATGGTTCTTGCGTGCAATACGCATATTATTTTTATGATATATTTGCTGCATAGTTTTTTTTTTCAAGTTATATGAGATCATACAGATTAGGATGTTTATGATTAATGCACTTCAAAATCCTAGAAAACATGTTACTTTTCCAATGTAATAAATGGTATTTTGTGTGTGTGTCTCTCTAGTTTAAGAGGTTTTGATTGTGAAATTTATGTTTCGTCAATTCGCTATTGCACCCTGAAATGGCGGCCTCTTCTCAATCCGGAGACGTCCGTCCTCTGGTTTTCATCAACTACCGTAAAGATGAGTTGAGCCGGACCTTAATTCCACGTCTCTTGCCCGCGTTAAGATGTGCTAGGATCAACTTCTTCATAGACGACAACTTGGAGAAAGGCATACCAATAGATGATCTCTTCACGATCCTCGAGGAGTCGGAAATGGCGCTTGCCTTCTTCTCCAAGCGGTACCCAGAATCTGAGTATTGTTTGGACGAGCTTCAGAAGATGAAGGAGCTCGTTGACATACTCATATATTTCGCATATTTAGCTTGCATTTAGAATAGGTTTTTCATGCATACATCATTCATAATAGATTAGTTTGCATCATTTGTATCATTTTAAGTCCTAGAACACTTTGCATTAGTATTTGCATGGTTTCTTGTATATCTGCATCTTTTTCAGGTTGTTTAGAGTACTTGGAGTTGTGATGGATGCTGAGCATTAACAAGAAGATGAAAGAAGAGCATAAGAGTTGGCAGGAATCAAAAGGAAACTTGGACAAAAGAGAAGGAGCAAAGATCGACTTCAAGATCGACCAAGACCAGTCGATTCAGCCGAGATCGAGAGGTAGATCGAGCGTAATGACTCGATCTAGAAGAGATCGACCGCATGATCAACCAAAATCACTCGATCTAGAAGGGATCGACTGGACGATCGACCGCCCCACTCGATCTAGAAGAGATCGACCGTATGATCGACCAAACTGACTCGATCCGGAATAGATCGACCGACCGATCGACCGTGCCACTCGAACCATTTACAAGTTGACCCAGAAAAGTTTTTATGCTTTAGTGAAAGTGGGATTAGATAGGTCACTTGTCCCTTATCCCTTGTCTCTTGCCCCTTGACCCATCTTTTAAGGCCAAGAGCCATGTTTAAAACTCTATATAAAGAGTGTGTGTGTGCTTGTAATAATCATTCAGTTTTTAATCAAGTCTTCTTATTCTCTCTTTTAAAGTCTTCTTAGTGTTCTTATAAGCTTTCTCTTGTTCTTGAGTGTTCTTAAGTATTCTTGGTTTTTATAGTTGCTTCTTGTTTAATCCCTTGTGAAAACTCTTGTATTTTTATTATATATATCAAGTAATTAAGTTATTCTAATGTCAAATCTTTCTTCTTAATTCCCATTTAGTTCTTTGTGAAAACTCTTGTATTTTTATTATATATATTAAGTAATTAAGTTATTCTAATGTCAAATCTTTCTTCTTAATTCTCATTTAGTTCTTTGTGAAAACTCTTGTATTTTTATATATCGAGTATTTAAATAATTCTAGTATCAAGTCTTTCTTCTTAGTCTCATCGATTATGTTCAAAAACTCTAAACTTATGTTTAAAAGAGGTAAGAACATGATTTGTGAGTAAACCACCAAGGTTTGAGGTTGGGATGATCCTAGGAGGTTGGAGATTAAAATCTTGGTTTGTTTTTATCTTGTTCTTCATTCAATTCTCTTCTTGGATTTGGGGGTTTTAAGGTCTAGAGATTCTCTATGGAGATCTCTTTAATCTAGGGATTTCCTTATCCTAACAAGACTTAGGAAATCCCTTAAAACCAAATCCAAGAGACTAGCTCATCCTTTCCCACACATCATGGATGCTTAGGGAGCTAGTTAAACCGTTTTTAAGACCCAAGCTTAATGTTCTTCACCTTATATTTCCACCACACATCATGGTTAGGAGGAAAGGGTGAAGAAAGGGTTTATACCACACATCATGGATAAATCTAAATTGGTTTCTTAAGGTTTAGAGAAATTACTAAAAGAGTAAAAATTATGTTTTTAAACCCCAAGTTCGAATCTTCAGCCTCCCTAAGAATGATTCCCAGCCTTGGATCTTCTTTTTAGTATTTGCAAAAACTCGAAATCACTTTCCTTTAGTTTAAGGTTTTAATCTTTTAGCCTAAACATCGCCTAGTTAGCTTAATCTTTGCATTAAGGTCTCTAAATTTATAAAGTTGTGTTTTTCCTTGTCCTGATATTTTATAAATCCCCTAGTATCTTGTTTTTCACCCTGGTAATTAGTTAAGAGTCGGTAAAATTTATTAACTAGTTTTAAAAACTATTTCGTCACCTAGAAATTTATCTAATTTTTCTGTCCTTGGTTTTGCATTTTATAAAATTGGTAACTTCGCGTTTTAAATTCCTAGAAATCTTCTATTGCTTAGTTAACATCTCAGTAAGTATTTTAAAATAGTTCTCAAGTTCATATAGTTGCAGCAAAGAGTTTATTTTGATTTGTTCCCCCATTTAACTCGAATCTGCTTAGCTTTACTTCAAGCTCTTGCATTCTTAATACCTTTCACAACCTGATTTGGATTGATGACCTGAAGTATTACAATGACATAGACAAGCTTTAGATTTTGTTTAACCTGCTAAAAAGCTAGTTATCACTCGTGGAGGAAGGCAGACTCAAGGTGATCCCTGTCTTTGTCAATGTGACAACGAGCGAAGTGAAAAACTTCAGTGGTGTGTTTGGCAGAAAATTCAAGGAGATGAGAAAGAAATACGCGCAGGAAACAGAGAAGGTCCAGAAGTGGAAATATGTTGTGGAATGCATCTCAAAATAAGCGGTGTGGTCTGGAACGATGATAGGTAATGATTTCGTGATTAATTTGTATTCATGGTTGAAAGATTAAAACATTAAGCTAATTCTGTTATCACACGTGCTAGATTAGCAGGCCGTTAAGCGTGTTGCTTATCTAGTTACTTACCTTCTATTAAGATGTTAATCCAATCGGTTACATCAAGATAAGATAGAGAGAGAAGCTAGAGAGAGAGAAGCAAGAAACTCAGTGAACGTATTACGGCGAGTTTAGCCGGAGTTAGTGGATTTGCTCGCCGGGGCTTTTTTGGCCCCAGAGACGTAGTTACCCTCGCGGGAGTGAACTCTGGATGAACAAATCGGTGTCTTCTTTACTTTCTGTAACTTCTTCTTTCTTCTCTTCCAAGTGCGATTCAAGACTAAGGTGAAGTTACATCGAAAGTCAAATCTCAGAAGCTAAGGTGAAGTNGTCAAATCTTTCTTCTTAATTCTCATTTAGTTCTTTGTGAAAACTCTTGTATTTTTATATATCGAGTATTTAAATAATTCTAGTATCAAGTCTTTCTTCTTAGTCTCATCGATTATGTTCAAAAACTCTAAACTTATGTTTAAAAGAGGTAAGAACATGATTTGTGAGTAAACCACCAAGGTTTGAGGTTGGGATGATCCTAGGAGGTTGGAGATTAAAATCTTGGTTTGTTTTTATCTTGTTCTTCATTCAATTCTCTTCTTGGATTTGGGGGTTTTAAGGTCTAGAGATTCTCTATGGAGATCTCTTTAATCTAGGGATTTCCTTATCCTAACAAGACTTAGGAAATCCCTTAAAACCAAATCCAAGAGACTAGCTCATCCTTTCCCACACATCATGGATGCTTAGGGAGCTAGTTAAACCGTTTTTAAGACCCAAGCTTAATGTTCTTCACCTTATATTTCCACCACACATCATGGTTAGGAGGAAAGGGTGAAGAAAGGGTTTATACCACACATCATGGATAAATCTAAATTGGTTTCTTAAGGTTTAGAGAAATTACTAAAAGAGTAAAAATTATGTTTTTAAACCCCAAGTTCGAATCTTCAGCCTCCCTAAGAATGATTCCCAGCCTTGGATCTTCTTTTTAGTATTTGCAAAAACTCGAAATCACTTTCCTTTAGTTTAAGGTTTTAATCTTTTAGCCTAAACATCGCCTAGTTAGCTTAATCTTTGCATTAAGGTCTCTAAATTTATAAAGTTGTGTTTTTGCTCATCCTGATATTTTATAAATCCCCTAGTATCTTGTTTTGCACCCTGGTAATTAGTTAAGAGTCGGTAAAATTTATTAACTAGATTTAAAAACCATTTCGTCACCTAGAAATTTACGTAGTTTTTCTGTCCTTGGTTTTGCATTTTATAAAATTGGTAATTTCGCGTTTTAAATTCCTAGAAATCTTCTATTGGTTAGTTAACATCTCAGTAAGTATTTTAAAATAGTTCTCAAGTTCATATAGTTGCAGCAAAGAGTTTATTTTTGATTTGTTCCCCCATTTAACTCGAATCTGCTTAGCTTTACTTCAAGCTCTTGCATTCTTAATATCTTTCACAACCTGATTTGGATTGATGACCTGAAGTATTACAATGACATAGAAAAGCTTTAGGTTTTGTTTAACCTGCTAAAAAGCTAGTTATCAAATGGCGCCGTTGTCAAGCTCGGGTTATAAGTGAATTTATTGAGATTTGGAGCTTAGTGGAGACTAAGTTTTCTTTTTGTATTTGGTTACTAATTTTCCTATTTGTGTACTTGTGTTTTCAGGTATATGAACCTGAGGTCTAGAGGTGACAATAACCTATTCGCAACACTTGACAACATCCATCAACTTGGAAGCGCAAGACATAGGAGGGAAAGACTACTACTCGATATCGAAGAGTACCATCAAGAGGAGATGGCTGACCACGACCAGGTGGAGGATCCACTTCAACACGCTGCTGCTGGCAGAGGCATTGGACAGCTTTACCATCCTCAAAGAGCACCACGCATCATTGGCGCCGGTGATGCACCGAACACGCACACCAATCGCTTCGGCATCACGCCCCCACCGGTGCAAAACAACTACTTCGAAATCAAGCCTGGATTCGTATCTATGGTCCAGAACAACAAGTTCCATGGCCTGGCAATGGAAGACCCACTAGAGCACTTGGACAACTTCGAGCAAGTGTGTGGGATGATAAAGATAAACGGCATATCGGAGGATAGCTTCAAGCTACAACTTTTCCCTTTTTCTCTTGGGGACAAAGCAAGGCATTGGGAGAAAACAAGGCATTGGGAGAAAACCTTACCACAAGGCACCATCACGTCCTGGGTTGAATGCAAGAAAGCCTTCCTCTCAAAGTTCTTCTCAAGCACGAGAACGGCTAGGCTAAGGAGCGAAATAAGCGGCTTTACTCAAAGGCACAATGAGAGCTTTAGTGAAGCAATGTAGTGGTTCAAGGACTATACCATACAGTGTCCTCACCACGGCTTCACAGAGGAAACACTCTTGAGCACAATATACCGTGGAGCCTTGCCCAAAATTCGCATGCTACTTGACACGGCAAGCCGAGGAAACTTTCTTGGACAAGATGTCCACGATGGAATGGAACTCATTGACAACTTCGCTTTGAGTGATGGAAATTATTCTGAGGACTATGACAGAGCACCAAGAGGCCATGAATTGGAGGCACACAAGAAGGAGTTGAAGTCACTCCATGAAAAAATTGATAAGATGATGATTGCCAACCAAAAACATGTCCACTTCGTCGGAGAAGCCGCGGGCTTGTCTCAAGAAAGAAGTGAGGAAGAGTTTGAGGAAGCAAATTGGGTTGGAGGCCAAGACTATCCTAAGCCACAGGGCTACGCCCCAAGGTATCAAGGCAACAACAACAACTTGTCATACAAGAGCACCAATGTGGAAAATCCAAAGGACCAAGTCTACCCTCCACAACAAACAAATCAAGCCAAACCGTTTGTACCTTACAACAAAGGAGGATTTCCACAAAACAGTGGGTATCAAGGGCAAATACAAGGCAACTACCAAGGCAACCAACAGCAAGGAAACAAAGCTTACCCTCCTGGTTTCGTGCCACAGCAACAACAACATCAAGCGCCACCTCAAGATCCGGTACAAGGCATGTTTCAACAACTTCTACAAGGCCAAGCTTCTACAAATCAAAAATTTGTGGATATGAACAACCGGCTAGACTCCTCCCTTACTGAAGTCTCTACACAGATCAGCAACATCAACACCAAGATTCGCCAGTTAGAGAAGGGAAAAGCGAGTACAAGCGGTCATGCTACACTACCCGGACAATGCGAAACAAATCCCAAGGAGTATGCGAATGTGATCACTCTAAGGAGTGGAAAGGAAGTCGCACCAACGTCTACAGCAAAAGACAATGAGGACATTGTGGTTCAAGAGGGGGGGGAGTGATCTTTCCAATGATCAAGAGATCACCTTCGACAATGTCTACATCGAAAGGGCAAGGAAGGGCAAGGAAGCGGTTTTGGAAAAACAAGTGGGGGAAACGACCAAAGAAAAAAATATTTTCATACCTCCACCTTACAAACCGAAGCTCCCCTTCCCTGGACGCTTCAAGAAGCAGCTGGTAGAGAAGCACATAGCCTTGTTTGAAAAACATTTGAGAAACGTGGAGCTGAAATTGCCACTACTCGATTGTTTAGCCATGGTGCCGAAGTATGCCAAGTTTCTGAAGGATACACTCGCCAAGACAGCTAAGGGTTGCCAAGAGGTCATGGTGTTGAGCCAAGAATGCAG
Source organism: Alliaria petiolata (assembly GCA_020283515.1). Taxonomy (NCBI): domain Eukaryota; kingdom Viridiplantae; phylum Streptophyta; class Magnoliopsida; order Brassicales; family Brassicaceae; genus Alliaria; species Alliaria petiolata. The sequence goes on from JAHZTW010000001.1 coordinate 62,959,685, forward strand.
CGCAATCATCCACAAGGAGATAGCACCGAAAAAGCTAGGAGATCCAGGCTCGTTCACAATACCTTGTGCGCTAGGGCCGTTGAGGTTTAGCAACTGTTTGTGCGACTTAGGGGCAAACATTAATCTAATGCCCTACTCCATAGCAAAGAAGCTAGGCTTCACCAAGTTTAAGGAGTGCAGAATCTCGTTGATCTTGGCCGACCGAAGTGTAAGGCTCCCGGTAGGAATGCTTGAAGACTTACCGGTGAGGATAAGCAATGTGAGTGTCCCCACGGACTTTGTTGTTCTTGAAATGGATGAAGAACTTAAGGATCCCCTAATCCTTGGAAGACCGTTTTTGGCGACTGCTGTTGCTATAATTGACGTCAAGAATGGCAAAATTTCATTGCACTTGGGCAAAGACATCAAGCTCAACTTCGATATTAATGAGGTTTTGAAGAAACCGACGATCGATGGACAAGTCTTCTACATAGAATCTATGGATCTTTTAGCTGATGAATTGCTAGAGGAATTAGGTCAAGAAGATCATCTACTAGTGGCGCTGACAAAGGAGTGTGGAGAGTATGGCTACCTAAGTGATCAGACCCAAGAATACATTCGCATCCTTGACTCTCGCAAAACTATCAAGGAGATCAACCAAGAGATCGAGCCACTCACTCGATCTGAAGACAAGATCGACAGCCCGATCAACCAATCCACTCGATCCAGGGAAGAGATCAACCTGCCGACACGATCTCCTCATCGATCAAAGGAAGAACGACTGAGCCAATCAAGGGAAAGAACTCGATCGACACAAGATCGAGTGGTCGATCGACCCATCAACTCGATCACAGCAGGGCAGACGCTTGAAGAAGAAAGTATGGAGGCTCATGACTCGGGGTCTAAGGAAGCGAATGAGGACAACAATCTCAACAAGAACCAAGACGAGGACTGGAGTGAGCTGCTAGCCCCAAAGGTGGACCTCAAGCAGCTACCAATTGTTCTAAGGTATGCTTTCTTAGGACCAAATGGGACTTACCCGGTCATTATTAATGACAATCTGAATGATGATGAGTTAGACTCTCTCCTTAGGGAATTGAGGAAGTATAGGAAGGCCATTGGGTATTCTCTAAGTGACATCAAGGGCCTTTCACCATTACTTTGTACTCATAGAATTCATTTAGATGATGAGAACACTTCTTCAATTGAACATCAAAGGCGCTTGAACCCGAATTTGAAAGAGGTGGTTAAAAAAGAAATCCTAAAACTCTGAGAGGCCAACGTGATATACCCCATAAGTGATAGCACTTGGATCTCACCGGTCCATGTCGTGCCTAAAAAGGGGGGAATCACGGTTATAAAAAATGAAAATGATGAACTAATACCTTCTAGGATCATCACCGGTCATAGGATGTGTATAGATTATCGAAAGCTTAACAAGGCCACTAGGAAAGACCATTTCCCACTGCCATTCATTGATCAAATGCTAGAAAGATTAGCCAACCACCCCTACTACTGTTTTCTAGACGGTTATAGTGGTTTCTTTCAAATCCCGATTCACCCTAATGATCAAGAAAAGACAACCTTCACTTGTCCTTATGGAACATATGCTTATAGGAGAATGCCTTTTGGTTTATGTAATGCTCCTGCCACATTTCAAAGATGCATGATGTTTATATTTTCTGACTTGATTGAGGAGATGGTTGAGGTATTCATGGATGATTTCTCCGTGTATGGCTCTTCCTTTGGTGTTTGTTTGTCTAATTTGTGCAAGGTACTCAAGGGATGTGAGGAGACCAATCTCGTGCTCAATTGGGAGAAATGCCACTTCATGGTAACAGAGGGGATTGTCCTTGGTCACAAGATCTCAGGAAAAGGCATTGAAGTGGATAGAGCAAAGGTAGAAGTGATGGTCACTTTGGCGCCTCCGGCTAACGTGAAGGGCATAAGAAGTTTCTTGCGGCACGCTGGCTTCTACATGAGGTTTATAAAAGATTTTTCCAAGCTAGCACGTCCCCTCACAAGGCTATTATGCAAAGAAGCTGAGTTCAACTTTGATGAAGAATGCCACCAAGCGTTCAAAACCATCAAGGGCGCGCTAGTAACCGCACCGATAGTACAAGCACCGGATTGGGACTTTCCCTTTGAGATCATGTGCGATGCTAATGACTAAGCTGTAGGAGCTGTCTTGGGGGCAGAGAAAATACAAGAGGTTGCATGTTATTTACTATGCTAGTCGCACATTGGACGATACACAAGTAAAATATGCAACCACCGAGAAGGAGCTCCTAGCGGTGGTCTTTGCGTTTGAGAAATTCCGGTCATACTTGGTGGGATCTAAGATGATTGTATACACTGATCACGCAGCACTGAGGTACATCTACTCTAAGAAGGACACAAAGCCAAGACTCCTGAGGTGGATCCTTCTCTTGCAAGAATTCGATATGGAGATCAAAGATAAGAAAGACATAGAGAATGGTGTAGCGGATCATCTTTCAAGAATGAGGGTGGATGAAGTCTTACCTTTGGATGATTCACTCCCTGAAGAGCAACTCATGATGGTCAACACCGTGGTATGTGCAAGGCTAGAAGAGGAGCTTGAAGAAGTTTTGGGCCTAAAAGAAGAAAACCTCCCATGGTATGCGGATATTGTCAA
>JAHZTW010000001.1:62967676-62995280 GCA_020283515.1 Alliaria petiolata
GTAGGTATTTTAAAATAGTTCTCAAGTTCATATAGTTGCAGCAAGGAGTTTATTTTGATTTGTTCCCCCATTTAACTCGAATCTGCTTAGCTTTACTTCAAGCTCTTGCATTCTTAATACCTTTCACAACCTGATTTGGATTGATGACCTGAAGTATTACAATGACATAGACAAGCTTTAGATTTTGTTTAACCTGCTAAAAAGCTAGTTATCACTCGTGGAGGAAGGCAGACTCAAGGTGATCCCTGTCTTTGTCAATGTGACAACGAGCGAAGTGAAAAACTTCAGTGGTGTGTTTGGCAGAAAATTCAAGGAGATGAGAAAGAAATACGCGCAGGAAACAGAGAAGGTCCAGAAGTGGAAATATGTTGTGGAATGCATCTCAAAATAAGCGGTGTGGTCTGGAACGATGATAGGTAATGATTTCGTGATTAATTTGTATTCATGGTTGAAAGATTAAAACATTAAGCTAATTCTGTTATCACACGTGCTAGATTAGCAGGCCGTTAAGCGTGTTGCTTATCTAGTTACTTACCTTCTATTAAGATGTTAATCCAATCGGTTACATCAAGATAAGATAGAGAGAGAAGCTAGAGAGAGAGAAGCAAGAAACTCAGTGAACGTATTACGGCGAGTTTAGCCGGAGTTAGTGGATTTGCTCGCCGGGGCTTTTTTGGCCCCAGAGACGTAGCTACCCTCGCGGGAGTGAACTCTGGATGAACAAATCGGTGTCTTCTTTACTTTCTGTAACTTCTTCTTTCTTCTCTTCCAAGTGCGATTCAAGACTAAGGTGAAGTTACATCGAAAGTCAAATCTCAGAAGCTAAGGTGAAGTTGCATCGGAGTTAATAGGAGAAGCTCAGGCGAAGTAACTTCACAAATTGGTATCAGAGCGCCAGGTTACGGCGCGGATTAAAGCAGATCGACGAAGCTACATCGAAGATGACGACTCATCGGATCGAAGTAGCTTTGTTTGATGGAACCGGAGATTTCGGAATCTGGAAAAAGAGGATGCTGGCAAATCTTAGCGTCCAAGGTCTAAATGATGTATTGACGGAACAAGCTCAATCATCGATTCAAGTAAAAGCAGGGGAAGCAGATCCACTCAAAGCCGGTCTCAAAGGCATTGAAGATCCGACACGAGCTGAAAGAGACGAGAGAGCGATGAACATCATCTTCACGTGCGTCTCAGATCAAGTACTACGCAAGCTCGACAAGTGCGTGACGGCAGCTCAAGTCTGGGCCACTCTTGAAAGGCTCTACACATCGAAGACACTGCCTAATCGAGTCCATGCTCAGCTCAGTGTCTACGCATACAAGATGCAGGACTCAAGAACCATAGACCAGAATGTAGATGACTTCCTGAAGCTGATCGCGGAGCTGAGCAGCCTCAGCATCGAGATCCCAGAGGAGGTCCAGGCCATTCTGCTACTCAACGCTCTCCCAGCCAGATATGATTCCTTGAAAGAAACCTTGAAATATGGTAGAGAATCCATTAGGTCTGAGAAAGTTGTTAGCGCTGCTAAATCTAAGGAAAGGGAATACAAAGAAAGTGCTAGTTCTAGGAATTCTGGTGAAGGGAACTATGTGAGGGGTAAAACGAATAGTTGGAATGGCAGTAGCTCGCATTCTGGTGCAGGTAAAAACAGGAACAGGTCAAGATCGAACTCAAAGGATGGCAAGAGAGTATGCTGGATCTGCGGGAAGGAGAGACACTTCAAGAAACAATGCTACAAGTGGCTAGAAAGAAACAAAGGCAGAGGCCACTCACATGACAAAGGTGAATCAGCATCTGCTCAAGATGATGCTTAGGATTTGATTGGGTTGTTAGTTGCAGAGGTGAATCTGACGACAGATAGAGCGGATCAAGATGAGTGGGTGATGGACATTGGTTGCTCTTTCCACATGACTCCAAGGAAGGAGCTGTTCATTGAGTTCAAAGAGAACACAAGTGGAAGAGTAAAAATGGCAAACAACACGATTACTGAGGTTAAAGGCATCGGCTCCATCAGGTTTGAGAATCCAGATGGTACAACATTCATCTTGCACGATGTGAGATACATGACAGGGATATCTCGAAATCTGATCTCCATGGGTACTTTGGAGGATAAGGGGTGTGAATTCAAGGGGGCTGATGGTGTATTGAAGGTGGTCAAAGGCTGTATAGTGTTCATGAAAGGACTAAGGAAACAGTCTCTGTACATCCTGCAGGGCAAAGCTAAAGTGTCAGAAGCTCATGTAGCAGTGACAGGGGATGATAACCACAGAGAAGTCGAGATAGACTTCACACAGCTATGGCACAGAAGGATGGGACACATCGGTCAGAAAGGTCTTGAGATCTTGGCAAAGAAAGGTTGCTTTGAAGGCAACAAGATAACAGAAATACAATTCTGTGAAGATCGTGTAAAGGGAAAGACTCATCGAGTGAGCTTCGGTCCTGCTCAACATGTGACCAAAGAAAAGCTTGACTATATACACTCAGACCTATGGGGATCTCCCAATGTCCCAATGAGTCTGAGTAAGTGTCAGTATTACATCTTCTTTACGGATGACTTCACAAGGAAGATCTGGGTCTATTTTCTGAGATTCAAGGATGAAGCATTCACAAGTTTTGTGAATTGGAAACGAATGGTGGAGACTCAAAGTGAACGAAAAGTGAAGAAGCTACGAACAGACAATGGTCTCGAGTTCTGCAACAAGCTATTTGACACATTCTGCAAAGAAGAAGGAATTGTAAGATACAAAACATGCACCTACACTCCACAACAAAATGGGGTTGCAGAATGGTTAAACAGGAGCATCATGAATAAGGTTCGCAGCATGCTAAGTGATAGTGGTCTCGGTATGAAGTTTTGGGCTGAAGCTACAGCTACTGCAGTTTACCTAATCAAAAGATCTCCTGCTTCAGCCATTGATTTTAAAGTGCCAGAAGAGCTATGGACATCAGTGATGCCTAGTCTTAAACACCTTAGGAGATTTGGGTGTCTAGCGTATGTTCATGCTGAAGGTGGGAAGCTAAATCCTCGAGCCAAGAGAGGAGTGTTTACAGGCTATCCAGAAGGGGTGAATGGCTTCAAAGTCTGGTTGCTTGACGAGCAAAAGGTTGTCATCAGTAGAAACGTGGTCTTCAGGGAAGAAAAGGTCTACAAAGAGTTGCAGACAGATACAGAGGTAATGTCAAAGAAGGCTCCAAGGACAGTCAGCATTGAGGTTTCAGGTAGACAGTTTACTTCAGAGGGTTCTTCTCGAGGTGGAGACATTCCTGCGAATGTTCAAGAAGACAGTTCATCATCAGAAGAAGAGGTTGAGGATGTAACTAAAACAACAGATGAACAAGGTCAAGACAGTGATATATCAGATGCAGGGAGACCTTGCAGAGTGCGGAATCCTCCAGCGAGATTGAAAGACTACCACTGTGATTCGGCTGATGGTGAAGATGACTTTGCCGGATACATCTGTGCAATGTTAGAAGATGCTGACGCAGAACCTTCATCGTATCAGGAAGCAATGAGAGATGCAGACAATGACAAGTGGACTGAAGCTACAAACGAAGAAATGCATTCTCTCAAGAAAAAACTCACATGGAATTTGATTGATAGACCGAAGGATCAGAAAGCTATCGGGTGCAAGTGGATCTTCAAGAGGAAATCAGGCATTGCTGGTGTTGAAGCTCCGAGATACAAGGCGAGACTCGTAGCCAAAGGGTTCTCACAAAAGTAGGGCATCGACTATCAAGAGGTCTTTGCTCCGGTTGTGAAACATGTATCTATTCGATACTTGTTGTCAGCGATTGTTCACTACGACATGGAGTTGCAACAAATGGATGTGAAAACAGCGTTTTTACATGGAAGCTTGGACGAGTTTATAGTAATGGAACAGCCTGAGGGATTTGTAGACAAGAAGCATCCGAATAAAGTGCGTTTGCTTAAGAAATCACTTTACAGTCTGAAACAATCTCCAAGACAATGGAACAGAAGATTTGATGACTTCATGATGGAGAAGAGTTACAGTAGAAGTGAACATGATCAGTTTGTTTACTTCAAAAAACTTTACAATGACGTTTACATCTATCTGCTACTCTATGTGGATGATATACTCATAGCATCTATTGATAAAGGTCAAGTGCATAAGCTCAAGTCTCTTCTCAGCTCTGAATTCGATATGAAAGACTTAGGCGATGCAAAGAAAGTCTTGGGAATGGAGATAGTCCGAGACAGAGTACTAGGAGGATTGTGGATATCACAAGAAAGCTACTTGTTGAAAGTTCTGTCAAATTTCAACATGGATCAGTCAAAGCTAGTCTCCACTCCAATGGGAGTTCACTTCAAGTTGAAGGCAGCTACAAAGTATGAGTTAAGAGAACAGTCTGCTTTCATGGAAAGTATTTCGTATCAAAGTGTTGTGGGAAGCATAATGTATTCTATGGTTGGTACGAGGCCTGACTTGGCATACCCTTTGGGCTTGATCAGTCGCTTCATGTCAAAACCAATAAAGGAGCATTGGCAGGCAGTTAAGTGGGTATTAAGGTACATCAGAGGTACAGTGGAAACTAAGCTGAGCTACAAGAAGAAGGGAGACTTCGTTGTCAGAGGGTATTGCGACTCAGACTACGCATCTGATCTCGATCACAGAAGGTCTATTACAGGTATGGTTTTTACTGCAGGTGGTAACACAGTCAGCTGGAAGTCTACGTTGCAGAAAGTTATAGTGTTGTCAACAACAGAGGCAGAGTATATTGCATTGTCTGAAGCGGTAAAGGAAGGTGTCTGGTTAAAGAGGTTTGCAGAAGAGTTGGGGTTTCCACAAGACTCTATGGAGATCTACTGTGATTCTCAAAGCGCCATCGCTTTATCAAAGAATGATGTTCATCACGAGCGAACAAAGCACGTAGCTGTCAAATACCACTTCATTCGGGATTTGATCAGTGCTGGTGAAGTTCAAGTGCTGAAGATTTCTACAATGTACAATCCAGCAGACATTTTCACGAAGGTTCTTCCGGTGTACAAGCTAAGAGAAGCATTGCAGATGCTTCGGGTCTCTAAAAATTGAGACAAGCATCCGGTGAAGGATGCAGGTAGTCTGTAAAGACTACAAGGAGCCACCAAGAAGTTCAGAAGAGAAGTGTGATCTTGTCTAAGGTGGAGATTTGAAGGTTATAGCCGAAGATCACAAGTATTGAAGCTGCATCAAGAGTTTCAGCTAAGGCGCATCAAGAGGTTCTCGGTTCGAGTCAAGCCTGATGCAAAAGTCCACTAGCGTTTACAGATGTCACTCTCTCTTTGGTCAAGTGTGTGTTATCACACGTGCTAGATTAGCAGGCCGTTAAGCGTGTTGCTTATCTAGTTACTTAACTTCTATTAAGATGTTAATCCAATCGGTTACACCAAGATAAGATAGAGAGAGAAGCTAGAGAGAGAGAAGCAAGAAACTCAGTGAACGTGTTACGGCGAGTTTAGCCGGAGTTAGTGGATTTGCTCGCCGGGGCTTTTCCGGCCCTAGAGACGTAGCTAACCTCGCGGGAGTGAACTCTGGGTGAACAAATCGGTGTCTTCTTTACTTTCTGTAACTTCTTCTTTCTTCTCTTCCAAGTGCGATTCAAGACTAAGGTGAAGTTACATCGAAAGTCAAATCTCANCTCTGGGTGAACAAATCGGTGTCTTCTTTACTTTCTGTAACTTCTTCTTTCTTCTCTTCCAAGTGCGATTCAAGACTAAGGTGAAGTTACATCGAAAGTCAAATCTCATAAGTTAAGGTGAAGTTACATCGGAGTTAATAGGAGAAGCTCAGGCGAAGTAACTTCACATCTGTGTTTGTATTGTTTAATTATGGGTTTGATTGATATGTCAAAAGAATAGCAGAATAACTGAATAATTATAAAATAACTTAACTTGATCAACTTTTTGTAAAATAATTATAAAACACTGAATATCTAGTTTAGTAGATTGATCACATTTTGTATTTTCTAACTATATATTTAACACGTTAGTAATACATAGTGGAGTCACTTTTTATGAAAACATAATTTTTTTGATGAATAATATTATGAATGGTATTCTCTCCATTTCACAAAGAGTGTCATTTGAGAGTTTTTCACACATATTAAAAAATCTATTAAAAACTCTATTTTACCCCTTATTAATACACCAAATACATCTCTCTTTCTAATTAATACACTAAAACTACAAGGTTAAAACTGGATTTTTCATCAAAATTCTGCATTAAAATCATAAAACGACACTCTTTGTAAAACAAGAATTAAATATCAAAACGACACTCTTTGTTAAACGGATGGAGTATTAGTATTACCATTTATCATATATTTTTTTTTCCTAATTGCAGGCCTTTCGGGGTTCCTTTTTAAGCTCAGCCATGTCCCAGCACAGACAGATATGTTGTTAGTGAGACTGTCAAGGCGGTTAAGAAACAGCTGTTCCTAATGTATGGAAGAGATCCTAATCCTATGCATGGCAAAGATCGCGTGTTTTCAAATTTAATAATGGAGGTCTTGATTGGAACTTGCGGTGGCGTCTGAATACCTCAAATCTTTTTCACTAATAAAGAACTTCTCAGAGTTGCTTTCTGGTTAGTAGCTCTTCCTGTTTTCTTTATGGTCTTTCAGAAATTTGAAGAAGACGTGAAAACACCACCACCTGTGACCACACCACCACCACCATCTTAGGAGCTGGATTAAGACAAAAGTGTGATATATATTACTCCCTAAAAAACAAAAAAATTGAAGTGTGTGAAATGGTTTGCTTCTTGCTTGTGTGTTAAGTAAAAAGAGAAAAAGAATGAAAAAGTTTGTGTCTTGTGTATTTTTTTTTATTTTGATGTAATTGTGTGTTTTCTCTAGTTACCACTTGTCCTCTCTGTACAATTGTGATAATACATTTACTGTGTGTTTGTTGTGTTAAAGTCTTTGATTCTTCACTGGTAGATAATAATACATTACATTGCTTATCTATGAGATTACTCAAAAGTCAAAATGATGAACTAAACTAAAACAAGAAAATCAGAAAACCAACTTCTTCTTCAGTGTGCTTGCATCTCTCACGCACCCTCCATGACGTATCCAAGCTGAGCCCGAGGGGGCAGCTTCTCGGCTTTATCCAAACACTAGAGACGGTCATGAGTTGTGGAGAGGTCAAAGTCTTCGTAGACGACAACTCGCTTAGGAGAACACCACTAACACATCTTTTGAAGGAGATAAAAGAATCAAGGATCGCCATTGTTGTCTTGTCTTCTCGAAGAGATACATGAAGTCAGAGTGGTGCTTGAAGGAGCTTGTGGAAGTGGAGAAGCTCATGACTAAAGGCAGACTTGTGGTGATGTAGAGAACCTTGAAGGTGAGTTCGGTAATAATTTCATGAAAACGAGACAGATTTTCACCGATGATCCCGAGAGGATCCAGAGATGGAACATTGCTTAAAGATATATAGCAAAATTATCAGAGATGGAGCACGTACTATACTGATCTTTTGTTGCTCAGTCGCTTGCAATTGATTCTCTCTTGCTAAGCTATTCTTTGCGGGTTCCAAGAGACCTGAACAAGTACTTACTGCAAGACCTTCACACTTGGTTCTTGCTTCTTCATTCATTACGTATCACATTCAATTTTAACAAAAGGCTTTAAGCTACTAAACACCATGGATGATACCAGTTTGGTTTGAGCATAAACAAGAACACTGCTCTTCGTTTGATTCTTTCTTGATCATTCGCTTTTCACGATGGATCATACGTTTGATTAGGGGTACCTTCTGAGTCACTTGCCTCCAAATCTCGTTCACAGTTCCATTTGGATGCGTATAATCGAAGTATCGTCTCACCTACACAAATCAAACTTTATTGGTTTCTTTGGAGTCGCAAGTTCAGTTAAAAAAAAAAAAAAGAACAAGAAACTCTCTTTACCTCTTTCATAGCCTTCTGATACTTTAAAATCTTCCCTGGTTTCACTTTTCTCAGCTTCTTAACCAAAAACCCGGGTTTCAAAGCCGCATCACTCCTCAAGAACACAGAGAACTCTCTGTAATCTATAACATCTTCGAACGGTAGCTCGATACCATCGCTTACAATCACCGGGACACATAAACTCGCGATGGAATCAAACAATCTGCAAGCAGAAGGAGTATCACCAGCTGGATGTAGACAAAACTTAGATGTATGCCTCCCTTGTTTAGCCGCACGCCTATTCTCTCTTGACGGTGTTTCATGTTTGATCACAACATCATCTTCCTTCTCAAGCAGCTTGAAAAGCAAATCTCTGACTTTGCCTCCCTGTAAACACACATCAGACCACATTCAGAGACATACTAGTATTGCCAAAGTCAGCATCATTGCTCTTGATCTCTCGCAATCTAACACATTTGAAATTCAATTCCAATCCATAAACAAGAACACTAGCTAATAACTATGGCAGGAATCTATGTATTGAACTCAAATTTAGACTCTTTATCCGAAAATTCAAGATTAAGAACATTAGAGAGATTAAAAATCTTACATCTTTGCGATAATGGTTTCCCATAAAGAACAAAAACGTGTTCCTCTTCTTGACACCAAGCTCGCCTTCATAAGCATCAATCCTATGAGAGTAAGGTATGATTACGTCCTTCACAAGCGACCCTTGGTCAGCTCTTAACCGGCCAAAATCCGCCACAAGCAAAACCGCGTTCTTGACCCGATCCATGACCCGTTTCAACGCATTCGGGCCACCGGCGACAATCACATGATCCCTCCCGTTGTTCCTCCTCCACCATACTTGATCTTCTAACCAAATCATCAAGCTCTCCTGCATGTCCTCGTCGCTGTAACCCGAACCGGATCCGGGTCGACCCGAGTTCACTATCAAGCTTAGAGAAGAGAAAGCAGAGACGTAGAACAGATCCGCCTCCGCCGGGTCAAAAACCCTGATGATTGGTGACCCGACCCGTTCGATTTCGGGTCGGATAAGATCCGAGAAGAGATGCCACTCGTCCATATGCTGATGACCCGGATATTTCAACCCGGTGACGTCATCGGATTTCTCTCCGCCGCGAGCTATGCGGTGCTGCTCGATGACTCCGTAAGTGAAATCCGTTGGCAGGTCGTACATGTAAACCCTCGTCTTATGCGGTTTCCTCGGAAAGTCGAAACTTTCTCGGGAATCGACGAGATTTCGCCGAACCGAACCCGAATCGGAGTAAAAACTTGGGTATAAGAAGGTATTGACAAAGACGAAGATTGAGAAAACAGAGAGAACTGAAACTGCGACCTTCTTCGATTCGGAGAACAAATTATTGGGTTTTCTGATTTTGGGCTTTGATCTCTCATTCATCTCGTGAAAAATCCCAGCAAAAAAGCTTTCTTCTTTTTTCTTCTCCTTCAATTTAAAGCTTCTTCGATGTGGCAGAAAAAAAGAGGTTTTTTATTGGGAAAAATAAACAAGTTCATCTTCACGACTCACGAGACATGGTTTTGGTTTGGTAGTAAGTAAAACTAGGTAGGTACTATGCGTGTTTGAGAAATCGACGTTTGAACTTGAATTATTTTTTAAAAAAAAATTTAGCAAAAAAAACTTGAATTATTTTTTTAGTTAGTAATAATATGTCCGTTACGATTTTAGTCAACTGTTTTTTGTGCAAAAGATTTTTTAATCAATTTGTTTTATGCAAAAAATTAAGAAATTAAAAGATTTGATTTAGTTTCGGTTTGGTACAGGGTCGATTCCCAATTAATCTGATTGATTTAATTCGCAAAGTTGTTGCTTTCTTCCTAATTTTCATCCCTCCTAAAGCGATTACTTGCGGCGGCGAATCAAATCGAGGGTTAGTTCTTCTTCACACTCAGATTTCTCTCTGTCGATTGCATCTTTACGTATGTGATTTTAACCGGCGATTTGGTGAACAAAAATTGAAACTTTTCTTTCGCATATGCATGATGTGATGCTGTTGTCTTTTGAAATTAGGATTTCGTTTCTCTCGTGATGGGTTTCGATAGAATCAGCGAATTGCCGGATTCTTTGGTAACTCAGATACTCTTAAACCTTGCGACCAAAGATTCCGTTAAGACCAGTGTTTTATCGACAAGATGGAGAAATCTTTGGTTAAATGTTCCAGGACTTGACTTAACTGTCAATGATTTCACTAGTTGTAGCCAAGTCTTTTCGAGCTTCTTCATCGACAAATATACCGAGTTCAACCATAAATCACGAATGCAAAAGTTCAAGATCAAGTACCACGTATGCAACGAGTATACTCGAGATAGGTTCTTGGAGTGGATTGGTACAGCAGTAGATCGTGGAATCCAACATTTAGATGTTGAGACTGATATTGGTCTTTATATGCCTCAGAACATCTACAATAGCAACACATTGGTCTCGTTAAAGCTCGTATTCGTAGGAATCGAGACTCCACCGTTTGTAGTTTCTCTACCTTGTCTTAAGATCGTGCATTTACAAGATGTTTGGTATGAACATGATCCTTTGCTCATGGATAAAATCATCTCAGGCTGTCCTGTTCTTGAAGATCTTACATTGATTAGGACTAATGTTTATTTATCTGGAGAAGTTCTGCTGTTTTTGCGTGTGAGGTCTCAGACTCTTAAAAGCTTTCGTCTCACGTTTGAGGATAATAGTATATGTAGTACAGAATTTTCGGTTGATATTGATGCTCCAAGACTCGAGTATTTGAGTTTTAAAGACAATCAATCTGATAGGATTGTAATCAAGAACTTGAGCTCCTCCTTGTTCAAGATCGACATTGATAGTGAGTTTAATGCTAAGTATGGAAACACTTTGGATCCAAAGGAGATTATGAAGAGAAATACCATCTGCGATTTTCTGTCCGAGATATCTAGTGTAAGACATATGATCATATCTCAGCGTACTATAGAGGTATATTGTATATTACTCTGTGATGTTTACATAACATTTAAATGTACTTTGAGAAGATTCTCAAAGATGTATCCACTTTTCTTTCTTCTTGCAGGTTCTCTTTCTATATTGCAATCCGATTCTCGAATTCAATAACCTATATCGTTTGCAAGCTGCGTTCTGTAGCTCCATGTTACAATTGTTGCCAATCTTCCTTGAGAGCTGCCCGAATCTGAAAGATCTCATTTTGGTAAGATTCTGTTTGAATTGTGAATTTGGTTTTAAAACATTGTTAAAATATATTGTAAACTTCGCTTGTTCGTTTGCAGGACTTTGCTGTTTCGACGGAACCAGAGCAAACCGAACTTACTTATGTCCCTCATTGTTTGTTATCGAGTTTGGAGTGTGTTGAGATTAGGGAATTGATTATGGAAGAAGAACCCGTGAAGAAATTAGTGAGATATTTTCTCGAGAATTCTTTACTCCTCAAGAAACTCATTCTACGATTCAAAGATTCTTCTATAGCAAAACAAGATTCAGATATCTTGGAGGAGCTTCGTACTTTCACAAAGCGTTCTCGCAAATGTCAGATCATCATTCATTGACAATGTCATTGAAGATCAGTGTTGGATTAATTGTTTGTTATAGACATGGGGCGTGGATTATTCTGGTTTTGGGTTTGAAATCACTCAATATTCGAGCAAAAGTTTCCCATTTTGTTTCTTCTCATTCTTCACAACTACATAACTAGCGTTAGAGGAACAAAGTTAGAGTGATTAAGAAAGAATTAAAGTTTACGTCTTTCATTAGCTAAAAATGTCAAATCCTTGTCTTTTCGGAAATCTCTCACAAACTAACACATTTGATATTCAATCCCAATCCTTAAACAAGAACACTACCTATAACTATAGTTAGAATCTCTGTGTTGAACTCAAAAGTACTCAACTTTATAGACTCTTTTTCCAAATTCAAGATCAAGAACATTAGAGACATTAAATCTTACATCTTTGCAATATTGATTTCCCATGAAGAACAACAATATGTTCCTCTTCTTTACACCAAGCTCGCCTTCATAAACATCAATTCTATGAGAATAAGGTATGATTACGTCAAGTCGTTTGAAAAAAAAAAAGTTATGATTACGTCCTTCACAAGCGACCCCTTGGTCAGCCCTTAACGGGCCAAAATCCGCCACAAGCAAAACCACATTCTTGACCCGATCCATGACCCGATCCATGACCCGTTTCCACGCATTCGCATATGATCTGATGCTGTTGTGTTTGAAACATTTAGGGTTTCTTTTCTCGTGATGGGTTTCGATAGAATCAGCGAACTGCCGGATTGTTTGCTATTTCAGATACTCTTAAACCTTCCGACCAGAGATTCCGTTAAGACAAGCGTTTTATCCAAGAGATAGCAGTTTCTTTGGCTTATGGTCCCTGGACTTGACTTTAAAGCCAATGATTTCCCTCATTCAAGCCAAGTCTTCGTAAAGTTCATGGACAAATTTCTGGAGTTTAATCACAAATCACGAATGCAAAAGCTCAAGATAAGGTATGATAAACACAATGGTACCATTAGCCATCGAATCGTCGAGTGGATCTGTATATGGGTTGATCGCGGAATTCAACATTTAGATATTGAGTTCCAGATATATCCAAATATGCCTCACAACATTTACAAGAGCAAGACGTTGGTGTCTTTGAAGCTTGCAAATGTTGGGATCGAGGATCCAGATTTTGTTGTTTCTCTAGCTTCTCTCAAGATTATGCATTTAGAAAACATATGGTACAATGATGATCCTTTTTTCATGGGGACACTCATTTCAGGCTGTCCTGTTCTTGAGGATCTCGCCTTGATTGATCATTCTGGTAGTTATATATTATCTCGGATTTATGTTTTGTCTGCGTGTGAGGTCTCAGACTCTAAAGTCCATTCGTTTCGAGTTTGATAATAAAGGCAGTAGTTCATATTTTGCAATTGAGATTGATGCTCCACAAGTCAAGTATATGAAACTTAGAGATTATCAATCTGATAGGATTGTGGTGAAGAATCTCAGTTCTTTGGTCATGATCGACATTGATACTGACTTCAAACCTGAGTATAGAGATCCTTTGGGTCCAGCGAAAAGAGATAATATCACTAATTTTCTCACCGGTATTTCAACTGTAAAACATATTATCATCTCTCAGCATACTCTAGAGGTAAATATATACTTTTGTTATGCATCTATACCAATAAACGTACGTACATAAGTTCTCTATGATGTATATTTTTCTTTCTCTCTTGCATATCGTCTTTCTATATTCCAAACTATGGGTGGGCAAAAAAACCGTAACCGATAAAACCAAACCATACCAAACCGAAAAAAATGATATGGTTTGGTTATGGTTAAACCTAAAAAACTATTTGGTTATCATTTTTTAAAACGTTTCGGTTTAGATTTGGTTTGGTTAAAAACCGTCAAACCAATGGTTTTTTTGTTTTTAGAATATTTTCTTATATCTTTAGTTTAGTTTATGTTCAGATTTTATTATTGGTTTAATTATCTTTATAATATACTAAATCTTAACTCATAAATTTAAAATATAATATTTACAAAAAATATAAACATATAAATAATAAAAAGTTGTAAACCCTAAGACTTGTGGTTTTTTATTTTAGTTTTTGGCTTTTATACTTGGTTTTATTGATGATTTATATTTATTTCTTATGATTTGGATTATATTCTTTGAACTTATTGTTTTGTTTCATTCATATCTATTATTAATTTATTATTATTTCTATTCATTGTTTGAATCAAAATTTTCCGTAATAGTATAATTCCGAAAAAACCGAAACCGAACCATACCAAACCGAAATATATATGGTTTTTATATGGTTTCAATTTTTATAAAACCGATAAACCGTAAAAGCGAAAAAACCGAACCGAAACCAACCCGAAAACCGAAGTGCCCACCCGTATTCCAAATCGATTCCGAAATTCGATAACTTATATCGTTTACAAGCTGTGTTATCTAGCTCCATGTTACAATTGTTGCCAATCTTTCTTGAGAGCTGCCCAAATCGAATTTCGGAATCGGTTTGGAATAGAGGTGGGCATTTCGGTTTTCGGTTTGGTTTCGGTTCTGTTTTTCCGGTTTTCCGGTTTATCGGTTTTATAAAAATTCAAACCATATAAAAACCATATATATTTAGGTTTGGTATGGTTCGGTTTTCTTCTGTTTTTGGTTTTTCGGTTTTATAAAAATTAAAACCATACAAAACTCATATGTAACTTAATTCAATTTGGTATGGTTCGGTTTCAGTTTTTTCGAAATTATACTATTACGGAAAACTTTGAATCTTTGATTCAAACTATGTATGAAAATATTAATAATAGATATGAGTGAAACAAAACAAAAAGTTCAAAGAATAGAATTCAAATCATAGAAAATAAATATAAATCATCAATAAAACCAACTCTATAAAAGGTAAGAACTAAAAAATAAATAAATATTTCCATTCGTAGTTTGTAAATATTATATTTTAAATATTTATATGTAGATATTTTTTAAAATATTATATTTAAACTTATGAGTTAAGATTTAGTAAATTATAAACATAATTAAGCCCAATAATAAAATATGGACATAAACTAAACTAAACTAAAAAAATATAAATTATTTAAAATTTAGTTCTAAAACCAAAAAAACCTTTCGGTTTGACGGTTTTTAACCAAACCAAATCTAAACCAAAACTTTTAAAAAATAATAATCAAATGGTTTTTTAAGTTTAACCATAACCAAACCATATCATTTTTTCGGTTTGATATGGTTTGATGTTTTTGGTTACGGTTTTTTTTTCCCACCCCTAGTTGATTTATTTCATAAGGTTACCATTTTTCTTCCTAATTTTGTTTAAACTTTTAAGTGATCATGGTCTAATATTTGTTCTTGAATGTGTTGAGATCATAGATTTGATTATGGATGAAGATACTTGTAAGGTACTTTCTTGAGAATTATGTAGTTCTCAAGAAACTGATTCTGCATTTTAGAGATTATCCTATAACCAAACAAGCTTAAGATTATAGCATAATCAAAATATCAAGCTTAAGGATTTGACCAAAAAAAAAAAAAAAAAATAGCTTAAGATAGGACCTTCGTACATTCACAAATCGTTCTCGACTTCTCGCATATATCAGATATGTTAAGATGATATTTTGTGTTTGAAAATTGCAGTTAGGCATATTCAAGTTTACTCTTCTTCAACATCTGTGTTAGATATTTAAAATTTTACCAAGAAAAAAAAAGGGATCTCTGTTAGAAGCAATAAAGTTACAAAATTACGTAAATTGATAATCGCTGACACAGAAAAAATAGTAATATGATAATCGCTTTGATTAAGCAGAACAACAAAATCACTTCTATTGTATAACAAAGTTATTATTCATTTCCCCAAGTTGCTATTTTTCTTCCTAATTTTTCAGTCCTTCTAAAGCAAATTACTTGCGGCGAGTCCTTAAATCGACGGTGAGCTCTTCACACTCAGATTTCTCTCTCTCGGTTGGATTTTGGGATCAATTCTGAAACTTTGCTCCTCCTTAAGCGATAACTTCAACAATAATTCCCCCGGCGAGTCAAATCGACGGTGAGTTCTTCATACCCAGATATTAATCGACTTGCAACCTGGATTTTTGTGATCAATTCTGAAACTTTTTCAACATATGATTGTTTTTGATACTTTAGGATTTCGTTTCTGGCGATGGGTTGCGATAGAATCAGCGAGTTGCCAGATTCTTTGTTAACTCAAATTCTCTCATACCTTCCGACCAAAGATTCCGTTAAGACAAGTGTTCTATCGAAGAGATGGGAGTCTCTCTGGGTTAGTGTTCCTGTACTTGACTTAAAGGTCAGCGATTTCCCTGACGAAGACTATGATTGCTTCATCGACAATTTCTTGGAGCTTAATCAAAAATCACGATTGCAAAAGTTCAAATTGAAGTATGATGAATACACCTACGACGATGATCGGTTCTCGGGCTGGGTTTGTACAGCGGTTGATCGCGGAGTCCAACACTTAGATGGTGAAGGTTTTGACACTGATATGTGTATGAGAGAGTTCATGCCTCAGGAAATTTATAATAGCCAGACATTGGTGTCTTTGAAGCTTGTAACCTTAGGAATCCCGAATCCCGAGATCGTTGTTTCTCTGCCTTGTCTTAAGATGATGCATTTGGAAGACGTTTGGTATTTTGATGATCCTTTGATCATGGAGAAGGTCATCTCAGGTTGTCCTGCTCTTGAAGATCTTACGTTGATCAGGCCTGTTGATTTTTGTGATATAGACGCGCTGCAGGTTCTTCGCGTGAGGTCTCATACTCTTAAAAGGTTTTTTCTCACGTTCGAGCGTAGTGTGGATTGTACAGATTATTCGGTTGAGATCGATGCTCCAAGGCTCGAGTGTTTGTGTTTTAATGATAACCAATCTGATATGATTGTAGTCAAGAACCTGGCTTCTTTATCCGAGATCGAGATTGATACCGAGTTCAATGTTCAGTTTGGCGGCAGTCCTTTGAAACCGGAGGATTTAAGCAAGAGAGATAATATCCGTGAGTTTCTCACCGGTGTATCAAGTGTAAGACATATGATCATCTCTCGGCCTACTCTAGAGGTATGATGGTCTTTGATGCATATTATGACTATTAAATGTTCTTGTATTCTCTATGATTCATCCATTTCTTTCTTCTTGTAGGTCCTCTACCAATATTCTAAACTGGGACCGATTTCCGTTTTCGTTAACTTGTATCGTTTGGAAGCTGCCTTCTCTAGCTCCACGTTACAATTGTTACCAGTCTTTCTTGCAAGCTGTCCAAATCTGAAAAAACTCATCTTGGTAAGAGAGTTTGTTGAAACCTGTGATTTGGCTGAGTGAGAAAGAACATTGTTCGTTTATTTTAAACTTTCATTGTTTTGTTTGTAGGACTTTGCTGTTTCAGTGCAGCCAGAGCAAATCGAACTTAGCTATGTGCCTCGTTGTTTAAGATTGACTCTGGAGTATGTTGAGATTAAGAAGCTGATTATGAAAGAGGAAGCTGGGATTAAACTAGTGAATTACTTTCTTGAAAACTCAGCAATACTCAAGAAACTTACTCTGAGTTTCACAAATTCTTCTTCGACCAACCAAGAGCTAGATATCTACAAGAGCCTGCTTACATCCACTAACCGTTCTCCCAAATGTCAGGTTTTCATTTATTGAATGTCATCGAAGGTCAGTGTAGGGATCTTTTGTTTTGAAAATTGTAGTTAAGCCCTTTGTATATATTAAACTTAGTCTCTGAATCTCTGAGTGTATCTGTACATGTATTAATCATGATCTTCAACATCTAGATATCGATGGCTTTATGGTGCTTTAAACCTGAACTTTCATGTCTTTGAACGTTTATAAGAGCCTTAAAACTCGAAACGTACCAAGTTTGTTGTTTCTCTGACATGTCTCAAGATCCTTTGATTATGGAGAAGCTTG
The DNA here is from genome assembly GCA_020283515.1 of Alliaria petiolata. Classification (NCBI taxonomy): domain Eukaryota; kingdom Viridiplantae; phylum Streptophyta; class Magnoliopsida; order Brassicales; family Brassicaceae; genus Alliaria; species Alliaria petiolata. The sequence continues at coordinate 62,985,026 of JAHZTW010000001.1, forward strand.
TCTCTCGTGAAGATCTGACCATGGTTAGGGAACTTTGATATGATACTGTGGCGTTTCTGCGTGAGAACTCTCAGCCTCTAAAGAGCATTTTGTGTAAGTTCCAAACTTCCAAACTCTTAAAAAAGAATGGACTCAAGTATTCGTCTAAGTGATGATCATTTTCTGATAGGATCATGGTAAAGATTAAAGAATCTTAATTCCTTTTTTAAGACCTAATGTAAGACTAAGACATTAGATCTCAATCTCACTTTGAATCTCAAGACAGAAGAACAACAAAGAGTTTTGAAAAGACAATCACTTTCAGTCTCAGACAAATCATTAACAGATTTGGAAATTACCTAAGGGGTGTATTGAAATTGAAATTTCAAGTGATTTGTATTGAAATGACAAATCATGTGTTATTCAAACATGAATTTTAAAATGTCTTTTAAAATCTCATGTTATTGAACTAGTGATTTGAAAATGTACCTTCAAATCCACTGTTATTGGAAATATTTTAATTAGTGGATTTAAGAGGATTCTGAGTGATTTTAAGTGGTTTTGGTGGAGTTTGTTAGTTAAAAATATAAAAAACCAAATCACATAGAGGTGTATTGAAACTGAAATTTGGGAGAATTTGGAATGATTTGAGTTTTAATGAAATTTTAGATGATTTTGGGTGAATTAAAAAATTTCTTATGATTTGTTATTAAAGTTTATGAAATCCCACATAAAACTATGGGATTTGGTATTTTATATTTTTAACTAACAAACCTCACCAAAACCACTTAAATTCACTCAGAATCCTCTAAAATCTACTACTTAAAATATTTCCAATAACAAAGGATTTGATTTACTTTTTATAAATGCTTGATTGAATAACATATGATTTGGTAAGACATTTAGAAATCATTAGTTCAATAACAGAGGATTTTAAAAGAACCACCAAATCTTCTAAAATTCCTAATCCAATACACCCCCTAGTTTTAGGTGGGATTTCATAGACTTTAATAACAAATCATAACAAATTTCCTAATTAATCCAAAATTATTTAAAATTTCATTAAAACTCAAATCATTTCATATTCTCCCAAATTTGAGTTTCAATACACCCCCTAATTGACTTTAAATCATTTTTTTAAACTGTTAGTACTTTTTATTTTTATAAATAAAGTTATCATAATTTAGAGTCCTGAAAAAATACTACTTGTTAACAAATGCAAAATTAATTAGGGTTTTTGCTAAAAATAATTGCCGTAAAAAAAGCAATTAAAGTGCAAAAATACGTTACGGAATATCACCTTTTTTTTTTGCTAAAGATTTCTTTTTAGACTCCGATTTTCTCTTGATTCTACCTCCAAGTAAGTGAATTCCGTCGACTTTTACCCTAGATCTGGGATCAATTCTGAAACTTTTTTTCTGAAAATTAGGGTTTCGTTTCTATCGATGGGTTTCGATAGGATCAGCGAATTGCCGGATTCTCTGCTAACTCAAATACTCTCATACCTTCCGACCAAAGATTCTGTTAAGACAAGCGTTTTGTCCAAGAAATGGGAATTTATCTGGCTTAGTGTTCCTGTACTTGACTTAAACGTCAATGATTTCCCTGATTTCCCTCGTCATGACACAGTCTTCCCGAGATTCGTCGACAATTTTCTCGAATTCAATCACAAATCATGGATGCAAAAGTTCAAGATAAACCTCAATACAGACTATGCAGAGTATAAAACAGATAATACATTCAAGGAGTGGATCGGTAAGGCGTTTGCTCTCGGGGTTCAACATTTGGATGTTGAGACCAATTTGGCTTCTCGTAAGAGAGATTTTATGACTCGGAAAATTTACAAGAGCAACACATTAGTGTCTTTGAAACTCGTTTCCGTAGGGATCAAGAACCACAAGTCTGTTGTTTCTTTGCCTTGTCTCAAGACTTTGCATCTAAAAGACGTTTTGTATGAAGATCCTTTGATCATTGAGAGGCTCATTTCAGGCTGTCCTGTTCTTGAAGATCTTAAACTGCTAAGGCCATTTGTTTATTCCAGCGAAGCATATATACTGTTGCTGCGTGTGAGGTCTCAGGCTATGAAACGCCTCTCTATCAGGTTTATTAATAATCGTATTCGTGGTAAAGATTTTTCGGTTGAGATTGATGCTCCAGGACTCGAGTATATGAGTTTGAAAGATGATAAATCTGAGAGGATCGTGGTAAAGAACTTGAGCTCCTTGTTCATGATCGACATTGATATTGAATTCAATGTCAATCTTTTCGAACCGGAGGATTCAACGAAGAGAGATAGTATCTGTGATTTTCTCACCGGTGTTTCAAGTGTAAAACATATGATCCTCTCTCAGCCTACTCTAGAGGTATGTATGTATTCTCTTTGATGCGTATAGTAACAGCTAGATGTAGTTTAGTTCTCTCTGTACGTGATGTAAGCTTTTCTTAATTTCTTTTTGCAGGTCCTCTATCGATATTCCAAATCGAGGCTAAGTTCTCTCGCTCCATATTACAACTATTGCCGGTCTTTCTTGAGAGTTGCCCAAATCTGAGAAACCTCATCTTAGTAAGAATCTGTTTGTGCCTAAACTGTGATTTGGTTAACAACATTGTTGAAATATATTGTAAAACTCTGGTTGTTTGTTTGCAGGAGGTCGTTTCGGTTTCCACGGAGGCAGAGCAAACTGAACTTACTTATGTGCCTCAGTGTTTGTTATCGACTCTGGAGAGTGTTGAGATTAATGAGGTGATTATGGAGGAAGAAACCGGGAAGAAACTAGTTAGGTACTTTCTTGAGAATTCAGTTGTTCTCAAGAAACTCATCCTGCATTTCAGAGACCGAGATTCAGATATCTTTAAAGAGCATCATACATACACAACGCGGTCTCGCAGTTGTCAGGTTATCATTCATTGACAGTGTCATTGAAGATCAGCCTAGGGATCTTTTGCTTGATTTTTTGGGGTTTGAATCACTCATCTATCTTTAGAGGACAAGGGTCAGAGTGCAGTATTATAAGGAGATGATCGATAAAGAAGAGATTTTAGTTTCTTGTTAATTTGTTGCTCTAGTAAAAACTTTGATATGAAAAGAAAATCTTTTTGAGTAGAAATAATATTGTAAAATCAAAGTTAAATATGATTCTCCAACCAAAGAAGAAGAAAATAGTGATCCTCATATACACAAACATCTCTATAGACATCATACAAGAGACAATATTGTCATCTCCCAACATTGATCTTGACTCCAAGCATGGGCTTAGAGTCGCTGTCTCTGGGCGTCACAAAGCTCGTCGAGTAGGATGCAGAAGCTCCTTTGTCTTTGGTTTGGAAAGCGCTGAAAGAGGAGCTTCTGATGTCATCGAGTCTCCAGTCGGTTAGGTAGCCTGGCTTAGAGGTGACTTCATTGACCTCAACGTCTCCAGAAAGCATGGCCACCACTCTCGAAATTGGTGGTCTCAAGGCATGAGATGTCTGAGTGCACAGCAGAGCAATGCCTATCATGCGCTTCACTTCTTCCTCGTTGAATTCACTCAGCTTATCATCAATTAGTTCAACTTCACGGCTCTCCTCATGTAGATTCCATGCCTGAATTGTATACACCACGATCAGAGTTTGGTGTTTATAAACTAGATTCCAATCAAATTATAAACTAACAAGGACGTTATACCCATTCAAGAAGATATTTTTTTTCATCCTCCAGGTTCACATCAGAGTTTGGCCTGCCACTCACTAGCTCAAGAACCACAACACCAAAGGCATACACATCCGTTTTCTCTGTTAGGTGTCCACGCATGGCATACTCTGGCGCAAGATATCCACTGCGTATAGTACAAACAACATGCATGTGTTATAAAATTTTATATACACTATAGTGTTGCAAACCAAAAGGTCAGGTTTTGGAGATACTTACATCGTCCCTGCCACTCGAGTACTTATGTGGGATTTCTTGTCATCGTATAGTTTTGCAAGCCCAAAATCAGAGACTTTTGGGACAAGTTTAGAGTCAAGCAAAATGTTGCTGGCCTTCACATCCCTGTGTACTACACGAACACTCGCCTCCTCGTGGAGGTAGACTAGGCCTCTGGCTACTCCCATGCATATCGCAAAACGGGTTGACCAATCAAGATGTAAAGTCGTATCCCCTGCAAACATCCAAATAGAGGGCCTAATGAGTACTTTAGCAATGGAAGAAGCAGAGAAAGCTATAATTCATGTTTATGTTCATTACCAAATAGTGCCTGATCAAGGCTTCCATTAGGGAGATACTCATACACGAGCAAACGATGATCTCCTTCATAGCAGCACCCATAAAGTTTTACTAGGTTGCGATGCAGAACTGCAGAAATTGCTACAATTTCTGCAACAAATTGTCCCTTCCCTTGTCGGAATTGAACAGACAACAGCTTCACCGCAGCCTCTCTTCCATCATTGAGGTTTCCCTGTTAAATGTGTTAATCATAACAAAAACGTAATATACATATCCACTAGTTTCTAAGTATTTTTGTCCATTTTTTGTTGTTTGTAAGGGATTTACCTTATAAACAGGCCCAAATCCTCCCTCTCCAAGCTTGTTTGAGGGATCGAAATCTTGAGTTGCACTTTTAAGTTCAGAGTAAGTAAAAGTGTAAGGCTTTACGTCCATACTAAGTATCTCTGCAACAAAAATGAACCAAGTTTAATTTTTAATCAGAGTGCCGTTATTATTCAGCTCAAGGGCTTGTTTGTATTCTTATTACATCTATACCTTCATCATCTGTGTACCTCTTTCTTCTTCTTCGAAAGATGAAGATAACCACACCTGCAATAATAACTCCTACGCCAACAATAACACCCACCATAGTACCAGTTCTTTTCTTTCCCTTTGATGGCACTCTGTTACTGTTAACCACAGTGGGTGTAAAATCTGGACAACAGTATGTAACACTTTAGTACTTTCTAGCATCAAGAGAGTGAAAATCAGGAAAAAAAAAACAAAAAGAAAGAAAAGGATTTGTCATTTGTTTTGTTACCTGGTTTTGCACTCACAGTCGATATTAATGGCCCATAAGTCCCTTGGATAGGAATACAACACGTTCCTTTTCCAGCCCATAAAAGATGAATTTCAAGGTAATTTTTTGATACATTTGCTTTATATTCTCTCTCAACTACTCGAACAGTGGAGTCACTTGATGTTCTGCGTACATCAAAATCCTTTTCAACAAGTCTTCCCTGGAAAAACGGAGCTACATCTCAGAATTCATCAGAACCAAATTCGGAAGAAAAATATTATTACTCTGACACGTTAACATGTAAAGCAAGTTGTGCAGACCTGGACATAAATGTAAAAACGCCGTCTTCCTAAACCTCTCCAAGTGTTAGAACCAACAATTTGTATTTCAGCAAACTGAAGTGTTACTGTATAGCCTCCATTTTGTAGCCCCAACCCATAATACCTTAGCGAAGATGCAGAAAGTCTTGCTGACTGAAAAAGCTCCGAGTCCAAAGTGTTGATAAATTGTGCTTCTGAAGTAGCTATGTATGTATTATAGCTATTTCCGGCAAAGAGTCCTACACTACTGGTTGCCCATCTCTGATCATCACTCACGACAAATGAAGCTGGTCCAAGATGATCGTCCCCGCTCTCAAATACTACCCCGTCACTGGATCGTATTCGTGGGCCTCCAGAGTTGATGGAAAAGTTAGAATCTAGACACATGACAATAGAGAAAGTTTAAAGCAATTTTTTTTCCAACAAGTACATACAAGCACTGTCCATGTGATTTCTCATAGCACATGGAGAACAATGGTATGATGATAATATCTTTTTTTTGTCACAATTACATATTCTTTTGCCTCGATTGCAGGGGAAGTTCTTCTGCAGGCAGCGCAGTCCTGGAAAATCCCTTTTAGGAAAAAGTAATGGGATTTAAGCAAGAAAATGATACATATTGGAATTTCAAGCATCAACAAGAACATATTCAAGAACATCACCTGTTGTCACGACCTTCCAAGGCGAAGTTGTTAGCAACTAGGTTGCTGCACAAATAACATACAGTTTTGTTACTTCTTACAACAAAAAAAACTTCATGGTGAATATAAGTTGAGATATAGAGTTCTATTTACTTACAATTGCAAGTTTGTTAAGATAAATGAATATACCCACCAAGGAATACTTCCAGACAAATCATTGTATGACACATCTCTATAAGTATAAAAGAACAATAATTATGATTTACAGGATATTGTTATATATTTCAAAACAGTTCCTAATTATATAGGCAAGTCTTCCGTGCCACCAAGAATGGAACCTTATTCAACTCGAATAAGTTCCCAAATAAGAGGTGTACGAAACTTGCATTGAGTCTATGGCAGGATGATCTGTTGACATATCCTCATTCCTCCAAAACATTATGGGACACGTTGTGTCTTTCAAAGATTAAATAATTATAAAGAACTTTGTTAGTTGTTACCCACATATATCTCAAAAAGTCCATCTTTTGAGTGGGCAAGGAACCATTGAATGTGTTGTTTCCAAGAAACCTAATATGAAGACATAAAACAAAATCCATAATTATCATGGCCGTTGTACATAAGGACCCAAAAGAAGCAGAAAACATATCATCATACATGTGAGTAAGTCGACTTAAGTTGAAAAGTGAAGCCGGAATTGGTCCATGTAGTTTGTTGAAGCTTAAACCATCTCCAATGGGGGATCTAAAAGAGAGTTTCTAAACATTAAATATTTTAAAAAAATTAAAAAGTAGGAGAGAGATTGAAGAAACCTTTAGAACCGTTTCTTAAATAGGAGTTTTTAGAACCGTTCTAAAGACAGTCTCTACACATGTCAATTAATAACTCTCTCATCCTTTTAATGTTTTAAAAATTAATTATATAAATAAATAATATTATTATTATATTTGTTAGAAACTTTGTGAGGATATCTAATGGTTGGAGGTGCTCTTAAATCACTGGAAAACAGACATGCATGAATTGTATGTCTGTTTAGCAATGAATGAGGAGAAAAAAAAAGAGATTATAGTACAAACAAATTAAGATCATTTCGTTTTCTCTCGATGGCTTTCGCATATCATCTCACTCTTCTTACAGAAAAGACCCTGAAACAGCTTTCAGAACATATGAAGAAACACACTGATGACATATGTACTATGTACTTACACTTGTTGCAGACTTGAGTTTTGTTCCATATTAGACGGTATTGTCCCAGTGAAATTGCAGTTCCTCAATACTCTGCGACATATATCGTCAATATTAAACACACGAAGGAGAGGGAAACAGTTTCATGAATTTGGTTATAGAAGTTGAATAAAAGTTGCCTTACAATATACTAAGAGATTTCATGTCTTTGATGAATTCAAGAGAAGAGCTTCCATTGGATATATCCCCAAGCCTCCTACATTTAGAATAGGAACGTTTGGAAAAAAGGGAGAGAAAGAGAAGCAGTATACAAGTCAAGAATGATTCTGACGCCAATGAAACACATACAGTTCTGTCAAAGAAGTTAAGTAAGAAAACGACGACGGTATCGGACCAATCAAACCAGTTCCGAAAATTCTCCTGCAGTAAAACACTTACCAATCATTGAATCCCAAATTTAAATGTCAAGAGCGATGGAACAAGTACATTATATAATTTTGTAAAAATGAAATCTTCTTACAAAGTAATAAGTTTGGTCCAGTTTCCTATGAAGTCTGGTATCCCACCAGTAATTTCTAGATCTGTAATCCAGCTGGTACAACATTAAGGAAAAGTATTTTTATAAAAAAAAAAAACATGAAGGAAAAGTAATAAATATAAATTTCAAAATGAGAAAATCCAACGATAAAACTTATATGCGAATTCAATAAAATCTTACGCATCTTCCAGCTCCACAAGATTAGCAAATGATGAAGGTATTCCCCCGGTGAGTCCAGAACTATCTATGTACCTGTTATATATGTATTAAAAAAAAAAAAAAAATTAGGCATACAAGAATTTTGTGGTTGTTGAACAGTAGATGATTTTGAAGGTTATGTTTTCATATCTGAATTATAAACAGGAAATGAATACATAAAAAATACTTGTACTTGACAGATACACACTCACATTCTCTGTAGTTTTGTACAACTCCCAATCTCAGCTGGTATAGAACCGGAAAAGTTATTTGAACTAATACTACTGCCGGAAAAAAAAAAAAGGTATAAGGAACCATCAAAGTCTCTCAAAAGCAGTGTATAGACATTATTCATATGAAAACAATAAAGAAGCACCCAAAACTTACAGTGATCTTAAATCAGTAAGCAAACCAATTTCCTTAGGAACAAGACCAGACAAGGCATTGATCCCAAAAGTCCTAGGTGAGAAACAGTTGGAGCGTGAGAGACAAGAACTTGTACTTAACTGAAGAGAGAAAAAGGGAAGTAGGTTTCAATGAAAACCCTTACATCTGTTCCATCCGAGTCAAATTCCCAATGGCAGGAGAAAGGGAGCCTGTAAGAAAATTTTGAGCCAAGTTCCTGAAAGATGTGATTTGGGGTCTAATGAATGATGCATTTACAGTCAATATTTTGGGATATATATGTAACTTGCGAAGAAAGAAAAAAAAAGGTAAGTCGTCTATACAGATTTGTGAGGTATATCAAAGTCCAGAGCTGTGGAGGTATAGGTCCTAGAACATCCATCGCATAAACCTTGCTGTGAAAGTGAAACAATAACAACAACATTTAATATTTAGTGGGAGAAAGGTTCAAACACAACAAAAAGGGGGTGGTAAGAGAAAGAGGCTGTACAGGGCGGTGATGCGACATATTGTGGAGTTGACGAAATTGCATCCACATTTGATGAGAGGGTTGTAGGCGCTGTCGTCGATGGTGATGTTGTCGTTGATGGCGGCTCCGGAGCAAAGTTCGCCGCTGATGTTCCATTCCTTCGATGCTCGGATCTTCCAAGCCGCGAAGATGGAGTTCAAAGCTTGCGCTGATAACGCAGATGGTGAATTTAACCAAGAAAGTAATTAATAAATTAATTAATTCAAGATGTGTTTCAAATCAAAGACAGACCTTCGTCCAGATCGGTTCGGTTTTGAGCTCGAACCAGGTGAACCGAACCGGAGATACACAAGAGGAACCAGACGGTGAGGAGCAGGCACGTGGGCATCGTCGGCGGAGGCTTTTACCCTTTTTTTTTTGGGCTTAGAAACACAAACAACGTAACAATGGTGTCTACTAAGCTTGTCTTATGTGTGTGTCCTTTAAATTCTCTACCCAACTGATATTCATTGACTCATTGTATGCGTGTAGTGTGTAGCAACCAAAACCATTATTATGAATTTATGATCGGTGGACCACCGTATTTGTACTCGCATTATTATTTTCAATTAACATTTGGTCACATGAATATGATATTTTCAACTAACGCCTTACAAAATTGAACTTTCTAATGGTTACTGTTCGTTTGATTTGTGTTTTTTTTCGTGGGTCTTTCCATGCTGATGATATTATTTATCAAGAAAAGAGGCTTGTGAATTAGACCAGGACATAAAAAGCGGACCTAAAATCTGAACCGAAACCGATCCGAAATAATTGGTTTTGATCAAGTTCGGTTATTGGTTATTTACTGGATGAGTCATGAGTTTGAGAACCGTGGGTATCGGCTCGGGCTCCTACCCGGAACCGATCGGTTACCCAAATTTTTTTTTAACGTTAAAGTTGGAGTTATATGGGTTTTGTGGGGCAATTTTCCGACGAACCAGATGGATCCAAAGGTCGGTCTACATACCGTTTTGAAGGTCTCGCAGTCAGCTATTCAGATCTTTTTTCCGTTATCGATTCCGAGATATATTCGATCCGCAAATCAGTTTGCAAGTTGACGAAAATTCACTTTCCCGAAAATTCTAGTTTTTAAACTTGATTTTCGTTCGGGTATTTGGTTGCATTTCGTGTATACAAGGTATTTTACTATTTCGGATCTAATCCGATAAAAAAAATTGAACCGAACCGAAATTATAGGAAAACCGATTTTTTTGGGTTTTAAACGATTCTGAGATTTGAGAACCCAACCGACCTGGAACCGGTAGGAACCGAACTGAATCCGACTCGAAACCATTTCGATACCTATAGTAATAGTGGAGTATGACAGGATACTTCTGAAAAAGTTAATGGCAGATCACCTAGTGAGTGTGAAATACGGCCGTTTCTAGGAGAATAAAAGTGAGGCAATATTCTCCAAGTTCACTCACGAATAACCAAGCAAGTTCAAGGCCAAAATGAACACAATAGAGAACTCAGTTCTACGAGAAATGAAG
>JAHZTW010000001.1:62996557-63245793 GCA_020283515.1 Alliaria petiolata
GAAAAATTTGACAACGTAATGATGTCAAACGGTTTCAGCATCAATGAATGTGATAAGTGCATTTACATAAAATGTACTCCAAAAGGGTACATTTTGTTATGTTTGTACGTGGATAACATGCTCATTCTCGGCAGCACAAAAAATCTAATCAATCAAACTAAACAATTGCTAAAAAGCAAGTTTGATATGAAAGATATGGGACTCGAGGATATAATTCTAGGGATCCAAATCACTAGAAATTATGACGGAATTATCCTATCTCAAACTCATTATGCTGAAAAGATACTTGAAAGATTTAAAAACTACTCAAACGGGACAACGAAAACTCAAGTAGATTCGCAACTTCACCTTCAAAAGAATTCGGGTGAAGCAGTGTCACAACTGGAGTATGCAAGAGTGATCGGAAGTCTGATGTACTTAACAAATTGTACTAGACACGATCTAGCACATGCAGTAAATGTGCTAAGTCGCTACACAAGAAACCCATGACATAAACATTGGAAAGCTATAACTAGAGTACTAAACTACTTACGTTATACCAAAAATTATGGTCTTCACTACGTTAAAGAATCCGCAGTTTTAGAAGGATACAGTGATGCAAACTGGATTTCCGATTCTAAGAACTCAAAATCCACTAGTGGATATGTCTTTACGCTTAGAGGTGGAGCAGTGTCCTGGAAATCTTCCAAACAAACTCTGTTAGCCAGATCGACCATAGAATCTGAGTTTATAGCGCTAGATAAAGCCGCAAAGGAAGCAGAGTGGCTACGAAATTTTCTGGAAGATATTTCGATGTGGGAGATACCAGTGCCAGCATTACGTGTACACTGCGATAGTCAATCGGCTATAGCTCGGGCATTGAATAATCTCTACAATGGTAAATCTCGTCACATTAGAAGACGACATAAAACCATTAGACATTTGATCTCAAGTGGTGTAATCACGATCGATTACATCAAATCGGCTGACAACCTAGCGTATCCATTTACTAAAGGTTTGTCACGAGATCAAGTTGAAAAATCATCAAGAGGAATGGGTTTAAAGCCTATGAATTAGGACGAAGTTTGATGGAAACCCCACCTAAGTGACTGGAGATCCCAAGATCTAGGTTCAAAGGGAAAACTAAATCAAAAATAATTTGTAAAAAGTACTGTGAGATTTATATCTCTACCCAGTTCCCAGGATGATAAACAGTGCTACAAACCTATACGTGATAAGGTTAAGCGTTAACTTCTAATGATTCCATAACTTTGTAATAGTGGAGTATGACAGGATACTTCTGAAAAAGTTAATGGCAGATCACCTAGTGAGTGTGAAATACGGCCGTTTCTAGGAGAATAAAAGTGAGGCAATATTCTCCAAGTTCACTCACGAATAACCAAGCAAGTTCAAGGCCAAAATGAACACAATAGAGAACTCAGTTCTACGAGAAATGAAGTTGTATTATAGCTGTTGTCTCGGTTTACATAAAAATCCGGGTGGTTCAAGACATCATGTTCACCTCCTGGCCAAGTAAACCCGACAGATATTAAAATGAGTGGTTCAAAGCTGAAAAATGCTACTTACTCAAACATAGTGAATTTTTGTTTAAACTCTCGAAAAGTTCGTCTGTCTAGTCTTAGAAGTAGTCTAGTCAGTAGAGTATAGTAGAGTCAGTCGAGTCGTCATATGTTTAGAGTCATTTCTATTCATGTGGGGGATTGTTGGATCAATTTTTTAAAGCCAATGGGCTTTTTAAAAAAAATTGCAAAGATGAAGAGAAATGAGCTTCGGGCCCAATTGAAGTTGAAAGTGAAAATGTGTTTTGTCCCACATCGGTTGTGAGAGGAAAAACACTCTAGTATAAATATAGAGAAAGTACAAGCATGTTCAAATCAGTTAGCACTCATACTGTGCATAGGAGAGGTTATACCCAGCCTCGCGCGCTGCCGCCGCCAAGCCGGGCCGGACACGGGCGCGGGTCGTGTTGGTCGAATGGGCTTTCGGGCCGAAGATTGTTGGGCCTATTCTTTTTGAGCCAAATTTTGATTTCTGTTTTTGGGGCCAATCCTTAAACGAAAATTAAACATTTGCGCACAAAGAATATTGTGTAATAAATGTGAAAAATAAATTTTGGTCAAACCGATCAAACAAATATCTCCCTCTCTTTATTGTCACGATCCCTCTCTCTCTGCGTAACGTTTATAACGTTCCAAGATTTTTTTGGAGATACGCGGATCGCCAAAACCCTCTCCTCTCCGGCTATAAAAGAAAGCCTCGACCCTCATATTTTTCACTCACTTCTCACGGCAAAAAATAAAAATCTCTCTCAAAAGTTCCATCAAATCCTCTCTAAAAAAGTAAGTCTCGAGAGTTTATCGTAGTCTTTAGAGTTCGCGGATTNGGGACGATTGTCACCGGAGTTGAGCTGAGCTTTGTGCAACAATTGATTTCATTACTCTTAATCGCAATAACACCTTACACAGAAAGAGAATGATCCAACAAAAATGCTGAATCCAACAGAACGTAAGTCATAACAAAACTAAAGCTGAAAGAGATAACATGATAAATTCAGAATTACAACACTCGGTTAATTCTTCCTTTTAAGATAGAGAAGGAGGCAGGATTGAGAGGACCCGAAAACATGTTCAGGAAACTTAAATACTTGCCCGAAGCTGTAGACAGAACATAACCAAACACCATGGATACAACAACCAAAACCCAGTCTACAAGAGTTTGAATTGTTGAGTTTTGGAGAGAGGCAGGCTGGACATAAGCTTTCTTTAAACCCAAGACCATCACATGATCAGAAAATGCTCGCAAGGCTAGAGCCAAGATAGAGCTTAACATAACTTGCTCCAAAAACGAGGAGAAGATTCACGACTTTTCAATCGAGTATATTTCACCTCTCAACAAGAGGGAAGACGGTGTATGATTCTCTTACTGCACAGGAAAGGATGGTGAAGAAATTCTTTCCCATAAGGAAAACAGAGTTAACACGTAGCTGAGCAAAGATGAGTCATTTACCTTATGACCGAAGCTCGGTACGGAATGTGTTAGCGCGTAACCGAGCAACTTTGATACGAGATATTTCTGGACAAAGCTCGTTACAGAAATACAACTCCGAACTGAGATTAGAGTGGAATCAAAGACGGGAACAAACTGTCCCGCTGTCCCTTCACCGGCAAGGAGTAGGATGAGATGCTCGAGATCAGACCTTTGGGAGGAGAAGATGGGCGCATGAGGCGAAACAAAGTGGATGGAGCACATCTGCATCCCAGAAAGAGGAGACCCCTGTCTTCAGGAGGAGAAGAGCAGAGGCAGAAAAACGACAACGCCGGTCGAGCAGATCTTGAAGCGGAAGATCACGAGGACCAAGAAGCAGAGAAAAACCGGCGAGGATCTTTCCGCCGGCGGAGCAGAAGCTGAAGCCAGCGGCGGAGGAGAGATGAGAGACGGTGAAGACAGAATACCTCGGAGGTCAGGCGGATCTGAGAGGGTGAGGGACGATTGTCACCGGAGTTGAGCTGAGCTTTGTGCAACAATTGATTTCATTACTCTTAATCGCAATAACACCTTACACAGAAAGAGAATGATCCAACAAAAATGCTGAATCCAACAGAACGTAAGTCATAACAAAACTAAAGCTGAAAGAGATAACATGATAAATTCAGAATTACAACACTCGGTTAATTCTTCCTTTTAAGATAGAGAAGGAGGCAGGATTGAGAGGACCCGAAAACATGTTCAGGAAACTTAAATACTTGCCCGAAGCTGTAGACAGAACATAACCAAACACCATGGATACAACAACCAAAACCCAGTCTACAAGAGTTTGAATTGTTGAGTTTTGGAGAGAGGCAGGCTGGACATAAGCTTTCTTTAAACCCAAGACCATCACATGATCAGAAAATGCTCGCAAGGCTAGAGCCAAGATAGAGCTTAACATAACTTGCTCCAAAAACGAGGAGAAGATTCACGACTTTTCAATCGAGTATATTTCACCTCTCAACAAGAGGGAAGACGGTGTATGATTCTCTTACTGCACAGGAAAGGATGGTGAAGAAATTCTTTCCCATAAGGAAAACAGAGTTAACACGTAGCTGAGCAAAGATGAGTCATTTACCTTATGACCGAAGCTCGGTACGGAATGTGTTAGCGCGTAACCGAGCAACTTTGATACGAGATATTTCTGGACAAAGCTCGTTACAGAAATACAACTCCGAACTGAGATTAGAGTGGAATCAAAGACGGGAACAAACTGTCCCGCTGTCCCTTCACCGGCAAGGAGTAGGATGAGATGCTCGAGATCAGACCTTTGGGAGGAGAAGATGGGCGCATGAGGCGAAACAAAGTGGATGGAGCACATCTGCATCCCAGAAAGAGGAGACCCCTGTCTTCAGGAGGAGAAGAGCAGAGGCAGAAAAACGACAACGCCGGTCGAGCAGATCTTGAAGCGGAAGATCACGAGGACCAAGAAGCAGAGAAAAACCGGCGAGGATCTTTCCGCCGGCGGAGCAGAAGCTGAAGCCAGCGGCGGAGGAGAGATGAGAGACGGTGAAGACAGAATACCTCGGAGGTCAGGCGGATCTGAGAGGGTGAGGGACGATTGTCACCGGAGTTGAGCTGAGCTTTGTGCAACAATTGATTTCATTACTCTTAATCGCAATAACACCTTACACAGAAAGAGAATGATCCAACAAAAATGCTGAATCCAACAGAACGTAAGTCATAACAAAACTAAAGCTGAAAGAGATAACATGATAAATTCAGAATTACAACACTCGGTTAATTCTTCCTTTTAAGATAGAGAAGGAGGCAGGATTGAGAGGACCCGAAAACATGTTCAGGAAACTTAAATACTTGCCCGAAGCTGTAGACAGAACATAACCAAACACCATGGATACAACAACCAAAACCCAGTCTACAAGAGTTTGAATTGTTGAGTTTTGGAGAGAGGCAGGCTGGACATAAGCTTTCTTTAAACCCAAGACCATCACATGATCAGAAAATGCTCGCAAGGCTAGAGCCAAGATAGAGCTTAACATAACTTGCTCCAAAAACGAGGAGAAGATTCACGACTTTTCAATCGAGTATATTTCACCTCTCAACAAGAGGGAAGACGGTGTATGATTCTCTTACTGCACAGGAAAGGATGGTGAAGAAATTCTTTCCCATAAGGAAAACAGAGTTAACACGTAGCTGAGCAAAGATGAGTCATTTACCTTATGACCGAAGCTCGGTACGGAATGTGTTAGCGCGTAACCGAGCAACTTTGATACGAGATATTTCTGGACAAAGCTCGTTACAGAAATACAACTCCGAACTGAGATTAGAGTGGAATCAAAGACGGGAACAAACTGTCCCGCTGTCCCTTCACCGGCAAGGAGTAGGATGAGATGCTCGAGATCAGACCTTTGGGAGGAGAAGATGGGCGCATGAGGCGAAACAAAGTGGATGGAGCACATCTGCATCCCAGAAAGAGGAGACCCCTGTCTTCAGGAGGAGAAGAGCAGAGGCAGAAAAACGACAACGCCGGTCGAGCAGATCTTGAAGCGGAAGATCACGAGGACCAAGAAGCAGAGAAAAACCGGCGAGGATCTTTCCGCCGGCGGAGCAGAAGCTGAAGCCAGCGGCGGAGGAGAGATGAGAGACGGTGAAGACAGAATACCTCGGAGGTCAGGCGGATCTGAGAGGGTGAGGGACGATTGTCACCGGAGTTGAGCTGAGCTTTGTGCAACAATTGATTTCATTACTCTTAATCGCAATAACACCTTACACAGAAAGAGAATGATCCAACAAAAATGCTGAATCCAACAGAACGTAAGTCATAACAAAACTAAAGCTGAAAGAGATAACATGATAAATTCAGAATTACAACACTCGGTTAATTCTTCCTTTTAAGATAGAGAAGGAGGCAGGATTGAGAGGACCCGAAAACATGTTCAGGAAACTTAAATACTTGCCCGAAGCTGTAGACAGAACATAACCAAACACCATGGATACAACAACCAAAACCCAGTCTACAAGAGTTTGAATTGTTGAGTTTTGGAGAGAGGCAGGCTGGACATAAGCTTTCTTTAAACCCAAGACCATCACATGATCAGAAAATGCTCGCAAGGCTAGAGCCAAGATAGAGCTTAACATAACTTGCTCCAAAAACGAGGAGAAGATTCACGACTTTTCAATCGAGTATATTTCACCTCTCAACAAGAGGGAAGACGGTGTATGATTCTCTTACTGCACAGGAAAGGATGGTGAAGAAATTCTTTCCCATAAGGAAAACAGAGTTAACACGTAGCTGAGCAAAGATGAGTCATTTACCTTATGACCGAAGCTCGGTACGGAATGTGTTAGCGCGTAACCGAGCAACTTTGATACGAGATATTTCTGGACAAAGCTCGTTACAGAAATACAACTCCGAACTGAGATTAGAGTGGAATCAAAGACGGGAACAAACTGTCCCGCTGTCCCTTCACCGGCAAGGAGTAGGATGAGATGCTCGAGATCAGACCTTTGGGAGGAGAAGATGGGCGCATGAGGCGAAACAAAGTGGATGGAGCACATCTGCATCCCAGAAAGAGGAGACCCCTGTCTTCAGGAGGAGAAGAGCAGAGGCAGAAAAACGACAACGCCGGTCGAGCAGATCTTGAAGCGGAAGATCACGAGGACCAAGAAGCAGAGAAAAACCGGCGAGGATCTTTCCGCCGGCGGAGCAGAAGCTGAAGCCAGCGGCGGAGGAGAGATGAGAGACGGTGAAGACAGAATACCTCGGAGGTCAGGCGGATCTGAGAGGGTGAGGGACGATTGTCACCGGAGTTGAGCTGAGCTTTGTGCAACAATTGATTTCATTACTCTTAATCGCAATAACACCTTACACAGAAAGAGAATGATCCAACAAAAATGCTGAATCCAACAGAACGTAAGTCATAACAAAACTAAAGCTGAAAGAGATAACATGATAAATTCAGAATTACAACACTCGGTTAATTCTTCCTTTTAAGATAGAGAAGGAGGCAGGATTGAGAGGACCCGAAAACATGTTCAGGAAACTTAAATACTTGCCCGAAGCTGTAGACAGAACATAACCAAACACCATGGATACAACAACCAAAACCCAGTCTACAAGAGTTTGAATTGTTGAGTTTTGGAGAGAGGCAGGCTGGACATAAGCTTTCTTTAAACCCAAGACCATCACATGATCAGAAAATGCTCGCAAGGCTAGAGCCAAGATAGAGCTTAACATAACTTGCTCCAAAAACGAGGAGAAGATTCACGACTTTTCAATCGAGTATATTTCACCTCTCAACAAGAGGGAAGACGGTGTATGATTCTCTTACTGCACAGGAAAGGATGGTGAAGAAATTCTTTCCCATAAGGAAAACAGAGTTAACACGTAGCTGAGCAAAGATGAGTCATTTACCTTATGACCGAAGCTCGGTACGGAATGTGTTAGCGCGTAACCGAGCAACTTTGATACGAGATATTTCTGGACAAAGCTCGTTACAGAAATACAACTCCGAACTGAGATTAGAGTGGAATCAAAGACGGGAACAAACTGTCCCGCTGTCCCTTCACCGGCAAGGAGTAGGATGAGATGCTCGAGATCAGACCTTTGGGAGGAGAAGATGGGCGCATGAGGCGAAACAAAGTGGATGGAGCACATCTGCATCCCAGAAAGAGGAGACCCCTGTCTTCAGGAGGAGAAGAGCAGAGGCAGAAAAACGACAACGCCGGTCGAGCAGATCTTGAAGCGGAAGATCACGAGGACCAAGAAGCAGAGAAAAACCGGCGAGGATCTTTCCGCCGGCGGAGCAGAAGCTGAAGCCAGCGGCGGAGGAGAGATGAGAGACGGTGAAGACAGAATACCTCGGAGGTCAGGCGGATCTGAGAGGGTGAGGGACGATTGTCACCGGAGTTGAGCTGAGCTTTGTGCAACAATTGATTTCATTACTCTTAATCGCAATAACACCTTACACAGAAAGAGAATGATCCAACAAAAATGCTGAATCCAACAGAACGTAAGTCATAACAAAACTAAAGCTGAAAGAGATAACATGATAAATTCAGAATTACAACACTCGGTTAATTCTTCCTTTTAAGATAGAGAAGGAGGCAGGATTGAGAGGACCCGAAAACATGTTCAGGAAACTTAAATACTTGCCCGAAGCTGTAGACAGAACATAACCAAACACCATGGATACAACAACCAAAACCCAGTCTACAAGAGTTTGAATTGTTGAGTTTTGGAGAGAGGCAGGCTGGACATAAGCTTTCTTTAAACCCAAGACCATCACATGATCAGAAAATGCTCGCAAGGCTAGAGCCAAGATAGAGCTTAACATAACTTGCTCCAAAAACGAGGAGAAGATTCACGACTTTTCAATCGAGTATATTTCACCTCTCAACAAGAGGGAAGACGGTGTATGATTCTCTTACTGCACAGGAAAGGATGGTGAAGAAATTCTTTCCCATAAGGAAAACAGAGTTAACACGTAGCTGAGCAAAGATGAGTCATTTACCTTATGACCGAAGCTCGGTACGGAATGTGTTAGCGCGTAACCGAGCAACTTTGATACGAGATATTTCTGGACAAAGCTCGTTACAGAAATACAACTCCGAACTGAGATTAGAGTGGAATCAAAGACGGGAACAAACTGTCCCGCTGTCCCTTCACCGGCAAGGAGTAGGATGAGATGCTCGAGATCAGACCTTTGGGAGGAGAAGATGGGCGCATGAGGCGAAACAAAGTGGATGGAGCACATCTGCATCCCAGAAAGAGGAGACCCCTGTCTTCAGGAGGAGAAGAGCAGAGGCAGAAAAACGACAACGCCGGTCGAGCAGATCTTGAAGCGGAAGATCACGAGGACCAAGAAGCAGAGAAAAACCGGCGAGGATCTTTCCGCCGGCGGAGCAGAAGCTGAAGCCAGCGGCGGAGGAGAGATGAGAGACGGTGAAGACAGAATACCTCGGAGGTCAGGCGGATCTGAGAGGGTGAGGGACGATTGTCACCGGAGTTGAGCTGAGCTTTGTGCAACAATTGATTTCATTACTCTTAATCGCAATAACACCTTACACAGAAAGAGAATGATCCAACAAAAATGCTGAATCCAACAGAACGTAAGTCATAACAAAACTAAAGCTGAAAGAGATAACATGATAAATTCAGAATTACAACACTCGGTTAATTCTTCCTTTTAAGATAGAGAAGGAGGCAGGATTGAGAGGACCCGAAAACATGTTCAGGAAACTTAAATACTTGCCCGAAGCTGTAGACAGAACATAACCAAACACCATGGATACAACAACCAAAACCCAGTCTACAAGAGTTTGAATTGTTGAGTTTTGGAGAGAGGCAGGCTGGACATAAGCTTTCTTTAAACCCAAGACCATCACATGATCAGAAAATGCTCGCAAGGCTAGAGCCAAGATAGAGCTTAACATAACTTGCTCCAAAAACGAGGAGAAGATTCACGACTTTTCAATCGAGTATATTTCACCTCTCAACAAGAGGGAAGACGGTGTATGATTCTCTTACTGCACAGGAAAGGATGGTGAAGAAATTCTTTCCCATAAGGAAAACAGAGTTAACACGTAGCTGAGCAAAGATGAGTCATTTACCTTATGACCGAAGCTCGGTACGGAATGTGTTAGCGCGTAACCGAGCAACTTTGATACGAGATATTTCTGGACAAAGCTCGTTACAGAAATACAACTCCGAACTGAGATTAGAGTGGAATCAAAGACGGGAACAAACTGTCCCGCTGTCCCTTCACCGGCAAGGAGTAGGATGAGATGCTCGAGATCAGACCTTTGGGAGGAGAAGATGGGCGCATGAGGCGAAACAAAGTGGATGGAGCACATCTGCATCCCAGAAAGAGGAGACCCCTGTCTTCAGGAGGAGAAGAGCAGAGGCAGAAAAACGACAACGCCGGTCGAGCAGATCTTGAAGCGGAAGATCACGAGGACCAAGAAGCAGAGAAAAACCGGCGAGGATCTTTCCGCCGGCGGAGCAGAAGCTGAAGCCAGCGGCGGAGGAGAGATGAGAGACGGTGAAGACAGAATACCTCGGAGGTCAGGCGGATCTGAGAGGGTGAGGGACGATTGTCACCGGAGTTGAGCTGAGCTTTGTGCAACAATTGATTTCATTACTCTTAATCGCAATAACACCTTACACAGAAAGAGAATGATCCAACAAAAATGCTGAATCCAACAGAACGTAAGTCATAACAAAACTAAAGCTGAAAGAGATAACATGATAAATTCAGAATTACAACACTCGGTTAATTCTTCCTTTTAAGATAGAGAAGGAGGCAGGATTGAGAGGACCCGAAAACATGTTCAGGAAACTTAAATACTTGCCCGAAGCTGTAGACAGAACATAACCAAACACCATGGATACAACAACCAAAACCCAGTCTACAAGAGTTTGAATTGTTGAGTTTTGGAGAGAGGCAGGCTGGACATAAGCTTTCTTTAAACCCAAGACCATCACATGATCAGAAAATGCTCGCAAGGCTAGAGCCAAGATAGAGCTTAACATAACTTGCTCCAAAAACGAGGAGAAGATTCACGACTTTTCAATCGAGTATATTTCACCTCTCAACAAGAGGGAAGACGGTGTATGATTCTCTTACTGCACAGGAAAGGATGGTGAAGAAATTCTTTCCCATAAGGAAAACAGAGTTAACACGTAGCTGAGCAAAGATGAGTCATTTACCTTATGACCGAAGCTCGGTACGGAATGTGTTAGCGCGTAACCGAGCAACTTTGATACGAGATATTTCTGGACAAAGCTCGTTACAGAAATACAACTCCGAACTGAGATTAGAGTGGAATCAAAGACGGGAACAAACTGTCCCGCTGTCCCTTCACCGGCAAGGAGTAGGATGAGATGCTCGAGATCAGACCTTTGGGAGGAGAAGATGGGCGCATGAGGCGAAACAAAGTGGATGGAGCACATCTGCATCCCAGAAAGAGGAGACCCCTGTCTTCAGGAGGAGAAGAGCAGAGGCAGAAAAACGACAACGCCGGTCGAGCAGATCTTGAAGCGGAAGATCACGAGGACCAAGAAGCAGAGAAAAACCGGCGAGGATCTTTCCGCCGGCGGAGCAGAAGCTGAAGCCAGCGGCGGAGGAGAGATGAGAGACGGTGAAGACAGAATACCTCGGAGGTCAGGCGGATCTGAGAGGGTGAGGGACGATTGTCACCGGAGTTGAGCTGAGCTTTGTGCAACAATTGATTTCATTACTCTTAATCGCAATAACACCTTACACAGAAAGAGAATGATCCAACAAAAATGCTGAATCCAACAGAACGTAAGTCATAACAAAACTAAAGCTGAAAGAGATAACATGATAAATTCAGAATTACAACACTCGGTTAATTCTTCCTTTTAAGATAGAGAAGGAGGCAGGATTGAGAGGACCCGAAAACATGTTCAGGAAACTTAAATACTTGCCCGAAGCTGTAGACAGAACATAACCAAACACCATGGATACAACAACCAAAACCCAGTCTACAAGAGTTTGAATTGTTGAGTTTTGGAGAGAGGCAGGCTGGACATAAGCTTTCTTTAAACCCAAGACCATCACATGATCAGAAAATGCTCGCAAGGCTAGAGCCAAGATAGAGCTTAACATAACTTGCTCCAAAAACGAGGAGAAGATTCACGACTTTTCAATCGAGTATATTTCACCTCTCAACAAGAGGGAAGACGGTGTATGATTCTCTTACTGCACAGGAAAGGATGGTGAAGAAATTCTTTCCCATAAGGAAAACAGAGTTAACACGTAGCTGAGCAAAGATGAGTCATTTACCTTATGACCGAAGCTCGGTACGGAATGTGTTAGCGCGTAACCGAGCAACTTTGATACGAGATATTTCTGGACAAAGCTCGTTACAGAAATACAACTCCGAACTGAGATTAGAGTGGAATCAAAGACGGGAACAAACTGTCCCGCTGTCCCTTCACCGGCAAGGAGTAGGATGAGATGCTCGAGATCAGACCTTTGGGAGGAGAAGATGGGCGCATGAGGCGAAACAAAGTGGATGGAGCACATCTGCATCCCAGAAAGAGGAGACCCCTGTCTTCAGGAGGAGAAGAGCAGAGGCAGAAAAACGACAACGCCGGTCGAGCAGATCTTGAAGCGGAAGATCACGAGGACCAAGAAGCAGAGAAAAACCGGCGAGGATCTTTCCGCCGGCGGAGCAGAAGCTGAAGCCAGCGGCGGAGGAGAGATGAGAGACGGTGAAGACAGAATACCTCGGAGGTCAGGCGGATCTGAGAGGGTGAGGGACGATTGTCACCGGAGTTGAGCTGAGCTTTGTGCAACAATTGATTTCATTACTCTTAATCGCAATAACACCTTACACAGAAAGAGAATGATCCAACAAAAATGCTGAATCCAACAGAACGTAAGTCATAACAAAACTAAAGCTGAAAGAGATAACATGATAAATTCAGAATTACAACACTCGGTTAATTCTTCCTTTTAAGATAGAGAAGGAGGCAGGATTGAGAGGACCCGAAAACATGTTCAGGAAACTTAAATACTTGCCCGAAGCTGTAGACAGAACATAACCAAACACCATGGATACAACAACCAAAACCCAGTCTACAAGAGTTTGAATTGTTGAGTTTTGGAGAGAGGCAGGCTGGACATAAGCTTTCTTTAAACCCAAGACCATCACATGATCAGAAAATGCTCGCAAGGCTAGAGCCAAGATAGAGCTTAACATAACTTGCTCCAAAAACGAGGAGAAGATTCACGACTTTTCAATCGAGTATATTTCACCTCTCAACAAGAGGGAAGACGGTGTATGATTCTCTTACTGCACAGGAAAGGATGGTGAAGAAATTCTTTCCCATAAGGAAAACAGAGTTAACACGTAGCTGAGCAAAGATGAGTCATTTACCTTATGACCGAAGCTCGGTACGGAATGTGTTAGCGCGTAACCGAGCAACTTTGATACGAGATATTTCTGGACAAAGCTCGTTACAGAAATACAACTCCGAACTGAGATTAGAGTGGAATCAAAGACGGGAACAAACTGTCCCGCTGTCCCTTCACCGGCAAGGAGTAGGATGAGATGCTCGAGATCAGACCTTTGGGAGGAGAAGATGGGCGCATGAGGCGAAACAAAGTGGATGGAGCACATCTGCATCCCAGAAAGAGGAGACCCCTGTCTTCAGGAGGAGAAGAGCAGAGGCAGAAAAACGACAACGCCGGTCGAGCAGATCTTGAAGCGGAAGATCACGAGGACCAAGAAGCAGAGAAAAACCGGCGAGGATCTTTCCGCCGGCGGAGCAGAAGCTGAAGCCAGCGGCGGAGGAGAGATGAGAGACGGTGAAGACAGAATACCTCGGAGGTCAGGCGGATCTGAGAGGGTGAGGGACGATTGTCACCGGAGTTGAGCTGAGCTTTGTGCAACAATTGATTTCATTACTCTTAATCGCAATAACACCTTACACAGAAAGAGAATGATCCAACAAAAATGCTGAATCCAACAGAACGTAAGTCATAACAAAACTAAAGCTGAAAGAGATAACATGATAAATTCAGAATTACAACACTCGGTTAATTCTTCCTTTTAAGATAGAGAAGGAGGCAGGATTGAGAGGACCCGAAAACATGTTCAGGAAACTTAAATACTTGCCCGAAGCTGTAGACAGAACATAACCAAACACCATGGATACAACAACCAAAACCCAGTCTACAAGAGTTTGAATTGTTGAGTTTTGGAGAGAGGCAGGCTGGACATAAGCTTTCTTTAAACCCAAGACCATCACATGATCAGAAAATGCTCGCAAGGCTAGAGCCAAGATAGAGCTTAACATAACTTGCTCCAAAAACGAGGAGAAGATTCACGACTTTTCAATCGAGTATATTTCACCTCTCAACAAGAGGGAAGACGGTGTATGATTCTCTTACTGCACAGGAAAGGATGGTGAAGAAATTCTTTCCCATAAGGAAAACAGAGTTAACACGTAGCTGAGCAAAGATGAGTCATTTACCTTATGACCGAAGCTCGGTACGGAATGTGTTAGCGCGTAACCGAGCAACTTTGATACGAGATATTTCTGGACAAAGCTCGTTACAGAAATACAACTCCGAACTGAGATTAGAGTGGAATCAAAGACGGGAACAAACTGTCCCGCTGTCCCTTCACCGGCAAGGAGTAGGATGAGATGCTCGAGATCAGACCTTTGGGAGGAGAAGATGGGCGCATGAGGCGAAACAAAGTGGATGGAGCACATCTGCATCCCAGAAAGAGGAGACCCCTGTCTTCAGGAGGAGAAGAGCAGAGGCAGAAAAACGACAACGCCGGTCGAGCAGATCTTGAAGCGGAAGATCACGAGGACCAAGAAGCAGAGAAAAACCGGCGAGGATCTTTCCGCCGGCGGAGCAGAAGCTGAAGCCAGCGGCGGAGGAGAGATGAGAGACGGTGAAGACAGAATACCTCGGAGGTCAGGCGGATCTGAGAGGGTGAGGGACGATTGTCACCGGAGTTGAGCTGAGCTTTGTGCAACAATTGATTTCATTACTCTTAATCGCAATAACACCTTACACAGAAAGAGAATGATCCAACAAAAATGCTGAATCCAACAGAACGTAAGTCATAACAAAACTAAAGCTGAAAGAGATAACATGATAAATTCAGAATTACAACACTCGGTTAATTCTTCCTTTTAAGATAGAGAAGGAGGCAGGATTGAGAGGACCCGAAAACATGTTCAGGAAACTTAAATACTTGCCCGAAGCTGTAGACAGAACATAACCAAACACCATGGATACAACAACCAAAACCCAGTCTACAAGAGTTTGAATTGTTGAGTTTTGGAGAGAGGCAGGCTGGACATAAGCTTTCTTTAAACCCAAGACCATCACATGATCAGAAAATGCTCGCAAGGCTAGAGCCAAGATAGAGCTTAACATAACTTGCTCCAAAAACGAGGAGAAGATTCACGACTTTTCAATCGAGTATATTTCACCTCTCAACAAGAGGGAAGACGGTGTATGATTCTCTTACTGCACAGGAAAGGATGGTGAAGAAATTCTTTCCCATAAGGAAAACAGAGTTAACACGTAGCTGAGCAAAGATGAGTCATTTACCTTATGACCGAAGCTCGGTACGGAATGTGTTAGCGCGTAACCGAGCAACTTTGATACGAGATATTTCTGGACAA
Organism: Alliaria petiolata; assembly: GCA_020283515.1. Lineage (NCBI taxonomy): Eukaryota > Viridiplantae > Streptophyta > Magnoliopsida > Brassicales > Brassicaceae > Alliaria > Alliaria petiolata. The sequence continues at coordinate 63,011,727 of JAHZTW010000001.1, forward strand.
AGCTCGTTACAGAAATACAACTCCGAACTGAGATTAGAGTGGAATCAAAGACGGGAACAAACTGTCCCGCTGTCCCTTCACCGGCAAGGAGTAGGATGAGATGCTCGAGATCAGACCTTTGGGAGGAGAAGATGGGCGCATGAGGCGAAACAAAGTGGATGGAGCACATCTGCATCCCAGAAAGAGGAGACCCCTGTCTTCAGGAGGAGAAGAGCAGAGGCAGAAAAACGACAACGCCGGTCGAGCAGATCTTGAAGCGGAAGATCACGAGGACCAAGAAGCAGAGAAAAACCGGCGAGGATCTTTCCGCCGGCGGAGCAGAAGCTGAAGCCAGCGGCGGAGGAGAGATGAGAGACGGTGAAGACAGAATACCTCGGAGGTCAGGCGGATCTGAGAGGGTGAGGGACGATTGTCACCGGAGTTGAGCTGAGCTTTGTGCAACAATTGATTTCATTACTCTTAATCGCAATAACACCTTACACAGAAAGAGAATGATCCAACAAAAATGCTGAATCCAACAGAACGTAAGTCATAACAAAACTAAAGCTGAAAGAGATAACATGATAAATTCAGAATTACAACACTCGGTTAATTCTTCCTTTTAAGATAGAGAAGGAGGCAGGATTGAGAGGACCCGAAAACATGTTCAGGAAACTTAAATACTTGCCCGAAGCTGTAGACAGAACATAACCAAACACCATGGATACAACAACCAAAACCCAGTCTACAAGAGTTTGAATTGTTGAGTTTTGGAGAGAGGCAGGCTGGACATAAGCTTTCTTTAAACCCAAGACCATCACATGATCAGAAAATGCTCGCAAGGCTAGAGCCAAGATAGAGCTTAACATAACTTGCTCCAAAAACGAGGAGAAGATTCACGACTTTTCAATCGAGTATATTTCACCTCTCAACAAGAGGGAAGACGGTGTATGATTCTCTTACTGCACAGGAAAGGATGGTGAAGAAATTCTTTCCCATAAGGAAAACAGAGTTAACACGTAGCTGAGCAAAGATGAGTCATTTACCTTATGACCGAAGCTCGGTACGGAATGTGTTAGCGCGTAACCGAGCAACTTTGATACGAGATATTTCTGGACAAAGCTCGTTACAGAAATACAACTCCGAACTGAGATTAGAGTGGAATCAAAGACGGGAACAAACTGTCCCGCTGTCCCTTCACCGGCAAGGAGTAGGATGAGATGCTCGAGATCAGACCTTTGGGAGGAGAAGATGGGCGCATGAGGCGAAACAAAGTGGATGGAGCACATCTGCATCCCAGAAAGAGGAGACCCCTGTCTTCAGGAGGAGAAGAGCAGAGGCAGAAAAACGACAACGCCGGTCGAGCAGATCTTGAAGCGGAAGATCACGAGGACCAAGAAGCAGAGAAAAACCGGCGAGGATCTTTCCGCCGGCGGAGCAGAAGCTGAAGCCAGCGGCGGAGGAGAGATGAGAGACGGTGAAGACAGAATACCTCGGAGGTCAGGCGGATCTGAGAGGGTGAGGGACGATTGTCACCGGAGTTGAGCTGAGCTTTGTGCAACAATTGATTTCATTACTCTTAATCGCAATAACACCTTACACAGAAAGAGAATGATCCAACAAAAATGCTGAATCCAACAGAACGTAAGTCATAACAAAACTAAAGCTGAAAGAGATAACATGATAAATTCAGAATTACAACACTCGGTTAATTCTTCCTTTTAAGATAGAGAAGGAGGCAGGATTGAGAGGACCCGAAAACATGTTCAGGAAACTTAAATACTTGCCCGAAGCTGTAGACAGAACATAACCAAACACCATGGATACAACAACCAAAACCCAGTCTACAAGAGTTTGAATTGTTGAGTTTTGGAGAGAGGCAGGCTGGACATAAGCTTTCTTTAAACCCAAGACCATCACATGATCAGAAAATGCTCGCAAGGCTAGAGCCAAGATAGAGCTTAACATAACTTGCTCCAAAAACGAGGAGAAGATTCACGACTTTTCAATCGAGTATATTTCACCTCTCAACAAGAGGGAAGACGGTGTATGATTCTCTTACTGCACAGGAAAGGATGGTGAAGAAATTCTTTCCCATAAGGAAAACAGAGTTAACACGTAGCTGAGCAAAGATGAGTCATTTACCTTATGACCGAAGCTCGGTACGGAATGTGTTAGCGCGTAACCGAGCAACTTTGATACGAGATATTTCTGGACAAAGCTCGTTACAGAAATACAACTCCGAACTGAGATTAGAGTGGAATCAAAGACGGGAACAAACTGTCCCGCTGTCCCTTCACCGGCAAGGAGTAGGATGAGATGCTCGAGATCAGACCTTTGGGAGGAGAAGATGGGCGCATGAGGCGAAACAAAGTGGATGGAGCACATCTGCATCCCAGAAAGAGGAGACCCCTGTCTTCAGGAGGAGAAGAGCAGAGGCAGAAAAACGACAACGCCGGTCGAGCAGATCTTGAAGCGGAAGATCACGAGGACCAAGAAGCAGAGAAAAACCGGCGAGGATCTTTCCGCCGGCGGAGCAGAAGCTGAAGCCAGCGGCGGAGGAGAGATGAGAGACGGTGAAGACAGAATACCTCGGAGGTCAGGCGGATCTGAGAGGGTGAGGGACGATTGTCACCGGAGTTGAGCTGAGCTTTGTGCAACAATTGATTTCATTACTCTTAATCGCAATAACACCTTACACAGAAAGAGAATGATCCAACAAAAATGCTGAATCCAACAGAACGTAAGTCATAACAAAACTAAAGCTGAAAGAGATAACATGATAAATTCAGAATTACAACACTCGGTTAATTCTTCCTTTTAAGATAGAGAAGGAGGCAGGATTGAGAGGACCCGAAAACATGTTCAGGAAACTTAAATACTTGCCCGAAGCTGTAGACAGAACATAACCAAACACCATGGATACAACAACCAAAACCCAGTCTACAAGAGTTTGAATTGTTGAGTTTTGGAGAGAGGCAGGCTGGACATAAGCTTTCTTTAAACCCAAGACCATCACATGATCAGAAAATGCTCGCAAGGCTAGAGCCAAGATAGAGCTTAACATAACTTGCTCCAAAAACGAGGAGAAGATTCACGACTTTTCAATCGAGTATATTTCACCTCTCAACAAGAGGGAAGACGGTGTATGATTCTCTTACTGCACAGGAAAGGATGGTGAAGAAATTCTTTCCCATAAGGAAAACAGAGTTAACACGTAGCTGAGCAAAGATGAGTCATTTACCTTATGACCGAAGCTCGGTACGGAATGTGTTAGCGCGTAACCGAGCAACTTTGATACGAGATATTTCTGGACAAAGCTCGTTACAGAAATACAACTCCGAACTGAGATTAGAGTGGAATCAAAGACGGGAACAAACTGTCCCGCTGTCCCTTCACCGGCAAGGAGTAGGATGAGATGCTCGAGATCAGACCTTTGGGAGGAGAAGATGGGCGCATGAGGCGAAACAAAGTGGATGGAGCACATCTGCATCCCAGAAAGAGGAGACCCCTGTCTTCAGGAGGAGAAGAGCAGAGGCAGAAAAACGACAACGCCGGTCGAGCAGATCTTGAAGCGGAAGATCACGAGGACCAAGAAGCAGAGAAAAACCGGCGAGGATCTTTCCGCCGGCGGAGCAGAAGCTGAAGCCAGCGGCGGAGGAGAGATGAGAGACGGTGAAGACAGAATACCTCGGAGGTCAGGCGGATCTGAGAGGGTGAGGGACGATTGTCACCGGAGTTGAGCTGAGCTTTGTGCAACAATTGATTTCATTACTCTTAATCGCAATAACACCTTACACAGAAAGAGAATGATCCAACAAAAATGCTGAATCCAACAGAACGTAAGTCATAACAAAACTAAAGCTGAAAGAGATAACATGATAAATTCAGAATTACAACACTCGGTTAATTCTTCCTTTTAAGATAGAGAAGGAGGCAGGATTGAGAGGACCCGAAAACATGTTCAGGAAACTTAAATACTTGCCCGAAGCTGTAGACAGAACATAACCAAACACCATGGATACAACAACCAAAACCCAGTCTACAAGAGTTTGAATTGTTGAGTTTTGGAGAGAGGCAGGCTGGACATAAGCTTTCTTTAAACCCAAGACCATCACATGATCAGAAAATGCTCGCAAGGCTAGAGCCAAGATAGAGCTTAACATAACTTGCTCCAAAAACGAGGAGAAGATTCACGACTTTTCAATCGAGTATATTTCACCTCTCAACAAGAGGGAAGACGGTGTATGATTCTCTTACTGCACAGGAAAGGATGGTGAAGAAATTCTTTCCCATAAGGAAAACAGAGTTAACACGTAGCTGAGCAAAGATGAGTCATTTACCTTATGACCGAAGCTCGGTACGGAATGTGTTAGCGCGTAACCGAGCAACTTTGATACGAGATATTTCTGGACAAAGCTCGTTACAGAAATACAACTCCGAACTGAGATTAGAGTGGAATCAAAGACGGGAACAAACTGTCCCGCTGTCCCTTCACCGGCAAGGAGTAGGATGAGATGCTCGAGATCAGACCTTTGGGAGGAGAAGATGGGCGCATGAGGCGAAACAAAGTGGATGGAGCACATCTGCATCCCAGAAAGAGGAGACCCCTGTCTTCAGGAGGAGAAGAGCAGAGGCAGAAAAACGACAACGCCGGTCGAGCAGATCTTGAAGCGGAAGATCACGAGGACCAAGAAGCAGAGAAAAACCGGCGAGGATCTTTCCGCCGGCGGAGCAGAAGCTGAAGCCAGCGGCGGAGGAGAGATGAGAGACGGTGAAGACAGAATACCTCGGAGGTCAGGCGGATCTGAGAGGGTGAGGGACGATTGTCACCGGAGTTGAGCTGAGCTTTGTGCAACAATTGATTTCATTACTCTTAATCGCAATAACACCTTACACAGAAAGAGAATGATCCAACAAAAATGCTGAATCCAACAGAACGTAAGTCATAACAAAACTAAAGCTGAAAGAGATAACATGATAAATTCAGAATTACAACACTCGGTTAATTCTTCCTTTTAAGATAGAGAAGGAGGCAGGATTGAGAGGACCCGAAAACATGTTCAGGAAACTTAAATACTTGCCCGAAGCTGTAGACAGAACATAACCAAACACCATGGATACAACAACCAAAACCCAGTCTACAAGAGTTTGAATTGTTGAGTTTTGGAGAGAGGCAGGCTGGACATAAGCTTTCTTTAAACCCAAGACCATCACATGATCAGAAAATGCTCGCAAGGCTAGAGCCAAGATAGAGCTTAACATAACTTGCTCCAAAAACGAGGAGAAGATTCACGACTTTTCAATCGAGTATATTTCACCTCTCAACAAGAGGGAAGACGGTGTATGATTCTCTTACTGCACAGGAAAGGATGGTGAAGAAATTCTTTCCCATAAGGAAAACAGAGTTAACACGTAGCTGAGCAAAGATGAGTCATTTACCTTATGACCGAAGCTCGGTACGGAATGTGTTAGCGCGTAACCGAGCAACTTTGATACGAGATATTTCTGGACAAAGCTCGTTACAGAAATACAACTCCGAACTGAGATTAGAGTGGAATCAAAGACGGGAACAAACTGTCCCGCTGTCCCTTCACCGGCAAGGAGTAGGATGAGATGCTCGAGATCAGACCTTTGGGAGGAGAAGATGGGCGCATGAGGCGAAACAAAGTGGATGGAGCACATCTGCATCCCAGAAAGAGGAGACCCCTGTCTTCAGGAGGAGAAGAGCAGAGGCAGAAAAACGACAACGCCGGTCGAGCAGATCTTGAAGCGGAAGATCACGAGGACCAAGAAGCAGAGAAAAACCGGCGAGGATCTTTCCGCCGGCGGAGCAGAAGCTGAAGCCAGCGGCGGAGGAGAGATGAGAGACGGTGAAGACAGAATACCTCGGAGGTCAGGCGGATCTGAGAGGGTGAGGGACGATTGTCACCGGAGTTGAGCTGAGCTTTGTGCAACAATTGATTTCATTACTCTTAATCGCAATAACACCTTACACAGAAAGAGAATGATCCAACAAAAATGCTGAATCCAACAGAACGTAAGTCATAACAAAACTAAAGCTGAAAGAGATAACATGATAAATTCAGAATTACAACACTCGGTTAATTCTTCCTTTTAAGATAGAGAAGGAGGCAGGATTGAGAGGACCCGAAAACATGTTCAGGAAACTTAAATACTTGCCCGAAGCTGTAGACAGAACATAACCAAACACCATGGATACAACAACCAAAACCCAGTCTACAAGAGTTTGAATTGTTGAGTTTTGGAGAGAGGCAGGCTGGACATAAGCTTTCTTTAAACCCAAGACCATCACATGATCAGAAAATGCTCGCAAGGCTAGAGCCAAGATAGAGCTTAACATAACTTGCTCCAAAAACGAGGAGAAGATTCACGACTTTTCAATCGAGTATATTTCACCTCTCAACAAGAGGGAAGACGGTGTATGATTCTCTTACTGCACAGGAAAGGATGGTGAAGAAATTCTTTCCCATAAGGAAAACAGAGTTAACACGTAGCTGAGCAAAGATGAGTCATTTACCTTATGACCGAAGCTCGGTACGGAATGTGTTAGCGCGTAACCGAGCAACTTTGATACGAGATATTTCTGGACAAAGCTCGTTACAGAAATACAACTCCGAACTGAGATTAGAGTGGAATCAAAGACGGGAACAAACTGTCCCGCTGTCCCTTCACCGGCAAGGAGTAGGATGAGATGCTCGAGATCAGACCTTTGGGAGGAGAAGATGGGCGCATGAGGCGAAACAAAGTGGATGGAGCACATCTGCATCCCAGAAAGAGGAGACCCCTGTCTTCAGGAGGAGAAGAGCAGAGGCAGAAAAACGACAACGCCGGTCGAGCAGATCTTGAAGCGGAAGATCACGAGGACCAAGAAGCAGAGAAAAACCGGCGAGGATCTTTCCGCCGGCGGAGCAGAAGCTGAAGCCAGCGGCGGAGGAGAGATGAGAGACGGTGAAGACAGAATACCTCGGAGGTCAGGCGGATCTGAGAGGGTGAGGGACGATTGTCACCGGAGTTGAGCTGAGCTTTGTGCAACAATTGATTTCATTACTCTTAATCGCAATAACACCTTACACAGAAAGAGAATGATCCAACAAAAATGCTGAATCCAACAGAACGTAAGTCATAACAAAACTAAAGCTGAAAGAGATAACATGATAAATTCAGAATTACAACACTCGGTTAATTCTTCCTTTTAAGATAGAGAAGGAGGCAGGATTGAGAGGACCCGAAAACATGTTCAGGAAACTTAAATACTTGCCCGAAGCTGTAGACAGAACATAACCAAACACCATGGATACAACAACCAAAACCCAGTCTACAAGAGTTTGAATTGTTGAGTTTTGGAGAGAGGCAGGCTGGACATAAGCTTTCTTTAAACCCAAGACCATCACATGATCAGAAAATGCTCGCAAGGCTAGAGCCAAGATAGAGCTTAACATAACTTGCTCCAAAAACGAGGAGAAGATTCACGACTTTTCAATCGAGTATATTTCACCTCTCAACAAGAGGGAAGACGGTGTATGATTCTCTTACTGCACAGGAAAGGATGGTGAAGAAATTCTTTCCCATAAGGAAAACAGAGTTAACACGTAGCTGAGCAAAGATGAGTCATTTACCTTATGACCGAAGCTCGGTACGGAATGTGTTAGCGCGTAACCGAGCAACTTTGATACGAGATATTTCTGGACAAAGCTCGTTACAGAAATACAACTCCGAACTGAGATTAGAGTGGAATCAAAGACGGGAACAAACTGTCCCGCTGTCCCTTCACCGGCAAGGAGTAGGATGAGATGCTCGAGATCAGACCTTTGGGAGGAGAAGATGGGCGCATGAGGCGAAACAAAGTGGATGGAGCACATCTGCATCCCAGAAAGAGGAGACCCCTGTCTTCAGGAGGAGAAGAGCAGAGGCAGAAAAACGACAACGCCGGTCGAGCAGATCTTGAAGCGGAAGATCACGAGGACCAAGAAGCAGAGAAAAACCGGCGAGGATCTTTCCGCCGGCGGAGCAGAAGCTGAAGCCAGCGGCGGAGGAGAGATGAGAGACGGTGAAGACAGAATACCTCGGAGGTCAGGCGGATCTGAGAGGGTGAGGGACGATTGTCACCGGAGTTGAGCTGAGCTTTGTGCAACAATTGATTTCATTACTCTTAATCGCAATAACACCTTACACAGAAAGAGAATGATCCAACAAAAATGCTGAATCCAACAGAACGTAAGTCATAACAAAACTAAAGCTGAAAGAGATAACATGATAAATTCAGAATTACAACACTCGGTTAATTCTTCCTTTTAAGATAGAGAAGGAGGCAGGATTGAGAGGACCCGAAAACATGTTCAGGAAACTTAAATACTTGCCCGAAGCTGTAGACAGAACATAACCAAACACCATGGATACAACAACCAAAACCCAGTCTACAAGAGTTTGAATTGTTGAGTTTTGGAGAGAGGCAGGCTGGACATAAGCTTTCTTTAAACCCAAGACCATCACATGATCAGAAAATGCTCGCAAGGCTAGAGCCAAGATAGAGCTTAACATAACTTGCTCCAAAAACGAGGAGAAGATTCACGACTTTTCAATCGAGTATATTTCACCTCTCAACAAGAGGGAAGACGGTGTATGATTCTCTTACTGCACAGGAAAGGATGGTGAAGAAATTCTTTCCCATAAGGAAAACAGAGTTAACACGTAGCTGAGCAAAGATGAGTCATTTACCTTATGACCGAAGCTCGGTACGGAATGTGTTAGCGCGTAACCGAGCAACTTTGATACGAGATATTTCTGGACAAAGCTCGTTACAGAAATACAACTCCGAACTGAGATTAGAGTGGAATCAAAGACGGGAACAAACTGTCCCGCTGTCCCTTCACCGGCAAGGAGTAGGATGAGATGCTCGAGATCAGACCTTTGGGAGGAGAAGATGGGCGCATGAGGCGAAACAAAGTGGATGGAGCACATCTGCATCCCAGAAAGAGGAGACCCCTGTCTTCAGGAGGAGAAGAGCAGAGGCAGAAAAACGACAACGCCGGTCGAGCAGATCTTGAAGCGGAAGATCACGAGGACCAAGAAGCAGAGAAAAACCGGCGAGGATCTTTCCGCCGGCGGAGCAGAAGCTGAAGCCAGCGGCGGAGGAGAGATGAGAGACGGTGAAGACAGAATACCTCGGAGGTCAGGCGGATCTGAGAGGGTGAGGGACGATTGTCACCGGAGTTGAGCTGAGCTTTGTGCAACAATTGATTTCATTACTCTTAATCGCAATAACACCTTACACAGAAAGAGAATGATCCAACAAAAATGCTGAATCCAACAGAACGTAAGTCATAACAAAACTAAAGCTGAAAGAGATAACATGATAAATTCAGAATTACAACACTCGGTTAATTCTTCCTTTTAAGATAGAGAAGGAGGCAGGATTGAGAGGACCCGAAAACATGTTCAGGAAACTTAAATACTTGCCCGAAGCTGTAGACAGAACATAACCAAACACCATGGATACAACAACCAAAACCCAGTCTACAAGAGTTTGAATTGTTGAGTTTTGGAGAGAGGCAGGCTGGACATAAGCTTTCTTTAAACCCAAGACCATCACATGATCAGAAAATGCTCGCAAGGCTAGAGCCAAGATAGAGCTTAACATAACTTGCTCCAAAAACGAGGAGAAGATTCACGACTTTTCAATCGAGTATATTTCACCTCTCAACAAGAGGGAAGACGGTGTATGATTCTCTTACTGCACAGGAAAGGATGGTGAAGAAATTCTTTCCCATAAGGAAAACAGAGTTAACACGTAGCTGAGCAAAGATGAGTCATTTACCTTATGACCGAAGCTCGGTACGGAATGTGTTAGCGCGTAACCGAGCAACTTTGATACGAGATATTTCTGGACAAAGCTCGTTACAGAAATACAACTCCGAACTGAGATTAGAGTGGAATCAAAGACGGGAACAAACTGTCCCGCTGTCCCTTCACCGGCAAGGAGTAGGATGAGATGCTCGAGATCAGACCTTTGGGAGGAGAAGATGGGCGCATGAGGCGAAACAAAGTGGATGGAGCACATCTGCATCCCAGAAAGAGGAGACCCCTGTCTTCAGGAGGAGAAGAGCAGAGGCAGAAAAACGACAACGCCGGTCGAGCAGATCTTGAAGCGGAAGATCACGAGGACCAAGAAGCAGAGAAAAACCGGCGAGGATCTTTCCGCCGGCGGAGCAGAAGCTGAAGCCAGCGGCGGAGGAGAGATGAGAGACGGTGAAGACAGAATACCTCGGAGGTCAGGCGGATCTGAGAGGGTGAGGGACGATTGTCACCGGAGTTGAGCTGAGCTTTGTGCAACAATTGATTTCATTACTCTTAATCGCAATAACACCTTACACAGAAAGAGAATGATCCAACAAAAATGCTGAATCCAACAGAACGTAAGTCATAACAAAACTAAAGCTGAAAGAGATAACATGATAAATTCAGAATTACAACACTCGGTTAATTCTTCCTTTTAAGATAGAGAAGGAGGCAGGATTGAGAGGACCCGAAAACATGTTCAGGAAACTTAAATACTTGCCCGAAGCTGTAGACAGAACATAACCAAACACCATGGATACAACAACCAAAACCCAGTCTACAAGAGTTTGAATTGTTGAGTTTTGGAGAGAGGCAGGCTGGACATAAGCTTTCTTTAAACCCAAGACCATCACATGATCAGAAAATGCTCGCAAGGCTAGAGCCAAGATAGAGCTTAACATAACTTGCTCCAAAAACGAGGAGAAGATTCACGACTTTTCAATCGAGTATATTTCACCTCTCAACAAGAGGGAAGACGGTGTATGATTCTCTTACTGCACAGGAAAGGATGGTGAAGAAATTCTTTCCCATAAGGAAAACAGAGTTAACACGTAGCTGAGCAAAGATGAGTCATTTACCTTATGACCGAAGCTCGGTACGGAATGTGTTAGCGCGTAACCGAGCAACTTTGATACGAGATATTTCTGGACAAAGCTCGTTACAGAAATACAACTCCGAACTGAGATTAGAGTGGAATCAAAGACGGGAACAAACTGTCCCGCTGTCCCTTCACCGGCAAGGAGTAGGATGAGATGCTCGAGATCAGACCTTTGGGAGGAGAAGATGGGCGCATGAGGCGAAACAAAGTGGATGGAGCACATCTGCATCCCAGAAAGAGGAGACCCCTGTCTTCAGGAGGAGAAGAGCAGAGGCAGAAAAACGACAACGCCGGTCGAGCAGATCTTGAAGCGGAAGATCACGAGGACCAAGAAGCAGAGAAAAACCGGCGAGGATCTTTCCGCCGGCGGAGCAGAAGCTGAAGCCAGCGGCGGAGGAGAGATGAGAGACGGTGAAGACAGAATACCTCGGAGGTCAGGCGGATCTGAGAGGGTGAGGGACGATTGTCACCGGAGTTGAGCTGAGCTTTGTGCAACAATTGATTTCATTACTCTTAATCGCAATAACACCTTACACAGAAAGAGAATGATCCAACAAAAATGCTGAATCCAACAGAACGTAAGTCATAACAAAACTAAAGCTGAAAGAGATAACATGATAAATTCAGAATTACAACACTCGGTTAATTCTTCCTTTTAAGATAGAGAAGGAGGCAGGATTGAGAGGACCCGAAAACATGTTCAGGAAACTTAAATACTTGCCCGAAGCTGTAGACAGAACATAACCAAACACCATGGATACAACAACCAAAACCCAGTCTACAAGAGTTTGAATTGTTGAGTTTTGGAGAGAGGCAGGCTGGACATAAGCTTTCTTTAAACCCAAGACCATCACATGATCAGAAAATGCTCGCAAGGCTAGAGCCAAGATAGAGCTTAACATAACTTGCTCCAAAAACGAGGAGAAGATTCACGACTTTTCAATCGAGTATATTTCACCTCTCAACAAGAGGGAAGACGGTGTATGATTCTCTTACTGCACAGGAAAGGATGGTGAAGAAATTCTTTCCCATAAGGAAAACAGAGTTAACACGTAGCTGAGCAAAGATGAGTCATTTACCTTATGACCGAAGCTCGGTACGGAATGTGTTAGCGCGTAACCGAGCAACTTTGATACGAGATATTTCTGGACAAAGCTCGTTACAGAAATACAACTCCGAACTGAGATTAGAGTGGAATCAAAGACGGGAACAAACTGTCCCGCTGTCCCTTCACCGGCAAGGAGTAGGATGAGATGCTCGAGATCAGACCTTTGGGAGGAGAAGATGGGCGCATGAGGCGAAACAAAGTGGATGGAGCACATCTGCATCCCAGAAAGAGGAGACCCCTGTCTTCAGGAGGAGAAGAGCAGAGGCAGAAAAACGACAACGCCGGTCGAGCAGATCTTGAAGCGGAAGATCACGAGGACCAAGAAGCAGAGAAAAACCGGCGAGGATCTTTCCGCCGGCGGAGCAGAAGCTGAAGCCAGCGGCGGAGGAGAGATGAGAGACGGTGAAGACAGAATACCTCGGAGGTCAGGCGGATCTGAGAGGGTGAGGGACGATTGTCACCGGAGTTGAGCTGAGCTTTGTGCAACAATTGATTTCATTACTCTTAATCGCAATAACACCTTACACAGAAAGAGAATGATCCAACAAAAATGCTGAATCCAACAGAACGTAAGTCATAACAAAACTAAAGCTGAAAGAGATAACATGATAAATTCAGAATTACAACACTCGGTTAATTCTTCCTTTTAAGATAGAGAAGGAGGCAGGATTGAGAGGACCCGAAAACATGTTCAGGAAACTTAAATACTTGCCCGAAGCTGTAGACAGAACATAACCAAACACCATGGATACAACAACCAAAACCCAGTCTACAAGAGTTTGAATTGTTGAGTTTTGGAGAGAGGCAGGCTGGACATAAGCTTTCTTTAAACCCAAGACCATCACATGATCAGAAAATGCTCGCAAGGCTAGAGCCAAGATAGAGCTTAACATAACTTGCTCCAAAAACGAGGAGAAGATTCACGACTTTTCAATCGAGTATATTTCACCTCTCAACAAGAGGGAAGACGGTGTATGATTCTCTTACTGCACAGGAAAGGATGGTGAAGAAATTCTTTCCCATAAGGAAAACAGAGTTAACACGTAGCTGAGCAAAGATGAGTCATTTACCTTATGACCGAAGCTCGGTACGGAATGTGTTAGCGCGTAACCGAGCAACTTTGATACGAGATATTTCTGGACAAAGCTCGTTACAGAAATACAACTCCGAACTGAGATTAGAGTGGAATCAAAGACGGGAACAAACTGTCCCGCTGTCCCTTCACCGGCAAGGAGTAGGATGAGATGCTCGAGATCAGACCTTTGGGAGGAGAAGATGGGCGCATGAGGCGAAACAAAGTGGATGGAGCACATCTGCATCCCAGAAAGAGGAGACCCCTGTCTTCAGGAGGAGAAGAGCAGAGGCAGAAAAACGACAACGCCGGTCGAGCAGATCTTGAAGCGGAAGATCACGAGGACCAAGAAGCAGAGAAAAACCGGCGAGGATCTTTCCGCCGGCGGAGCAGAAGCTGAAGCCAGCGGCGGAGGAGAGATGAGAGACGGTGAAGACAGAATACCTCGGAGGTCAGGCGGATCTGAGAGGGTGAGGGACGATTGTCACCGGAGTTGAGCTGAGCTTTGTGCAACAATTGATTTCATTACTCTTAATCGCAATAACACCTTACACAGAAAGAGAATGATCCAACAAAAATGCTGAATCCAACAGAACGTAAGTCATAACAAAACTAAAGCTGAAAGAGATAACATGATAAATTCAGAATTACAACACTCGGTTAATTCTTCCTTTTAAGATAGAGAAGGAGGCAGGATTGAGAGGACCCGAAAACATGTTCAGGAAACTTAAATACTTGCCCGAAGCTGTAGACAGAACATAACCAAACACCATGGATACAACAACCAAAACCCAGTCTACAAGAGTTTGAATTGTTGAGTTTTGGAGAGAGGCAGGCTGGACATAAGCTTTCTTTAAACCCAAGACCATCACATGATCAGAAAATGCTCGCAAGGCTAGAGCCAAGATAGAGCTTAACATAACTTGCTCCAAAAACGAGGAGAAGATTCACGACTTTTCAATCGAGTATATTTCACCTCTCAACAAGAGGGAAGACGGTGTATGATTCTCTTACTGCACAGGAAAGGATGGTGAAGAAATTCTTTCCCATAAGGAAAACAGAGTTAACACGTAGCTGAGCAAAGATGAGTCATTTACCTTATGACCGAAGCTCGGTACGGAATGTGTTAGCGCGTAACCGAGCAACTTTGATACGAGATATTTCTGGACAAAGCTCGTTACAGAAATACAACTCCGAACTGAGATTAGAGTGGAATCAAAGACGGGAACAAACTGTCCCGCTGTCCCTTCACCGGCAAGGAGTAGGATGAGATGCTCGAGATCAGACCTTTGGGAGGAGAAGATGGGCGCATGAGGCGAAACAAAGTGGATGGAGCACATCTGCATCCCAGAAAGAGGAGACCCCTGTCTTCAGGAGGAGAAGAGCAGAGGCAGAAAAACGACAACGCCGGTCGAGCAGATCTTGAAGCGGAAGATCACGAGGACCAAGAAGCAGAGAAAAACCGGCGAGGATCTTTCCGCCGGCGGAGCAGAAGCTGAAGCCAGCGGCGGAGGAGAGATGAGAGACGGTGAAGACAGAATACCTCGGAGGTCAGGCGGATCTGAGAGGGTGAGGGACGATTGTCACCGGAGTTGAGCTGAGCTTTGTGCAACAATTGATTTCATTACTCTTAATCGCAATAACACCTTACACAGAAAGAGAATGATCCAACAAAAATGCTGAATCCAACAGAACGTAAGTCATAACAAAACTAAAGCTGAAAGAGATAACATGATAAATTCAGAATTACAACACTCGGTTAATTCTTCCTTTTAAGATAGAGAAGGAGGCAGGATTGAGAGGACCCGAAAACATGTTCAGGAAACTTAAATACTTGCCCGAAGCTGTAGACAGAACATAACCAAACACCATGGATACAACAACCAAAACCCAGTCTACAAGAGTTTGAATTGTTGAGTTTTGGAGAGAGGCAGGCTGGACATAAGCTTTCTTTAAACCCAAGACCATCACATGATCAGAAAATGCTCGCAAGGCTAGAGCCAAGATAGAGCTTAACATAACTTGCTCCAAAAACGAGGAGAAGATTCACGACTTTTCAATCGAGTATATTTCACCTCTCAACAAGAGGGAAGACGGTGTATGATTCTCTTACTGCACAGGAAAGGATGGTGAAGAAATTCTTTCCCATAAGGAAAACAGAGTTAACACGTAGCTGAGCAAAGATGAGTCATTTACCTTATGACCGAAGCTCGGTACGGAATGTGTTAGCGCGTAACCGAGCAACTTTGATACGAGATATTTCTGGACAAAGCTCGTTACAGAAATACAACTCCGAACTGAGATTAGAGTGGAATCAAAGACGGGAACAAACTGTCCCGCTGTCCCTTCACCGGCAAGGAGTAGGATGAGATGCTCGAGATCAGACCTTTGGGAGGAGAAGATGGGCGCATGAGGCGAAACAAAGTGGATGGAGCACATCTGCATCCCAGAAAGAGGAGACCCCTGTCTTCAGGAGGAGAAGAGCAGAGGCAGAAAAACGACAACGCCGGTCGAGCAGATCTTGAAGCGGAAGATCACGAGGACCAAGAAGCAGAGAAAAACCGGCGAGGATCTTTCCGCCGGCGGAGCAGAAGCTGAAGCCAGCGGCGGAGGAGAGATGAGAGACGGTGAAGACAGAATACCTCGGAGGTCAGGCGGATCTGAGAGGGTGAGGGACGATTGTCACCGGAGTTGAGCTGAGCTTTGTGCAACAATTGATTTCATTACTCTTAATCGCAATAACACCTTACACAGAAAGAGAATGATCCAACAAAAATGCTGAATCCAACAGAACGTAAGTCATAACAAAACTAAAGCTGAAAGAGATAACATGATAAATTCAGAATTACAACACTCGGTTAATTCTTCCTTTTAAGATAGAGAAGGAGGCAGGATTGAGAGGACCCGAAAACATGTTCAGGAAACTTAAATACTTGCCCGAAGCTGTAGACAGAACATAACCAAACACCATGGATACAACAACCAAAACCCAGTCTACAAGAGTTTGAATTGTTGAGTTTTGGAGAGAGGCAGGCTGGACATAAGCTTTCTTTAAACCCAAGACCATCACATGATCAGAAAATGCTCGCAAGGCTAGAGCCAAGATAGAGCTTAACATAACTTGCTCCAAAAACGAGGAGAAGATTCACGACTTTTCAATCGAGTATATTTCACCTCTCAACAAGAGGGAAGACGGTGTATGATTCTCTTACTGCACAGGAAAGGATGGTGAAGAAATTCTTTCCCATAAGGAAAACAGAGTTAACACGTAGCTGAGCAAAGATGAGTCATTTACCTTATGACCGAAGCTCGGTACGGAATGTGTTAGCGCGTAACCGAGCAACTTTGATACGAGATATTTCTGGACAAAGCTCGTTACAGAAATACAACTCCGAACTGAGATTAGAGTGGAATCAAAGACGGGAACAAACTGTCCCGCTGTCCCTTCACCGGCAAGGAGTAGGATGAGATGCTCGAGATCAGACCTTTGGGAGGAGAAGATGGGCGCATGAGGCGAAACAAAGTGGATGGAGCACATCTGCATCCCAGAAAGAGGAGACCCCTGTCTTCAGGAGGAGAAGAGCAGAGGCAGAAAAACGACAACGCCGGTCGAGCAGATCTTGAAGCGGAAGATCACGAGGACCAAGAAGCAGAGAAAAACCGGCGAGGATCTTTCCGCCGGCGGAGCAGAAGCTGAAGCCAGCGGCGGAGGAGAGATGAGAGACGGTGAAGACAGAATACCTCGGAGGTCAGGCGGATCTGAGAGGGTGAGGGACGATTGTCACCGGAGTTGAGCTGAGCTTTGTGCAACAATTGATTTCATTACTCTTAATCGCAATAACACCTTACACAGAAAGAGAATGATCCAACAAAAATGCTGAATCCAACAGAACGTAAGTCATAACAAAACTAAAGCTGAAAGAGATAACATGATAAATTCAGAATTACAACACTCGGTTAATTCTTCCTTTTAAGATAGAGAAGGAGGCAGGATTGAGAGGACCCGAAAACATGTTCAGGAAACTTAAATACTTGCCCGAAGCTGTAGACAGAACATAACCAAACACCATGGATACAACAACCAAAACCCAGTCTACAAGAGTTTGAATTGTTGAGTTTTGGAGAGAGGCAGGCTGGACATAAGCTTTCTTTAAACCCAAGACCATCACATGATCAGAAAATGCTCGCAAGGCTAGAGCCAAGATAGAGCTTAACATAACTTGCTCCAAAAACGAGGAGAAGATTCACGACTTTTCAATCGAGTATATTTCACCTCTCAACAAGAGGGAAGACGGTGTATGATTCTCTTACTGCACAGGAAAGGATGGTGAAGAAATTCTTTCCCATAAGGAAAACAGAGTTAACACGTAGCTGAGCAAAGATGAGTCATTTACCTTATGACCGAAGCTCGGTACGGAATGTGTTAGCGCGTAACCGAGCAACTTTGATACGAGATATTTCTGGACAAAGCTCGTTACAGAAATACAACTCCGAACTGAGATTAGAGTGGAATCAAAGACGGGAACAAACTGTCCCGCTGTCCCTTCACCGGCAAGGAGTAGGATGAGATGCTCGAGATCAGACCTTTGGGAGGAGAAGATGGGCGCATGAGGCGAAACAAAGTGGATGGAGCACATCTGCATCCCAGAAAGAGGAGACCCCTGTCTTCAGGAGGAGAAGAGCAGAGGCAGAAAAACGACAACGCCGGTCGAGCAGATCTTGAAGCGGAAGATCACGAGGACCAAGAAGCAGAGAAAAACCGGCGAGGATCTTTCCGCCGGCGGAGCAGAAGCTGAAGCCAGCGGCGGAGGAGAGATGAGAGACGGTGAAGACAGAATACCTCGGAGGTCAGGCGGATCTGAGAGGGTGAGGGACGATTGTCACCGGAGTTGAGCTGAGCTTTGTGCAACAATTGATTTCATTACTCTTAATCGCAATAACACCTTACACAGAAAGAGAATGATCCAACAAAAATGCTGAATCCAACAGAACGTAAGTCATAACAAAACTAAAGCTGAAAGAGATAACATGATAAATTCAGAATTACAACACTCGGTTAATTCTTCCTTTTAAGATAGAGAAGGAGGCAGGATTGAGAGGACCCGAAAACATGTTCAGGAAACTTAAATACTTGCCCGAAGCTGTAGACAGAACATAACCAAACACCATGGATACAACAACCAAAACCCAGTCTACAAGAGTTTGAATTGTTGAGTTTTGGAGAGAGGCAGGCTGGACATAAGCTTTCTTTAAACCCAAGACCATCACATGATCAGAAAATGCTCGCAAGGCTAGAGCCAAGATAGAGCTTAACATAACTTGCTCCAAAAACGAGGAGAAGATTCACGACTTTTCAATCGAGTATATTTCACCTCTCAACAAGAGGGAAGACGGTGTATGATTCTCTTACTGCACAGGAAAGGATGGTGAAGAAATTCTTTCCCATAAGGAAAACAGAGTTAACACGTAGCTGAGCAAAGATGAGTCATTTACCTTATGACCGAAGCTCGGTACGGAATGTGTTAGCGCGTAACCGAGCAACTTTGATACGAGATATTTCTGGACAAAGCTCGTTACAGAAATACAACTCCGAACTGAGATTAGAGTGGAATCAAAGACGGGAACAAACTGTCCCGCTGTCCCTTCACCGGCAAGGAGTAGGATGAGATGCTCGAGATCAGACCTTTGGGAGGAGAAGATGGGCGCATGAGGCGAAACAAAGTGGATGGAGCACATCTGCATCCCAGAAAGAGGAGACCCCTGTCTTCAGGAGGAGAAGAGCAGAGGCAGAAAAACGACAACGCCGGTCGAGCAGATCTTGAAGCGGAAGATCACGAGGACCAAGAAGCAGAGAAAAACCGGCGAGGATCTTTCCGCCGGCGGAGCAGAAGCTGAAGCCAGCGGCGGAGGAGAGATGAGAGACGGTGAAGACAGAATACCTCGGAGGTCAGGCGGATCTGAGAGGGTGAGGGACGATTGTCACCGGAGTTGAGCTGAGCTTTGTGCAACAATTGATTTCATTACTCTTAATCGCAATAACACCTTACACAGAAAGAGAATGATCCAACAAAAATGCTGAATCCAACAGAACGTAAGTCATAACAAAACTAAAGCTGAAAGAGATAACATGATAAATTCAGAATTACAACACTCGGTTAATTCTTCCTTTTAAGATAGAGAAGGAGGCAGGATTGAGAGGACCCGAAAACATGTTCAGGAAACTTAAATACTTGCCCGAAGCTGTAGACAGAACATAACCAAACACCATGGATACAACAACCAAAACCCAGTCTACAAGAGTTTGAATTGTTGAGTTTTGGAGAGAGGCAGGCTGGACATAAGCTTTCTTTAAACCCAAGACCATCACATGATCAGAAAATGCTCGCAAGGCTAGAGCCAAGATAGAGCTTAACATAACTTGCTCCAAAAACGAGGAGAAGATTCACGACTTTTCAATCGAGTATATTTCACCTCTCAACAAGAGGGAAGACGGTGTATGATTCTCTTACTGCACAGGAAAGGATGGTGAAGAAATTCTTTCCCATAAGGAAAACAGAGTTAACACGTAGCTGAGCAAAGATGAGTCATTTACCTTATGACCGAAGCTCGGTACGGAATGTGTTAGCGCGTAACCGAGCAACTTTGATACGAGATATTTCTGGACAAAGCTCGTTACAGAAATACAACTCCGAACTGAGATTAGAGTGGAATCAAAGACGGGAACAAACTGTCCCGCTGTCCCTTCACCGGCAAGGAGTAGGATGAGATGCTCGAGATCAGACCTTTGGGAGGAGAAGATGGGCGCATGAGGCGAAACAAAGTGGATGGAGCACATCTGCATCCCAGAAAGAGGAGACCCCTGTCTTCAGGAGGAGAAGAGCAGAGGCAGAAAAACGACAACGCCGGTCGAGCAGATCTTGAAGCGGAAGATCACGAGGACCAAGAAGCAGAGAAAAACCGGCGAGGATCTTTCCGCCGGCGGAGCAGAAGCTGAAGCCAGCGGCGGAGGAGAGATGAGAGACGGTGAAGACAGAATACCTCGGAGGTCAGGCGGATCTGAGAGGGTGAGGGACGATTGTCACCGGAGTTGAGCTGAGCTTTGTGCAACAATTGATTTCATTACTCTTAATCGCAATAACACCTTACACAGAAAGAGAATGATCCAACAAAAATGCTGAATCCAACAGAACGTAAGTCATAACAAAACTAAAGCTGAAAGAGATAACATGATAAATTCAGAATTACAACACTCGGTTAATTCTTCCTTTTAAGATAGAGAAGGAGGCAGGATTGAGAGGACCCGAAAACATGTTCAGGAAACTTAAATACTTGCCCGAAGCTGTAGACAGAACATAACCAAACACCATGGATACAACAACCAAAACCCAGTCTACAAGAGTTTGAATTGTTGAGTTTTGGAGAGAGGCAGGCTGGACATAAGCTTTCTTTAAACCCAAGACCATCACATGATCAGAAAATGCTCGCAAGGCTAGAGCCAAGATAGAGCTTAACATAACTTGCTCCAAAAACGAGGAGAAGATTCACGACTTTTCAATCGAGTATATTTCACCTCTCAACAAGAGGGAAGACGGTGTATGATTCTCTTACTGCACAGGAAAGGATGGTGAAGAAATTCTTTCCCATAAGGAAAACAGAGTTAACACGTAGCTGAGCAAAGATGAGTCATTTACCTTATGACCGAAGCTCGGTACGGAATGTGTTAGCGCGTAACCGAGCAACTTTGATACGAGATATTTCTGGACAAAGCTCGTTACAGAAATACAACTCCGAACTGAGATTAGAGTGGAATCAAAGACGGGAACAAACTGTCCCGCTGTCCCTTCACCGGCAAGGAGTAGGATGAGATGCTCGAGATCAGACCTTTGGGAGGAGAAGATGGGCGCATGAGGCGAAACAAAGTGGATGGAGCACATCTGCATCCCAGAAAGAGGAGACCCCTGTCTTCAGGAGGAGAAGAGCAGAGGCAGAAAAACGACAACGCCGGTCGAGCAGATCTTGAAGCGGAAGATCACGAGGACCAAGAAGCAGAGAAAAACCGGCGAGGATCTTTCCGCCGGCGGAGCAGAAGCTGAAGCCAGCGGCGGAGGAGAGATGAGAGACGGTGAAGACAGAATACCTCGGAGGTCAGGCGGATCTGAGAGGGTGAGGGACGATTGTCACCGGAGTTGAGCTGAGCTTTGTGCAACAATTGATTTCATTACTCTTAATCGCAATAACACCTTACACAGAAAGAGAATGATCCAACAAAAATGCTGAATCCAACAGAACGTAAGTCATAACAAAACTAAAGCTGAAAGAGATAACATGATAAATTCAGAATTACAACACTCGGTTAATTCTTCCTTTTAAGATAGAGAAGGAGGCAGGATTGAGAGGACCCGAAAACATGTTCAGGAAACTTAAATACTTGCCCGAAGCTGTAGACAGAACATAACCAAACACCATGGATACAACAACCAAAACCCAGTCTACAAGAGTTTGAATTGTTGAGTTTTGGAGAGAGGCAGGCTGGACATAAGCTTTCTTTAAACCCAAGACCATCACATGATCAGAAAATGCTCGCAAGGCTAGAGCCAAGATAGAGCTTAACATAACTTGCTCCAAAAACGAGGAGAAGATTCACGACTTTTCAATCGAGTATATTTCACCTCTCAACAAGAGGGAAGACGGTGTATGATTCTCTTACTGCACAGGAAAGGATGGTGAAGAAATTCTTTCCCATAAGGAAAACAGAGTTAACACGTAGCTGAGCAAAGATGAGTCATTTACCTTATGACCGAAGCTCGGTACGGAATGTGTTAGCGCGTAACCGAGCAACTTTGATACGAGATATTTCTGGACAAAGCTCGTTACAGAAATACAACTCCGAACTGAGATTAGAGTGGAATCAAAGACGGGAACAAACTGTCCCGCTGTCCCTTCACCGGCAAGGAGTAGGATGAGATGCTCGAGATCAGACCTTTGGGAGGAGAAGATGGGCGCATGAGGCGAAACAAAGTGGATGGAGCACATCTGCATCCCAGAAAGAGGAGACCCCTGTCTTCAGGAGGAGAAGAGCAGAGGCAGAAAAACGACAACGCCGGTCGAGCAGATCTTGAAGCGGAAGATCACGAGGACCAAGAAGCAGAGAAAAACCGGCGAGGATCTTTCCGCCGGCGGAGCAGAAGCTGAAGCCAGCGGCGGAGGAGAGATGAGAGACGGTGAAGACAGAATACCTCGGAGGTCAGGCGGATCTGAGAGGGTGAGGGACGATTGTCACCGGAGTTGAGCTGAGCTTTGTGCAACAATTGATTTCATTACTCTTAATCGCAATAACACCTTACACAGAAAGAGAATGATCCAACAAAAATGCTGAATCCAACAGAACGTAAGTCATAACAAAACTAAAGCTGAAAGAGATAACATGATAAATTCAGAATTACAACACTCGGTTAATTCTTCCTTTTAAGATAGAGAAGGAGGCAGGATTGAGAGGACCCGAAAACATGTTCAGGAAACTTAAATACTTGCCCGAAGCTGTAGACAGAACATAACCAAACACCATGGATACAACAACCAAAACCCAGTCTACAAGAGTTTGAATTGTTGAGTTTTGGAGAGAGGCAGGCTGGACATAAGCTTTCTTTAAACCCAAGACCATCACATGATCAGAAAATGCTCGCAAGGCTAGAGCCAAGATAGAGCTTAACATAACTTGCTCCAAAAACGAGGAGAAGATTCACGACTTTTCAATCGAGTATATTTCACCTCTCAACAAGAGGGAAGACGGTGTATGATTCTCTTACTGCACAGGAAAGGATGGTGAAGAAATTCTTTCCCATAAGGAAAACAGAGTTAACACGTAGCTGAGCAAAGATGAGTCATTTACCTTATGACCGAAGCTCGGTACGGAATGTGTTAGCGCGTAACCGAGCAACTTTGATACGAGATATTTCTGGACAAAGCTCGTTACAGAAATACAACTCCGAACTGAGATTAGAGTGGAATCAAAGACGGGAACAAACTGTCCCGCTGTCCCTTCACCGGCAAGGAGTAGGATGAGATGCTCGAGATCAGACCTTTGGGAGGAGAAGATGGGCGCATGAGGCGAAACAAAGTGGATGGAGCACATCTGCATCCCAGAAAGAGGAGACCCCTGTCTTCAGGAGGAGAAGAGCAGAGGCAGAAAAACGACAACGCCGGTCGAGCAGATCTTGAAGCGGAAGATCACGAGGACCAAGAAGCAGAGAAAAACCGGCGAGGATCTTTCCGCCGGCGGAGCAGAAGCTGAAGCCAGCGGCGGAGGAGAGATGAGAGACGGTGAAGACAGAATACCTCGGAGGTCAGGCGGATCTGAGAGGGTGAGGGACGATTGTCACCGGAGTTGAGCTGAGCTTTGTGCAACAATTGATTTCATTACTCTTAATCGCAATAACACCTTACACAGAAAGAGAATGATCCAACAAAAATGCTGAATCCAACAGAACGTAAGTCATAACAAAACTAAAGCTGAAAGAGATAACATGATAAATTCAGAATTACAACACTCGGTTAATTCTTCCTTTTAAGATAGAGAAGGAGGCAGGATTGAGAGGACCCGAAAACATGTTCAGGAAACTTAAATACTTGCCCGAAGCTGTAGACAGAACATAACCAAACACCATGGATACAACAACCAAAACCCAGTCTACAAGAGTTTGAATTGTTGAGTTTTGGAGAGAGGCAGGCTGGACATAAGCTTTCTTTAAACCCAAGACCATCACATGATCAGAAAATGCTCGCAAGGCTAGAGCCAAGATAGAGCTTAACATAACTTGCTCCAAAAACGAGGAGAAGATTCACGACTTTTCAATCGAGTATATTTCACCTCTCAACAAGAGGGAAGACGGTGTATGATTCTCTTACTGCACAGGAAAGGATGGTGAAGAAATTCTTTCCCATAAGGAAAACAGAGTTAACACGTAGCTGAGCAAAGATGAGTCATTTACCTTATGACCGAAGCTCGGTACGGAATGTGTTAGCGCGTAACCGAGCAACTTTGATACGAGATATTTCTGGACAAAGCTCGTTACAGAAATACAACTCCGAACTGAGATTAGAGTGGAATCAAAGACGGGAACAAACTGTCCCGCTGTCCCTTCACCGGCAAGGAGTAGGATGAGATGCTCGAGATCAGACCTTTGGGAGGAGAAGATGGGCGCATGAGGCGAAACAAAGTGGATGGAGCACATCTGCATCCCAGAAAGAGGAGACCCCTGTCTTCAGGAGGAGAAGAGCAGAGGCAGAAAAACGACAACGCCGGTCGAGCAGATCTTGAAGCGGAAGATCACGAGGACCAAGAAGCAGAGAAAAACCGGCGAGGATCTTTCCGCCGGCGGAGCAGAAGCTGAAGCCAGCGGCGGAGGAGAGATGAGAGACGGTGAAGACAGAATACCTCGGAGGTCAGGCGGATCTGAGAGGGTGAGGGACGATTGTCACCGGAGTTGAGCTGAGCTTTGTGCAACAATTGATTTCATTACTCTTAATCGCAATAACACCTTACACAGAAAGAGAATGATCCAACAAAAATGCTGAATCCAACAGAACGTAAGTCATAACAAAACTAAAGCTGAAAGAGATAACATGATAAATTCAGAATTACAACACTCGGTTAATTCTTCCTTTTAAGATAGAGAAGGAGGCAGGATTGAGAGGACCCGAAAACATGTTCAGGAAACTTAAATACTTGCCCGAAGCTGTAGACAGAACATAACCAAACACCATGGATACAACAACCAAAACCCAGTCTACAAGAGTTTGAATTGTTGAGTTTTGGAGAGAGGCAGGCTGGACATAAGCTTTCTTTAAACCCAAGACCATCACATGATCAGAAAATGCTCGCAAGGCTAGAGCCAAGATAGAGCTTAACATAACTTGCTCCAAAAACGAGGAGAAGATTCACGACTTTTCAATCGAGTATATTTCACCTCTCAACAAGAGGGAAGACGGTGTATGATTCTCTTACTGCACAGGAAAGGATGGTGAAGAAATTCTTTCCCATAAGGAAAACAGAGTTAACACGTAGCTGAGCAAAGATGAGTCATTTACCTTATGACCGAAGCTCGGTACGGAATGTGTTAGCGCGTAACCGAGCAACTTTGATACGAGATATTTCTGGACAAAGCTCGTTACAGAAATACAACTCCGAACTGAGATTAGAGTGGAATCAAAGACGGGAACAAACTGTCCCGCTGTCCCTTCACCGGCAAGGAGTAGGATGAGATGCTCGAGATCAGACCTTTGGGAGGAGAAGATGGGCGCATGAGGCGAAACAAAGTGGATGGAGCACATCTGCATCCCAGAAAGAGGAGACCCCTGTCTTCAGGAGGAGAAGAGCAGAGGCAGAAAAACGACAACGCCGGTCGAGCAGATCTTGAAGCGGAAGATCACGAGGACCAAGAAGCAGAGAAAAACCGGCGAGGATCTTTCCGCCGGCGGAGCAGAAGCTGAAGCCAGCGGCGGAGGAGAGATGAGAGACGGTGAAGACAGAATACCTCGGAGGTCAGGCGGATCTGAGAGGGTGAGGGACGATTGTCACCGGAGTTGAGCTGAGCTTTGTGCAACAATTGATTTCATTACTCTTAATCGCAATAACACCTTACACAGAAAGAGAATGATCCAACAAAAATGCTGAATCCAACAGAACGTAAGTCATAACAAAACTAAAGCTGAAAGAGATAACATGATAAATTCAGAATTACAACACTCGGTTAATTCTTCCTTTTAAGATAGAGAAGGAGGCAGGATTGAGAGGACCCGAAAACATGTTCAGGAAACTTAAATACTTGCCCGAAGCTGTAGACAGAACATAACCAAACACCATGGATACAACAACCAAAACCCAGTCTACAAGAGTTTGAATTGTTGAGTTTTGGAGAGAGGCAGGCTGGACATAAGCTTTCTTTAAACCCAAGACCATCACATGATCAGAAAATGCTCGCAAGGCTAGAGCCAAGATAGAGCTTAACATAACTTGCTCCAAAAACGAGGAGAAGATTCACGACTTTTCAATCGAGTATATTTCACCTCTCAACAAGAGGGAAGACGGTGTATGATTCTCTTACTGCACAGGAAAGGATGGTGAAGAAATTCTTTCCCATAAGGAAAACAGAGTTAACACGTAGCTGAGCAAAGATGAGTCATTTACCTTATGACCGAAGCTCGGTACGGAATGTGTTAGCGCGTAACCGAGCAACTTTGATACGAGATATTTCTGGACAAAGCTCGTTACAGAAATACAACTCCGAACTGAGATTAGAGTGGAATCAAAGACGGGAACAAACTGTCCCGCTGTCCCTTCACCGGCAAGGAGTAGGATGAGATGCTCGAGATCAGACCTTTGGGAGGAGAAGATGGGCGCATGAGGCGAAACAAAGTGGATGGAGCACATCTGCATCCCAGAAAGAGGAGACCCCTGTCTTCAGGAGGAGAAGAGCAGAGGCAGAAAAACGACAACGCCGGTCGAGCAGATCTTGAAGCGGAAGATCACGAGGACCAAGAAGCAGAGAAAAACCGGCGAGGATCTTTCCGCCGGCGGAGCAGAAGCTGAAGCCAGCGGCGGAGGAGAGATGAGAGACGGTGAAGACAGAATACCTCGGAGGTCAGGCGGATCTGAGAGGGTGAGGGACGATTGTCACCGGAGTTGAGCTGAGCTTTGTGCAACAATTGATTTCATTACTCTTAATCGCAATAACACCTTACACAGAAAGAGAATGATCCAACAAAAATGCTGAATCCAACAGAACGTAAGTCATAACAAAACTAAAGCTGAAAGAGATAACATGATAAATTCAGAATTACAACACTCGGTTAATTCTTCCTTTTAAGATAGAGAAGGAGGCAGGATTGAGAGGACCCGAAAACATGTTCAGGAAACTTAAATACTTGCCCGAAGCTGTAGACAGAACATAACCAAACACCATGGATACAACAACCAAAACCCAGTCTACAAGAGTTTGAATTGTTGAGTTTTGGAGAGAGGCAGGCTGGACATAAGCTTTCTTTAAACCCAAGACCATCACATGATCAGAAAATGCTCGCAAGGCTAGAGCCAAGATAGAGCTTAACATAACTTGCTCCAAAAACGAGGAGAAGATTCACGACTTTTCAATCGAGTATATTTCACCTCTCAACAAGAGGGAAGACGGTGTATGATTCTCTTACTGCACAGGAAAGGATGGTGAAGAAATTCTTTCCCATAAGGAAAACAGAGTTAACACGTAGCTGAGCAAAGATGAGTCATTTACCTTATGACCGAAGCTCGGTACGGAATGTGTTAGCGCGTAACCGAGCAACTTTGATACGAGATATTTCTGGACAAAGCTCGTTACAGAAATACAACTCCGAACTGAGATTAGAGTGGAATCAAAGACGGGAACAAACTGTCCCGCTGTCCCTTCACCGGCAAGGAGTAGGATGAGATGCTCGAGATCAGACCTTTGGGAGGAGAAGATGGGCGCATGAGGCGAAACAAAGTGGATGGAGCACATCTGCATCCCAGAAAGAGGAGACCCCTGTCTTCAGGAGGAGAAGAGCAGAGGCAGAAAAACGACAACGCCGGTCGAGCAGATCTTGAAGCGGAAGATCACGAGGACCAAGAAGCAGAGAAAAACCGGCGAGGATCTTTCCGCCGGCGGAGCAGAAGCTGAAGCCAGCGGCGGAGGAGAGATGAGAGACGGTGAAGACAGAATACCTCGGAGGTCAGGCGGATCTGAGAGGGTGAGGGACGATTGTCACCGGAGTTGAGCTGAGCTTTGTGCAACAATTGATTTCATTACTCTTAATCGCAATAACACCTTACACAGAAAGAGAATGATCCAACAAAAATGCTGAATCCAACAGAACGTAAGTCATAACAAAACTAAAGCTGAAAGAGATAACATGATAAATTCAGAATTACAACACTCGGTTAATTCTTCCTTTTAAGATAGAGAAGGAGGCAGGATTGAGAGGACCCGAAAACATGTTCAGGAAACTTAAATACTTGCCCGAAGCTGTAGACAGAACATAACCAAACACCATGGATACAACAACCAAAACCCAGTCTACAAGAGTTTGAATTGTTGAGTTTTGGAGAGAGGCAGGCTGGACATAAGCTTTCTTTAAACCCAAGACCATCACATGATCAGAAAATGCTCGCAAGGCTAGAGCCAAGATAGAGCTTAACATAACTTGCTCCAAAAACGAGGAGAAGATTCACGACTTTTCAATCGAGTATATTTCACCTCTCAACAAGAGGGAAGACGGTGTATGATTCTCTTACTGCACAGGAAAGGATGGTGAAGAAATTCTTTCCCATAAGGAAAACAGAGTTAACACGTAGCTGAGCAAAGATGAGTCATTTACCTTATGACCGAAGCTCGGTACGGAATGTGTTAGCGCGTAACCGAGCAACTTTGATACGAGATATTTCTGGACAAAGCTCGTTACAGAAATACAACTCCGAACTGAGATTAGAGTGGAATCAAAGACGGGAACAAACTGTCCCGCTGTCCCTTCACCGGCAAGGAGTAGGATGAGATGCTCGAGATCAGACCTTTGGGAGGAGAAGATGGGCGCATGAGGCGAAACAAAGTGGATGGAGCACATCTGCATCCCAGAAAGAGGAGACCCCTGTCTTCAGGAGGAGAAGAGCAGAGGCAGAAAAACGACAACGCCGGTCGAGCAGATCTTGAAGCGGAAGATCACGAGGACCAAGAAGCAGAGAAAAACCGGCGAGGATCTTTCCGCCGGCGGAGCAGAAGCTGAAGCCAGCGGCGGAGGAGAGATGAGAGACGGTGAAGACAGAATACCTCGGAGGTCAGGCGGATCTGAGAGGGTGAGGGACGATTGTCACCGGAGTTGAGCTGAGCTTTGTGCAACAATTGATTTCATTACTCTTAATCGCAATAACACCTTACACAGAAAGAGAATGATCCAACAAAAATGCTGAATCCAACAGAACGTAAGTCATAACAAAACTAAAGCTGAAAGAGATAACATGATAAATTCAGAATTACAACACTCGGTTAATTCTTCCTTTTAAGATAGAGAAGGAGGCAGGATTGAGAGGACCCGAAAACATGTTCAGGAAACTTAAATACTTGCCCGAAGCTGTAGACAGAACATAACCAAACACCATGGATACAACAACCAAAACCCAGTCTACAAGAGTTTGAATTGTTGAGTTTTGGAGAGAGGCAGGCTGGACATAAGCTTTCTTTAAACCCAAGACCATCACATGATCAGAAAATGCTCGCAAGGCTAGAGCCAAGATAGAGCTTAACATAACTTGCTCCAAAAACGAGGAGAAGATTCACGACTTTTCAATCGAGTATATTTCACCTCTCAACAAGAGGGAAGACGGTGTATGATTCTCTTACTGCACAGGAAAGGATGGTGAAGAAATTCTTTCCCATAAGGAAAACAGAGTTAACACGTAGCTGAGCAAAGATGAGTCATTTACCTTATGACCGAAGCTCGGTACGGAATGTGTTAGCGCGTAACCGAGCAACTTTGATACGAGATATTTCTGGACAAAGCTCGTTACAGAAATACAACTCCGAACTGAGATTAGAGTGGAATCAAAGACGGGAACAAACTGTCCCGCTGTCCCTTCACCGGCAAGGAGTAGGATGAGATGCTCGAGATCAGACCTTTGGGAGGAGAAGATGGGCGCATGAGGCGAAACAAAGTGGATGGAGCACATCTGCATCCCAGAAAGAGGAGACCCCTGTCTTCAGGAGGAGAAGAGCAGAGGCAGAAAAACGACAACGCCGGTCGAGCAGATCTTGAAGCGGAAGATCACGAGGACCAAGAAGCAGAGAAAAACCGGCGAGGATCTTTCCGCCGGCGGAGCAGAAGCTGAAGCCAGCGGCGGAGGAGAGATGAGAGACGGTGAAGACAGAATACCTCGGAGGTCAGGCGGATCTGAGAGGGTGAGGGACGATTGTCACCGGAGTTGAGCTGAGCTTTGTGCAACAATTGATTTCATTACTCTTAATCGCAATAACACCTTACACAGAAAGAGAATGATCCAACAAAAATGCTGAATCCAACAGAACGTAAGTCATAACAAAACTAAAGCTGAAAGAGATAACATGATAAATTCAGAATTACAACACTCGGTTAATTCTTCCTTTTAAGATAGAGAAGGAGGCAGGATTGAGAGGACCCGAAAACATGTTCAGGAAACTTAAATACTTGCCCGAAGCTGTAGACAGAACATAACCAAACACCATGGATACAACAACCAAAACCCAGTCTACAAGAGTTTGAATTGTTGAGTTTTGGAGAGAGGCAGGCTGGACATAAGCTTTCTTTAAACCCAAGACCATCACATGATCAGAAAATGCTCGCAAGGCTAGAGCCAAGATAGAGCTTAACATAACTTGCTCCAAAAACGAGGAGAAGATTCACGACTTTTCAATCGAGTATATTTCACCTCTCAACAAGAGGGAAGACGGTGTATGATTCTCTTACTGCACAGGAAAGGATGGTGAAGAAATTCTTTCCCATAAGGAAAACAGAGTTAACACGTAGCTGAGCAAAGATGAGTCATTTACCTTATGACCGAAGCTCGGTACGGAATGTGTTAGCGCGTAACCGAGCAACTTTGATACGAGATATTTCTGGACAAAGCTCGTTACAGAAATACAACTCCGAACTGAGATTAGAGTGGAATCAAAGACGGGAACAAACTGTCCCGCTGTCCCTTCACCGGCAAGGAGTAGGATGAGATGCTCGAGATCAGACCTTTGGGAGGAGAAGATGGGCGCATGAGGCGAAACAAAGTGGATGGAGCACATCTGCATCCCAGAAAGAGGAGACCCCTGTCTTCAGGAGGAGAAGAGCAGAGGCAGAAAAACGACAACGCCGGTCGAGCAGATCTTGAAGCGGAAGATCACGAGGACCAAGAAGCAGAGAAAAACCGGCGAGGATCTTTCCGCCGGCGGAGCAGAAGCTGAAGCCAGCGGCGGAGGAGAGATGAGAGACGGTGAAGACAGAATACCTCGGAGGTCAGGCGGATCTGAGAGGGTGAGGGACGATTGTCACCGGAGTTGAGCTGAGCTTTGTGCAACAATTGATTTCATTACTCTTAATCGCAATAACACCTTACACAGAAAGAGAATGATCCAACAAAAATGCTGAATCCAACAGAACGTAAGTCATAACAAAACTAAAGCTGAAAGAGATAACATGATAAATTCAGAATTACAACACTCGGTTAATTCTTCCTTTTAAGATAGAGAAGGAGGCAGGATTGAGAGGACCCGAAAACATGTTCAGGAAACTTAAATACTTGCCCGAAGCTGTAGACAGAACATAACCAAACACCATGGATACAACAACCAAAACCCAGTCTACAAGAGTTTGAATTGTTGAGTTTTGGAGAGAGGCAGGCTGGACATAAGCTTTCTTTAAACCCAAGACCATCACATGATCAGAAAATGCTCGCAAGGCTAGAGCCAAGATAGAGCTTAACATAACTTGCTCCAAAAACGAGGAGAAGATTCACGACTTTTCAATCGAGTATATTTCACCTCTCAACAAGAGGGAAGACGGTGTATGATTCTCTTACTGCACAGGAAAGGATGGTGAAGAAATTCTTTCCCATAAGGAAAACAGAGTTAACACGTAGCTGAGCAAAGATGAGTCATTTACCTTATGACCGAAGCTCGGTACGGAATGTGTTAGCGCGTAACCGAGCAACTTTGATACGAGATATTTCTGGACAAAGCTCGTTACAGAAATACAACTCCGAACTGAGATTAGAGTGGAATCAAAGACGGGAACAAACTGTCCCGCTGTCCCTTCACCGGCAAGGAGTAGGATGAGATGCTCGAGATCAGACCTTTGGGAGGAGAAGATGGGCGCATGAGGCGAAACAAAGTGGATGGAGCACATCTGCATCCCAGAAAGAGGAGACCCCTGTCTTCAGGAGGAGAAGAGCAGAGGCAGAAAAACGACAACGCCGGTCGAGCAGATCTTGAAGCGGAAGATCACGAGGACCAAGAAGCAGAGAAAAACCGGCGAGGATCTTTCCGCCGGCGGAGCAGAAGCTGAAGCCAGCGGCGGAGGAGAGATGAGAGACGGTGAAGACAGAATACCTCGGAGGTCAGGCGGATCTGAGAGGGTGAGGGACGATTGTCACCGGAGTTGAGCTGAGCTTTGTGCAACAATTGATTTCATTACTCTTAATCGCAATAACACCTTACACAGAAAGAGAATGATCCAACAAAAATGCTGAATCCAACAGAACGTAAGTCATAACAAAACTAAAGCTGAAAGAGATAACATGATAAATTCAGAATTACAACACTCGGTTAATTCTTCCTTTTAAGATAGAGAAGGAGGCAGGATTGAGAGGACCCGAAAACATGTTCAGGAAACTTAAATACTTGCCCGAAGCTGTAGACAGAACATAACCAAACACCATGGATACAACAACCAAAACCCAGTCTACAAGAGTTTGAATTGTTGAGTTTTGGAGAGAGGCAGGCTGGACATAAGCTTTCTTTAAACCCAAGACCATCACATGATCAGAAAATGCTCGCAAGGCTAGAGCCAAGATAGAGCTTAACATAACTTGCTCCAAAAACGAGGAGAAGATTCACGACTTTTCAATCGAGTATATTTCACCTCTCAACAAGAGGGAAGACGGTGTATGATTCTCTTACTGCACAGGAAAGGATGGTGAAGAAATTCTTTCCCATAAGGAAAACAGAGTTAACACGTAGCTGAGCAAAGATGAGTCATTTACCTTATGACCGAAGCTCGGTACGGAATGTGTTAGCGCGTAACCGAGCAACTTTGATACGAGATATTTCTGGACAAAGCTCGTTACAGAAATACAACTCCGAACTGAGATTAGAGTGGAATCAAAGACGGGAACAAACTGTCCCGCTGTCCCTTCACCGGCAAGGAGTAGGATGAGATGCTCGAGATCAGACCTTTGGGAGGAGAAGATGGGCGCATGAGGCGAAACAAAGTGGATGGAGCACATCTGCATCCCAGAAAGAGGAGACCCCTGTCTTCAGGAGGAGAAGAGCAGAGGCAGAAAAACGACAACGCCGGTCGAGCAGATCTTGAAGCGGAAGATCACGAGGACCAAGAAGCAGAGAAAAACCGGCGAGGATCTTTCCGCCGGCGGAGCAGAAGCTGAAGCCAGCGGCGGAGGAGAGATGAGAGACGGTGAAGACAGAATACCTCGGAGGTCAGGCGGATCTGAGAGGGTGAGGGACGATTGTCACCGGAGTTGAGCTGAGCTTTGTGCAACAATTGATTTCATTACTCTTAATCGCAATAACACCTTACACAGAAAGAGAATGATCCAACAAAAATGCTGAATCCAACAGAACGTAAGTCATAACAAAACTAAAGCTGAAAGAGATAACATGATAAATTCAGAATTACAAC
Organism: Alliaria petiolata; assembly: GCA_020283515.1. Taxonomy (NCBI): domain Eukaryota; kingdom Viridiplantae; phylum Streptophyta; class Magnoliopsida; order Brassicales; family Brassicaceae; genus Alliaria; species Alliaria petiolata. The sequence continues at coordinate 63,045,279 of JAHZTW010000001.1, forward strand.
ACTCGGTTAATTCTTCCTTTTAAGATAGAGAAGGAGGCAGGATTGAGAGGACCCGAAAACATGTTCAGGAAACTTAAATACTTGCCCGAAGCTGTAGACAGAACATAACCAAACACCATGGATACAACAACCAAAACCCAGTCTACAAGAGTTTGAATTGTTGAGTTTTGGAGAGAGGCAGGCTGGACATAAGCTTTCTTTAAACCCAAGACCATCACATGATCAGAAAATGCTCGCAAGGCTAGAGCCAAGATAGAGCTTAACATAACTTGCTCCAAAAACGAGGAGAAGATTCACGACTTTTCAATCGAGTATATTTCACCTCTCAACAAGAGGGAAGACGGTGTATGATTCTCTTACTGCACAGGAAAGGATGGTGAAGAAATTCTTTCCCATAAGGAAAACAGAGTTAACACGTAGCTGAGCAAAGATGAGTCATTTACCTTATGACCGAAGCTCGGTACGGAATGTGTTAGCGCGTAACCGAGCAACTTTGATACGAGATATTTCTGGACAAAGCTCGTTACAGAAATACAACTCCGAACTGAGATTAGAGTGGAATCAAAGACGGGAACAAACTGTCCCGCTGTCCCTTCACCGGCAAGGAGTAGGATGAGATGCTCGAGATCAGACCTTTGGGAGGAGAAGATGGGCGCATGAGGCGAAACAAAGTGGATGGAGCACATCTGCATCCCAGAAAGAGGAGACCCCTGTCTTCAGGAGGAGAAGAGCAGAGGCAGAAAAACGACAACGCCGGTCGAGCAGATCTTGAAGCGGAAGATCACGAGGACCAAGAAGCAGAGAAAAACCGGCGAGGATCTTTCCGCCGGCGGAGCAGAAGCTGAAGCCAGCGGCGGAGGAGAGATGAGAGACGGTGAAGACAGAATACCTCGGAGGTCAGGCGGATCTGAGAGGGTGAGGGACGATTGTCACCGGAGTTGAGCTGAGCTTTGTGCAACAATTGATTTCATTACTCTTAATCGCAATAACACCTTACACAGAAAGAGAATGATCCAACAAAAATGCTGAATCCAACAGAACGTAAGTCATAACAAAACTAAAGCTGAAAGAGATAACATGATAAATTCAGAATTACAACACTCGGTTAATTCTTCCTTTTAAGATAGAGAAGGAGGCAGGATTGAGAGGACCCGAAAACATGTTCAGGAAACTTAAATACTTGCCCGAAGCTGTAGACAGAACATAACCAAACACCATGGATACAACAACCAAAACCCAGTCTACAAGAGTTTGAATTGTTGAGTTTTGGAGAGAGGCAGGCTGGACATAAGCTTTCTTTAAACCCAAGACCATCACATGATCAGAAAATGCTCGCAAGGCTAGAGCCAAGATAGAGCTTAACATAACTTGCTCCAAAAACGAGGAGAAGATTCACGACTTTTCAATCGAGTATATTTCACCTCTCAACAAGAGGGAAGACGGTGTATGATTCTCTTACTGCACAGGAAAGGATGGTGAAGAAATTCTTTCCCATAAGGAAAACAGAGTTAACACGTAGCTGAGCAAAGATGAGTCATTTACCTTATGACCGAAGCTCGGTACGGAATGTGTTAGCGCGTAACCGAGCAACTTTGATACGAGATATTTCTGGACAAAGCTCGTTACAGAAATACAACTCCGAACTGAGATTAGAGTGGAATCAAAGACGGGAACAAACTGTCCCGCTGTCCCTTCACCGGCAAGGAGTAGGATGAGATGCTCGAGATCAGACCTTTGGGAGGAGAAGATGGGCGCATGAGGCGAAACAAAGTGGATGGAGCACATCTGCATCCCAGAAAGAGGAGACCCCTGTCTTCAGGAGGAGAAGAGCAGAGGCAGAAAAACGACAACGCCGGTCGAGCAGATCTTGAAGCGGAAGATCACGAGGACCAAGAAGCAGAGAAAAACCGGCGAGGATCTTTCCGCCGGCGGAGCAGAAGCTGAAGCCAGCGGCGGAGGAGAGATGAGAGACGGTGAAGACAGAATACCTCGGAGGTCAGGCGGATCTGAGAGGGTGAGGGACGATTGTCACCGGAGTTGAGCTGAGCTTTGTGCAACAATTGATTTCATTACTCTTAATCGCAATAACACCTTACACAGAAAGAGAATGATCCAACAAAAATGCTGAATCCAACAGAACGTAAGTCATAACAAAACTAAAGCTGAAAGAGATAACATGATAAATTCAGAATTACAACACTCGGTTAATTCTTCCTTTTAAGATAGAGAAGGAGGCAGGATTGAGAGGACCCGAAAACATGTTCAGGAAACTTAAATACTTGCCCGAAGCTGTAGACAGAACATAACCAAACACCATGGATACAACAACCAAAACCCAGTCTACAAGAGTTTGAATTGTTGAGTTTTGGAGAGAGGCAGGCTGGACATAAGCTTTCTTTAAACCCAAGACCATCACATGATCAGAAAATGCTCGCAAGGCTAGAGCCAAGATAGAGCTTAACATAACTTGCTCCAAAAACGAGGAGAAGATTCACGACTTTTCAATCGAGTATATTTCACCTCTCAACAAGAGGGAAGACGGTGTATGATTCTCTTACTGCACAGGAAAGGATGGTGAAGAAATTCTTTCCCATAAGGAAAACAGAGTTAACACGTAGCTGAGCAAAGATGAGTCATTTACCTTATGACCGAAGCTCGGTACGGAATGTGTTAGCGCGTAACCGAGCAACTTTGATACGAGATATTTCTGGACAAAGCTCGTTACAGAAATACAACTCCGAACTGAGATTAGAGTGGAATCAAAGACGGGAACAAACTGTCCCGCTGTCCCTTCACCGGCAAGGAGTAGGATGAGATGCTCGAGATCAGACCTTTGGGAGGAGAAGATGGGCGCATGAGGCGAAACAAAGTGGATGGAGCACATCTGCATCCCAGAAAGAGGAGACCCCTGTCTTCAGGAGGAGAAGAGCAGAGGCAGAAAAACGACAACGCCGGTCGAGCAGATCTTGAAGCGGAAGATCACGAGGACCAAGAAGCAGAGAAAAACCGGCGAGGATCTTTCCGCCGGCGGAGCAGAAGCTGAAGCCAGCGGCGGAGGAGAGATGAGAGACGGTGAAGACAGAATACCTCGGAGGTCAGGCGGATCTGAGAGGGTGAGGGACGATTGTCACCGGAGTTGAGCTGAGCTTTGTGCAACAATTGATTTCATTACTCTTAATCGCAATAACACCTTACACAGAAAGAGAATGATCCAACAAAAATGCTGAATCCAACAGAACGTAAGTCATAACAAAACTAAAGCTGAAAGAGATAACATGATAAATTCAGAATTACAACACTCGGTTAATTCTTCCTTTTAAGATAGAGAAGGAGGCAGGATTGAGAGGACCCGAAAACATGTTCAGGAAACTTAAATACTTGCCCGAAGCTGTAGACAGAACATAACCAAACACCATGGATACAACAACCAAAACCCAGTCTACAAGAGTTTGAATTGTTGAGTTTTGGAGAGAGGCAGGCTGGACATAAGCTTTCTTTAAACCCAAGACCATCACATGATCAGAAAATGCTCGCAAGGCTAGAGCCAAGATAGAGCTTAACATAACTTGCTCCAAAAACGAGGAGAAGATTCACGACTTTTCAATCGAGTATATTTCACCTCTCAACAAGAGGGAAGACGGTGTATGATTCTCTTACTGCACAGGAAAGGATGGTGAAGAAATTCTTTCCCATAAGGAAAACAGAGTTAACACGTAGCTGAGCAAAGATGAGTCATTTACCTTATGACCGAAGCTCGGTACGGAATGTGTTAGCGCGTAACCGAGCAACTTTGATACGAGATATTTCTGGACAAAGCTCGTTACAGAAATACAACTCCGAACTGAGATTAGAGTGGAATCAAAGACGGGAACAAACTGTCCCGCTGTCCCTTCACCGGCAAGGAGTAGGATGAGATGCTCGAGATCAGACCTTTGGGAGGAGAAGATGGGCGCATGAGGCGAAACAAAGTGGATGGAGCACATCTGCATCCCAGAAAGAGGAGACCCCTGTCTTCAGGAGGAGAAGAGCAGAGGCAGAAAAACGACAACGCCGGTCGAGCAGATCTTGAAGCGGAAGATCACGAGGACCAAGAAGCAGAGAAAAACCGGCGAGGATCTTTCCGCCGGCGGAGCAGAAGCTGAAGCCAGCGGCGGAGGAGAGATGAGAGACGGTGAAGACAGAATACCTCGGAGGTCAGGCGGATCTGAGAGGGTGAGGGACGATTGTCACCGGAGTTGAGCTGAGCTTTGTGCAACAATTGATTTCATTACTCTTAATCGCAATAACACCTTACACAGAAAGAGAATGATCCAACAAAAATGCTGAATCCAACAGAACGTAAGTCATAACAAAACTAAAGCTGAAAGAGATAACATGATAAATTCAGAATTACAACACTCGGTTAATTCTTCCTTTTAAGATAGAGAAGGAGGCAGGATTGAGAGGACCCGAAAACATGTTCAGGAAACTTAAATACTTGCCCGAAGCTGTAGACAGAACATAACCAAACACCATGGATACAACAACCAAAACCCAGTCTACAAGAGTTTGAATTGTTGAGTTTTGGAGAGAGGCAGGCTGGACATAAGCTTTCTTTAAACCCAAGACCATCACATGATCAGAAAATGCTCGCAAGGCTAGAGCCAAGATAGAGCTTAACATAACTTGCTCCAAAAACGAGGAGAAGATTCACGACTTTTCAATCGAGTATATTTCACCTCTCAACAAGAGGGAAGACGGTGTATGATTCTCTTACTGCACAGGAAAGGATGGTGAAGAAATTCTTTCCCATAAGGAAAACAGAGTTAACACGTAGCTGAGCAAAGATGAGTCATTTACCTTATGACCGAAGCTCGGTACGGAATGTGTTAGCGCGTAACCGAGCAACTTTGATACGAGATATTTCTGGACAAAGCTCGTTACAGAAATACAACTCCGAACTGAGATTAGAGTGGAATCAAAGACGGGAACAAACTGTCCCGCTGTCCCTTCACCGGCAAGGAGTAGGATGAGATGCTCGAGATCAGACCTTTGGGAGGAGAAGATGGGCGCATGAGGCGAAACAAAGTGGATGGAGCACATCTGCATCCCAGAAAGAGGAGACCCCTGTCTTCAGGAGGAGAAGAGCAGAGGCAGAAAAACGACAACGCCGGTCGAGCAGATCTTGAAGCGGAAGATCACGAGGACCAAGAAGCAGAGAAAAACCGGCGAGGATCTTTCCGCCGGCGGAGCAGAAGCTGAAGCCAGCGGCGGAGGAGAGATGAGAGACGGTGAAGACAGAATACCTCGGAGGTCAGGCGGATCTGAGAGGGTGAGGGACGATTGTCACCGGAGTTGAGCTGAGCTTTGTGCAACAATTGATTTCATTACTCTTAATCGCAATAACACCTTACACAGAAAGAGAATGATCCAACAAAAATGCTGAATCCAACAGAACGTAAGTCATAACAAAACTAAAGCTGAAAGAGATAACATGATAAATTCAGAATTACAACACTCGGTTAATTCTTCCTTTTAAGATAGAGAAGGAGGCAGGATTGAGAGGACCCGAAAACATGTTCAGGAAACTTAAATACTTGCCCGAAGCTGTAGACAGAACATAACCAAACACCATGGATACAACAACCAAAACCCAGTCTACAAGAGTTTGAATTGTTGAGTTTTGGAGAGAGGCAGGCTGGACATAAGCTTTCTTTAAACCCAAGACCATCACATGATCAGAAAATGCTCGCAAGGCTAGAGCCAAGATAGAGCTTAACATAACTTGCTCCAAAAACGAGGAGAAGATTCACGACTTTTCAATCGAGTATATTTCACCTCTCAACAAGAGGGAAGACGGTGTATGATTCTCTTACTGCACAGGAAAGGATGGTGAAGAAATTCTTTCCCATAAGGAAAACAGAGTTAACACGTAGCTGAGCAAAGATGAGTCATTTACCTTATGACCGAAGCTCGGTACGGAATGTGTTAGCGCGTAACCGAGCAACTTTGATACGAGATATTTCTGGACAAAGCTCGTTACAGAAATACAACTCCGAACTGAGATTAGAGTGGAATCAAAGACGGGAACAAACTGTCCCGCTGTCCCTTCACCGGCAAGGAGTAGGATGAGATGCTCGAGATCAGACCTTTGGGAGGAGAAGATGGGCGCATGAGGCGAAACAAAGTGGATGGAGCACATCTGCATCCCAGAAAGAGGAGACCCCTGTCTTCAGGAGGAGAAGAGCAGAGGCAGAAAAACGACAACGCCGGTCGAGCAGATCTTGAAGCGGAAGATCACGAGGACCAAGAAGCAGAGAAAAACCGGCGAGGATCTTTCCGCCGGCGGAGCAGAAGCTGAAGCCAGCGGCGGAGGAGAGATGAGAGACGGTGAAGACAGAATACCTCGGAGGTCAGGCGGATCTGAGAGGGTGAGGGACGATTGTCACCGGAGTTGAGCTGAGCTTTGTGCAACAATTGATTTCATTACTCTTAATCGCAATAACACCTTACACAGAAAGAGAATGATCCAACAAAAATGCTGAATCCAACAGAACGTAAGTCATAACAAAACTAAAGCTGAAAGAGATAACATGATAAATTCAGAATTACAACACTCGGTTAATTCTTCCTTTTAAGATAGAGAAGGAGGCAGGATTGAGAGGACCCGAAAACATGTTCAGGAAACTTAAATACTTGCCCGAAGCTGTAGACAGAACATAACCAAACACCATGGATACAACAACCAAAACCCAGTCTACAAGAGTTTGAATTGTTGAGTTTTGGAGAGAGGCAGGCTGGACATAAGCTTTCTTTAAACCCAAGACCATCACATGATCAGAAAATGCTCGCAAGGCTAGAGCCAAGATAGAGCTTAACATAACTTGCTCCAAAAACGAGGAGAAGATTCACGACTTTTCAATCGAGTATATTTCACCTCTCAACAAGAGGGAAGACGGTGTATGATTCTCTTACTGCACAGGAAAGGATGGTGAAGAAATTCTTTCCCATAAGGAAAACAGAGTTAACACGTAGCTGAGCAAAGATGAGTCATTTACCTTATGACCGAAGCTCGGTACGGAATGTGTTAGCGCGTAACCGAGCAACTTTGATACGAGATATTTCTGGACAAAGCTCGTTACAGAAATACAACTCCGAACTGAGATTAGAGTGGAATCAAAGACGGGAACAAACTGTCCCGCTGTCCCTTCACCGGCAAGGAGTAGGATGAGATGCTCGAGATCAGACCTTTGGGAGGAGAAGATGGGCGCATGAGGCGAAACAAAGTGGATGGAGCACATCTGCATCCCAGAAAGAGGAGACCCCTGTCTTCAGGAGGAGAAGAGCAGAGGCAGAAAAACGACAACGCCGGTCGAGCAGATCTTGAAGCGGAAGATCACGAGGACCAAGAAGCAGAGAAAAACCGGCGAGGATCTTTCCGCCGGCGGAGCAGAAGCTGAAGCCAGCGGCGGAGGAGAGATGAGAGACGGTGAAGACAGAATACCTCGGAGGTCAGGCGGATCTGAGAGGGTGAGGGACGATTGTCACCGGAGTTGAGCTGAGCTTTGTGCAACAATTGATTTCATTACTCTTAATCGCAATAACACCTTACACAGAAAGAGAATGATCCAACAAAAATGCTGAATCCAACAGAACGTAAGTCATAACAAAACTAAAGCTGAAAGAGATAACATGATAAATTCAGAATTACAACACTCGGTTAATTCTTCCTTTTAAGATAGAGAAGGAGGCAGGATTGAGAGGACCCGAAAACATGTTCAGGAAACTTAAATACTTGCCCGAAGCTGTAGACAGAACATAACCAAACACCATGGATACAACAACCAAAACCCAGTCTACAAGAGTTTGAATTGTTGAGTTTTGGAGAGAGGCAGGCTGGACATAAGCTTTCTTTAAACCCAAGACCATCACATGATCAGAAAATGCTCGCAAGGCTAGAGCCAAGATAGAGCTTAACATAACTTGCTCCAAAAACGAGGAGAAGATTCACGACTTTTCAATCGAGTATATTTCACCTCTCAACAAGAGGGAAGACGGTGTATGATTCTCTTACTGCACAGGAAAGGATGGTGAAGAAATTCTTTCCCATAAGGAAAACAGAGTTAACACGTAGCTGAGCAAAGATGAGTCATTTACCTTATGACCGAAGCTCGGTACGGAATGTGTTAGCGCGTAACCGAGCAACTTTGATACGAGATATTTCTGGACAAAGCTCGTTACAGAAATACAACTCCGAACTGAGATTAGAGTGGAATCAAAGACGGGAACAAACTGTCCCGCTGTCCCTTCACCGGCAAGGAGTAGGATGAGATGCTCGAGATCAGACCTTTGGGAGGAGAAGATGGGCGCATGAGGCGAAACAAAGTGGATGGAGCACATCTGCATCCCAGAAAGAGGAGACCCCTGTCTTCAGGAGGAGAAGAGCAGAGGCAGAAAAACGACAACGCCGGTCGAGCAGATCTTGAAGCGGAAGATCACGAGGACCAAGAAGCAGAGAAAAACCGGCGAGGATCTTTCCGCCGGCGGAGCAGAAGCTGAAGCCAGCGGCGGAGGAGAGATGAGAGACGGTGAAGACAGAATACCTCGGAGGTCAGGCGGATCTGAGAGGGTGAGGGACGATTGTCACCGGAGTTGAGCTGAGCTTTGTGCAACAATTGATTTCATTACTCTTAATCGCAATAACACCTTACACAGAAAGAGAATGATCCAACAAAAATGCTGAATCCAACAGAACGTAAGTCATAACAAAACTAAAGCTGAAAGAGATAACATGATAAATTCAGAATTACAACACTCGGTTAATTCTTCCTTTTAAGATAGAGAAGGAGGCAGGATTGAGAGGACCCGAAAACATGTTCAGGAAACTTAAATACTTGCCCGAAGCTGTAGACAGAACATAACCAAACACCATGGATACAACAACCAAAACCCAGTCTACAAGAGTTTGAATTGTTGAGTTTTGGAGAGAGGCAGGCTGGACATAAGCTTTCTTTAAACCCAAGACCATCACATGATCAGAAAATGCTCGCAAGGCTAGAGCCAAGATAGAGCTTAACATAACTTGCTCCAAAAACGAGGAGAAGATTCACGACTTTTCAATCGAGTATATTTCACCTCTCAACAAGAGGGAAGACGGTGTATGATTCTCTTACTGCACAGGAAAGGATGGTGAAGAAATTCTTTCCCATAAGGAAAACAGAGTTAACACGTAGCTGAGCAAAGATGAGTCATTTACCTTATGACCGAAGCTCGGTACGGAATGTGTTAGCGCGTAACCGAGCAACTTTGATACGAGATATTTCTGGACAAAGCTCGTTACAGAAATACAACTCCGAACTGAGATTAGAGTGGAATCAAAGACGGGAACAAACTGTCCCGCTGTCCCTTCACCGGCAAGGAGTAGGATGAGATGCTCGAGATCAGACCTTTGGGAGGAGAAGATGGGCGCATGAGGCGAAACAAAGTGGATGGAGCACATCTGCATCCCAGAAAGAGGAGACCCCTGTCTTCAGGAGGAGAAGAGCAGAGGCAGAAAAACGACAACGCCGGTCGAGCAGATCTTGAAGCGGAAGATCACGAGGACCAAGAAGCAGAGAAAAACCGGCGAGGATCTTTCCGCCGGCGGAGCAGAAGCTGAAGCCAGCGGCGGAGGAGAGATGAGAGACGGTGAAGACAGAATACCTCGGAGGTCAGGCGGATCTGAGAGGGTGAGGGACGATTGTCACCGGAGTTGAGCTGAGCTTTGTGCAACAATTGATTTCATTACTCTTAATCGCAATAACACCTTACACAGAAAGAGAATGATCCAACAAAAATGCTGAATCCAACAGAACGTAAGTCATAACAAAACTAAAGCTGAAAGAGATAACATGATAAATTCAGAATTACAACACTCGGTTAATTCTTCCTTTTAAGATAGAGAAGGAGGCAGGATTGAGAGGACCCGAAAACATGTTCAGGAAACTTAAATACTTGCCCGAAGCTGTAGACAGAACATAACCAAACACCATGGATACAACAACCAAAACCCAGTCTACAAGAGTTTGAATTGTTGAGTTTTGGAGAGAGGCAGGCTGGACATAAGCTTTCTTTAAACCCAAGACCATCACATGATCAGAAAATGCTCGCAAGGCTAGAGCCAAGATAGAGCTTAACATAACTTGCTCCAAAAACGAGGAGAAGATTCACGACTTTTCAATCGAGTATATTTCACCTCTCAACAAGAGGGAAGACGGTGTATGATTCTCTTACTGCACAGGAAAGGATGGTGAAGAAATTCTTTCCCATAAGGAAAACAGAGTTAACACGTAGCTGAGCAAAGATGAGTCATTTACCTTATGACCGAAGCTCGGTACGGAATGTGTTAGCGCGTAACCGAGCAACTTTGATACGAGATATTTCTGGACAAAGCTCGTTACAGAAATACAACTCCGAACTGAGATTAGAGTGGAATCAAAGACGGGAACAAACTGTCCCGCTGTCCCTTCACCGGCAAGGAGTAGGATGAGATGCTCGAGATCAGACCTTTGGGAGGAGAAGATGGGCGCATGAGGCGAAACAAAGTGGATGGAGCACATCTGCATCCCAGAAAGAGGAGACCCCTGTCTTCAGGAGGAGAAGAGCAGAGGCAGAAAAACGACAACGCCGGTCGAGCAGATCTTGAAGCGGAAGATCACGAGGACCAAGAAGCAGAGAAAAACCGGCGAGGATCTTTCCGCCGGCGGAGCAGAAGCTGAAGCCAGCGGCGGAGGAGAGATGAGAGACGGTGAAGACAGAATACCTCGGAGGTCAGGCGGATCTGAGAGGGTGAGGGACGATTGTCACCGGAGTTGAGCTGAGCTTTGTGCAACAATTGATTTCATTACTCTTAATCGCAATAACACCTTACACAGAAAGAGAATGATCCAACAAAAATGCTGAATCCAACAGAACGTAAGTCATAACAAAACTAAAGCTGAAAGAGATAACATGATAAATTCAGAATTACAACACTCGGTTAATTCTTCCTTTTAAGATAGAGAAGGAGGCAGGATTGAGAGGACCCGAAAACATGTTCAGGAAACTTAAATACTTGCCCGAAGCTGTAGACAGAACATAACCAAACACCATGGATACAACAACCAAAACCCAGTCTACAAGAGTTTGAATTGTTGAGTTTTGGAGAGAGGCAGGCTGGACATAAGCTTTCTTTAAACCCAAGACCATCACATGATCAGAAAATGCTCGCAAGGCTAGAGCCAAGATAGAGCTTAACATAACTTGCTCCAAAAACGAGGAGAAGATTCACGACTTTTCAATCGAGTATATTTCACCTCTCAACAAGAGGGAAGACGGTGTATGATTCTCTTACTGCACAGGAAAGGATGGTGAAGAAATTCTTTCCCATAAGGAAAACAGAGTTAACACGTAGCTGAGCAAAGATGAGTCATTTACCTTATGACCGAAGCTCGGTACGGAATGTGTTAGCGCGTAACCGAGCAACTTTGATACGAGATATTTCTGGACAAAGCTCGTTACAGAAATACAACTCCGAACTGAGATTAGAGTGGAATCAAAGACGGGAACAAACTGTCCCGCTGTCCCTTCACCGGCAAGGAGTAGGATGAGATGCTCGAGATCAGACCTTTGGGAGGAGAAGATGGGCGCATGAGGCGAAACAAAGTGGATGGAGCACATCTGCATCCCAGAAAGAGGAGACCCCTGTCTTCAGGAGGAGAAGAGCAGAGGCAGAAAAACGACAACGCCGGTCGAGCAGATCTTGAAGCGGAAGATCACGAGGACCAAGAAGCAGAGAAAAACCGGCGAGGATCTTTCCGCCGGCGGAGCAGAAGCTGAAGCCAGCGGCGGAGGAGAGATGAGAGACGGTGAAGACAGAATACCTCGGAGGTCAGGCGGATCTGAGAGGGTGAGGGACGATTGTCACCGGAGTTGAGCTGAGCTTTGTGCAACAATTGATTTCATTACTCTTAATCGCAATAACACCTTACACAGAAAGAGAATGATCCAACAAAAATGCTGAATCCAACAGAACGTAAGTCATAACAAAACTAAAGCTGAAAGAGATAACATGATAAATTCAGAATTACAACACTCGGTTAATTCTTCCTTTTAAGATAGAGAAGGAGGCAGGATTGAGAGGACCCGAAAACATGTTCAGGAAACTTAAATACTTGCCCGAAGCTGTAGACAGAACATAACCAAACACCATGGATACAACAACCAAAACCCAGTCTACAAGAGTTTGAATTGTTGAGTTTTGGAGAGAGGCAGGCTGGACATAAGCTTTCTTTAAACCCAAGACCATCACATGATCAGAAAATGCTCGCAAGGCTAGAGCCAAGATAGAGCTTAACATAACTTGCTCCAAAAACGAGGAGAAGATTCACGACTTTTCAATCGAGTATATTTCACCTCTCAACAAGAGGGAAGACGGTGTATGATTCTCTTACTGCACAGGAAAGGATGGTGAAGAAATTCTTTCCCATAAGGAAAACAGAGTTAACACGTAGCTGAGCAAAGATGAGTCATTTACCTTATGACCGAAGCTCGGTACGGAATGTGTTAGCGCGTAACCGAGCAACTTTGATACGAGATATTTCTGGACAAAGCTCGTTACAGAAATACAACTCCGAACTGAGATTAGAGTGGAATCAAAGACGGGAACAAACTGTCCCGCTGTCCCTTCACCGGCAAGGAGTAGGATGAGATGCTCGAGATCAGACCTTTGGGAGGAGAAGATGGGCGCATGAGGCGAAACAAAGTGGATGGAGCACATCTGCATCCCAGAAAGAGGAGACCCCTGTCTTCAGGAGGAGAAGAGCAGAGGCAGAAAAACGACAACGCCGGTCGAGCAGATCTTGAAGCGGAAGATCACGAGGACCAAGAAGCAGAGAAAAACCGGCGAGGATCTTTCCGCCGGCGGAGCAGAAGCTGAAGCCAGCGGCGGAGGAGAGATGAGAGACGGTGAAGACAGAATACCTCGGAGGTCAGGCGGATCTGAGAGGGTGAGGGACGATTGTCACCGGAGTTGAGCTGAGCTTTGTGCAACAATTGATTTCATTACTCTTAATCGCAATAACACCTTACACAGAAAGAGAATGATCCAACAAAAATGCTGAATCCAACAGAACGTAAGTCATAACAAAACTAAAGCTGAAAGAGATAACATGATAAATTCAGAATTACAACACTCGGTTAATTCTTCCTTTTAAGATAGAGAAGGAGGCAGGATTGAGAGGACCCGAAAACATGTTCAGGAAACTTAAATACTTGCCCGAAGCTGTAGACAGAACATAACCAAACACCATGGATACAACAACCAAAACCCAGTCTACAAGAGTTTGAATTGTTGAGTTTTGGAGAGAGGCAGGCTGGACATAAGCTTTCTTTAAACCCAAGACCATCACATGATCAGAAAATGCTCGCAAGGCTAGAGCCAAGATAGAGCTTAACATAACTTGCTCCAAAAACGAGGAGAAGATTCACGACTTTTCAATCGAGTATATTTCACCTCTCAACAAGAGGGAAGACGGTGTATGATTCTCTTACTGCACAGGAAAGGATGGTGAAGAAATTCTTTCCCATAAGGAAAACAGAGTTAACACGTAGCTGAGCAAAGATGAGTCATTTACCTTATGACCGAAGCTCGGTACGGAATGTGTTAGCGCGTAACCGAGCAACTTTGATACGAGATATTTCTGGACAAAGCTCGTTACAGAAATACAACTCCGAACTGAGATTAGAGTGGAATCAAAGACGGGAACAAACTGTCCCGCTGTCCCTTCACCGGCAAGGAGTAGGATGAGATGCTCGAGATCAGACCTTTGGGAGGAGAAGATGGGCGCATGAGGCGAAACAAAGTGGATGGAGCACATCTGCATCCCAGAAAGAGGAGACCCCTGTCTTCAGGAGGAGAAGAGCAGAGGCAGAAAAACGACAACGCCGGTCGAGCAGATCTTGAAGCGGAAGATCACGAGGACCAAGAAGCAGAGAAAAACCGGCGAGGATCTTTCCGCCGGCGGAGCAGAAGCTGAAGCCAGCGGCGGAGGAGAGATGAGAGACGGTGAAGACAGAATACCTCGGAGGTCAGGCGGATCTGAGAGGGTGAGGGACGATTGTCACCGGAGTTGAGCTGAGCTTTGTGCAACAATTGATTTCATTACTCTTAATCGCAATAACACCTTACACAGAAAGAGAATGATCCAACAAAAATGCTGAATCCAACAGAACGTAAGTCATAACAAAACTAAAGCTGAAAGAGATAACATGATAAATTCAGAATTACAACACTCGGTTAATTCTTCCTTTTAAGATAGAGAAGGAGGCAGGATTGAGAGGACCCGAAAACATGTTCAGGAAACTTAAATACTTGCCCGAAGCTGTAGACAGAACATAACCAAACACCATGGATACAACAACCAAAACCCAGTCTACAAGAGTTTGAATTGTTGAGTTTTGGAGAGAGGCAGGCTGGACATAAGCTTTCTTTAAACCCAAGACCATCACATGATCAGAAAATGCTCGCAAGGCTAGAGCCAAGATAGAGCTTAACATAACTTGCTCCAAAAACGAGGAGAAGATTCACGACTTTTCAATCGAGTATATTTCACCTCTCAACAAGAGGGAAGACGGTGTATGATTCTCTTACTGCACAGGAAAGGATGGTGAAGAAATTCTTTCCCATAAGGAAAACAGAGTTAACACGTAGCTGAGCAAAGATGAGTCATTTACCTTATGACCGAAGCTCGGTACGGAATGTGTTAGCGCGTAACCGAGCAACTTTGATACGAGATATTTCTGGACAAAGCTCGTTACAGAAATACAACTCCGAACTGAGATTAGAGTGGAATCAAAGACGGGAACAAACTGTCCCGCTGTCCCTTCACCGGCAAGGAGTAGGATGAGATGCTCGAGATCAGACCTTTGGGAGGAGAAGATGGGCGCATGAGGCGAAACAAAGTGGATGGAGCACATCTGCATCCCAGAAAGAGGAGACCCCTGTCTTCAGGAGGAGAAGAGCAGAGGCAGAAAAACGACAACGCCGGTCGAGCAGATCTTGAAGCGGAAGATCACGAGGACCAAGAAGCAGAGAAAAACCGGCGAGGATCTTTCCGCCGGCGGAGCAGAAGCTGAAGCCAGCGGCGGAGGAGAGATGAGAGACGGTGAAGACAGAATACCTCGGAGGTCAGGCGGATCTGAGAGGGTGAGGGACGATTGTCACCGGAGTTGAGCTGAGCTTTGTGCAACAATTGATTTCATTACTCTTAATCGCAATAACACCTTACACAGAAAGAGAATGATCCAACAAAAATGCTGAATCCAACAGAACGTAAGTCATAACAAAACTAAAGCTGAAAGAGATAACATGATAAATTCAGAATTACAACACTCGGTTAATTCTTCCTTTTAAGATAGAGAAGGAGGCAGGATTGAGAGGACCCGAAAACATGTTCAGGAAACTTAAATACTTGCCCGAAGCTGTAGACAGAACATAACCAAACACCATGGATACAACAACCAAAACCCAGTCTACAAGAGTTTGAATTGTTGAGTTTTGGAGAGAGGCAGGCTGGACATAAGCTTTCTTTAAACCCAAGACCATCACATGATCAGAAAATGCTCGCAAGGCTAGAGCCAAGATAGAGCTTAACATAACTTGCTCCAAAAACGAGGAGAAGATTCACGACTTTTCAATCGAGTATATTTCACCTCTCAACAAGAGGGAAGACGGTGTATGATTCTCTTACTGCACAGGAAAGGATGGTGAAGAAATTCTTTCCCATAAGGAAAACAGAGTTAACACGTAGCTGAGCAAAGATGAGTCATTTACCTTATGACCGAAGCTCGGTACGGAATGTGTTAGCGCGTAACCGAGCAACTTTGATACGAGATATTTCTGGACAAAGCTCGTTACAGAAATACAACTCCGAACTGAGATTAGAGTGGAATCAAAGACGGGAACAAACTGTCCCGCTGTCCCTTCACCGGCAAGGAGTAGGATGAGATGCTCGAGATCAGACCTTTGGGAGGAGAAGATGGGCGCATGAGGCGAAACAAAGTGGATGGAGCACATCTGCATCCCAGAAAGAGGAGACCCCTGTCTTCAGGAGGAGAAGAGCAGAGGCAGAAAAACGACAACGCCGGTCGAGCAGATCTTGAAGCGGAAGATCACGAGGACCAAGAAGCAGAGAAAAACCGGCGAGGATCTTTCCGCCGGCGGAGCAGAAGCTGAAGCCAGCGGCGGAGGAGAGATGAGAGACGGTGAAGACAGAATACCTCGGAGGTCAGGCGGATCTGAGAGGGTGAGGGACGATTGTCACCGGAGTTGAGCTGAGCTTTGTGCAACAATTGATTTCATTACTCTTAATCGCAATAACACCTTACACAGAAAGAGAATGATCCAACAAAAATGCTGAATCCAACAGAACGTAAGTCATAACAAAACTAAAGCTGAAAGAGATAACATGATAAATTCAGAATTACAACACTCGGTTAATTCTTCCTTTTAAGATAGAGAAGGAGGCAGGATTGAGAGGACCCGAAAACATGTTCAGGAAACTTAAATACTTGCCCGAAGCTGTAGACAGAACATAACCAAACACCATGGATACAACAACCAAAACCCAGTCTACAAGAGTTTGAATTGTTGAGTTTTGGAGAGAGGCAGGCTGGACATAAGCTTTCTTTAAACCCAAGACCATCACATGATCAGAAAATGCTCGCAAGGCTAGAGCCAAGATAGAGCTTAACATAACTTGCTCCAAAAACGAGGAGAAGATTCACGACTTTTCAATCGAGTATATTTCACCTCTCAACAAGAGGGAAGACGGTGTATGATTCTCTTACTGCACAGGAAAGGATGGTGAAGAAATTCTTTCCCATAAGGAAAACAGAGTTAACACGTAGCTGAGCAAAGATGAGTCATTTACCTTATGACCGAAGCTCGGTACGGAATGTGTTAGCGCGTAACCGAGCAACTTTGATACGAGATATTTCTGGACAAAGCTCGTTACAGAAATACAACTCCGAACTGAGATTAGAGTGGAATCAAAGACGGGAACAAACTGTCCCGCTGTCCCTTCACCGGCAAGGAGTAGGATGAGATGCTCGAGATCAGACCTTTGGGAGGAGAAGATGGGCGCATGAGGCGAAACAAAGTGGATGGAGCACATCTGCATCCCAGAAAGAGGAGACCCCTGTCTTCAGGAGGAGAAGAGCAGAGGCAGAAAAACGACAACGCCGGTCGAGCAGATCTTGAAGCGGAAGATCACGAGGACCAAGAAGCAGAGAAAAACCGGCGAGGATCTTTCCGCCGGCGGAGCAGAAGCTGAAGCCAGCGGCGGAGGAGAGATGAGAGACGGTGAAGACAGAATACCTCGGAGGTCAGGCGGATCTGAGAGGGTGAGGGACGATTGTCACCGGAGTTGAGCTGAGCTTTGTGCAACAATTGATTTCATTACTCTTAATCGCAATAACACCTTACACAGAAAGAGAATGATCCAACAAAAATGCTGAATCCAACAGAACGTAAGTCATAACAAAACTAAAGCTGAAAGAGATAACATGATAAATTCAGAATTACAACACTCGGTTAATTCTTCCTTTTAAGATAGAGAAGGAGGCAGGATTGAGAGGACCCGAAAACATGTTCAGGAAACTTAAATACTTGCCCGAAGCTGTAGACAGAACATAACCAAACACCATGGATACAACAACCAAAACCCAGTCTACAAGAGTTTGAATTGTTGAGTTTTGGAGAGAGGCAGGCTGGACATAAGCTTTCTTTAAACCCAAGACCATCACATGATCAGAAAATGCTCGCAAGGCTAGAGCCAAGATAGAGCTTAACATAACTTGCTCCAAAAACGAGGAGAAGATTCACGACTTTTCAATCGAGTATATTTCACCTCTCAACAAGAGGGAAGACGGTGTATGATTCTCTTACTGCACAGGAAAGGATGGTGAAGAAATTCTTTCCCATAAGGAAAACAGAGTTAACACGTAGCTGAGCAAAGATGAGTCATTTACCTTATGACCGAAGCTCGGTACGGAATGTGTTAGCGCGTAACCGAGCAACTTTGATACGAGATATTTCTGGACAAAGCTCGTTACAGAAATACAACTCCGAACTGAGATTAGAGTGGAATCAAAGACGGGAACAAACTGTCCCGCTGTCCCTTCACCGGCAAGGAGTAGGATGAGATGCTCGAGATCAGACCTTTGGGAGGAGAAGATGGGCGCATGAGGCGAAACAAAGTGGATGGAGCACATCTGCATCCCAGAAAGAGGAGACCCCTGTCTTCAGGAGGAGAAGAGCAGAGGCAGAAAAACGACAACGCCGGTCGAGCAGATCTTGAAGCGGAAGATCACGAGGACCAAGAAGCAGAGAAAAACCGGCGAGGATCTTTCCGCCGGCGGAGCAGAAGCTGAAGCCAGCGGCGGAGGAGAGATGAGAGACGGTGAAGACAGAATACCTCGGAGGTCAGGCGGATCTGAGAGGGTGAGGGACGATTGTCACCGGAGTTGAGCTGAGCTTTGTGCAACAATTGATTTCATTACTCTTAATCGCAATAACACCTTACACAGAAAGAGAATGATCCAACAAAAATGCTGAATCCAACAGAACGTAAGTCATAACAAAACTAAAGCTGAAAGAGATAACATGATAAATTCAGAATTACAACACTCGGTTAATTCTTCCTTTTAAGATAGAGAAGGAGGCAGGATTGAGAGGACCCGAAAACATGTTCAGGAAACTTAAATACTTGCCCGAAGCTGTAGACAGAACATAACCAAACACCATGGATACAACAACCAAAACCCAGTCTACAAGAGTTTGAATTGTTGAGTTTTGGAGAGAGGCAGGCTGGACATAAGCTTTCTTTAAACCCAAGACCATCACATGATCAGAAAATGCTCGCAAGGCTAGAGCCAAGATAGAGCTTAACATAACTTGCTCCAAAAACGAGGAGAAGATTCACGACTTTTCAATCGAGTATATTTCACCTCTCAACAAGAGGGAAGACGGTGTATGATTCTCTTACTGCACAGGAAAGGATGGTGAAGAAATTCTTTCCCATAAGGAAAACAGAGTTAACACGTAGCTGAGCAAAGATGAGTCATTTACCTTATGACCGAAGCTCGGTACGGAATGTGTTAGCGCGTAACCGAGCAACTTTGATACGAGATATTTCTGGACAAAGCTCGTTACAGAAATACAACTCCGAACTGAGATTAGAGTGGAATCAAAGACGGGAACAAACTGTCCCGCTGTCCCTTCACCGGCAAGGAGTAGGATGAGATGCTCGAGATCAGACCTTTGGGAGGAGAAGATGGGCGCATGAGGCGAAACAAAGTGGATGGAGCACATCTGCATCCCAGAAAGAGGAGACCCCTGTCTTCAGGAGGAGAAGAGCAGAGGCAGAAAAACGACAACGCCGGTCGAGCAGATCTTGAAGCGGAAGATCACGAGGACCAAGAAGCAGAGAAAAACCGGCGAGGATCTTTCCGCCGGCGGAGCAGAAGCTGAAGCCAGCGGCGGAGGAGAGATGAGAGACGGTGAAGACAGAATACCTCGGAGGTCAGGCGGATCTGAGAGGGTGAGGGACGATTGTCACCGGAGTTGAGCTGAGCTTTGTGCAACAATTGATTTCATTACTCTTAATCGCAATAACACCTTACACAGAAAGAGAATGATCCAACAAAAATGCTGAATCCAACAGAACGTAAGTCATAACAAAACTAAAGCTGAAAGAGATAACATGATAAATTCAGAATTACAACACTCGGTTAATTCTTCCTTTTAAGATAGAGAAGGAGGCAGGATTGAGAGGACCCGAAAACATGTTCAGGAAACTTAAATACTTGCCCGAAGCTGTAGACAGAACATAACCAAACACCATGGATACAACAACCAAAACCCAGTCTACAAGAGTTTGAATTGTTGAGTTTTGGAGAGAGGCAGGCTGGACATAAGCTTTCTTTAAACCCAAGACCATCACATGATCAGAAAATGCTCGCAAGGCTAGAGCCAAGATAGAGCTTAACATAACTTGCTCCAAAAACGAGGAGAAGATTCACGACTTTTCAATCGAGTATATTTCACCTCTCAACAAGAGGGAAGACGGTGTATGATTCTCTTACTGCACAGGAAAGGATGGTGAAGAAATTCTTTCCCATAAGGAAAACAGAGTTAACACGTAGCTGAGCAAAGATGAGTCATTTACCTTATGACCGAAGCTCGGTACGGAATGTGTTAGCGCGTAACCGAGCAACTTTGATACGAGATATTTCTGGACAAAGCTCGTTACAGAAATACAACTCCGAACTGAGATTAGAGTGGAATCAAAGACGGGAACAAACTGTCCCGCTGTCCCTTCACCGGCAAGGAGTAGGATGAGATGCTCGAGATCAGACCTTTGGGAGGAGAAGATGGGCGCATGAGGCGAAACAAAGTGGATGGAGCACATCTGCATCCCAGAAAGAGGAGACCCCTGTCTTCAGGAGGAGAAGAGCAGAGGCAGAAAAACGACAACGCCGGTCGAGCAGATCTTGAAGCGGAAGATCACGAGGACCAAGAAGCAGAGAAAAACCGGCGAGGATCTTTCCGCCGGCGGAGCAGAAGCTGAAGCCAGCGGCGGAGGAGAGATGAGAGACGGTGAAGACAGAATACCTCGGAGGTCAGGCGGATCTGAGAGGGTGAGGGACGATTGTCACCGGAGTTGAGCTGAGCTTTGTGCAACAATTGATTTCATTACTCTTAATCGCAATAACACCTTACACAGAAAGAGAATGATCCAACAAAAATGCTGAATCCAACAGAACGTAAGTCATAACAAAACTAAAGCTGAAAGAGATAACATGATAAATTCAGAATTACAACACTCGGTTAATTCTTCCTTTTAAGATAGAGAAGGAGGCAGGATTGAGAGGACCCGAAAACATGTTCAGGAAACTTAAATACTTGCCCGAAGCTGTAGACAGAACATAACCAAACACCATGGATACAACAACCAAAACCCAGTCTACAAGAGTTTGAATTGTTGAGTTTTGGAGAGAGGCAGGCTGGACATAAGCTTTCTTTAAACCCAAGACCATCACATGATCAGAAAATGCTCGCAAGGCTAGAGCCAAGATAGAGCTTAACATAACTTGCTCCAAAAACGAGGAGAAGATTCACGACTTTTCAATCGAGTATATTTCACCTCTCAACAAGAGGGAAGACGGTGTATGATTCTCTTACTGCACAGGAAAGGATGGTGAAGAAATTCTTTCCCATAAGGAAAACAGAGTTAACACGTAGCTGAGCAAAGATGAGTCATTTACCTTATGACCGAAGCTCGGTACGGAATGTGTTAGCGCGTAACCGAGCAACTTTGATACGAGATATTTCTGGACAAAGCTCGTTACAGAAATACAACTCCGAACTGAGATTAGAGTGGAATCAAAGACGGGAACAAACTGTCCCGCTGTCCCTTCACCGGCAAGGAGTAGGATGAGATGCTCGAGATCAGACCTTTGGGAGGAGAAGATGGGCGCATGAGGCGAAACAAAGTGGATGGAGCACATCTGCATCCCAGAAAGAGGAGACCCCTGTCTTCAGGAGGAGAAGAGCAGAGGCAGAAAAACGACAACGCCGGTCGAGCAGATCTTGAAGCGGAAGATCACGAGGACCAAGAAGCAGAGAAAAACCGGCGAGGATCTTTCCGCCGGCGGAGCAGAAGCTGAAGCCAGCGGCGGAGGAGAGATGAGAGACGGTGAAGACAGAATACCTCGGAGGTCAGGCGGATCTGAGAGGGTGAGGGACGATTGTCACCGGAGTTGAGCTGAGCTTTGTGCAACAATTGATTTCATTACTCTTAATCGCAATAACACCTTACACAGAAAGAGAATGATCCAACAAAAATGCTGAATCCAACAGAACGTAAGTCATAACAAAACTAAAGCTGAAAGAGATAACATGATAAATTCAGAATTACAACACTCGGTTAATTCTTCCTTTTAAGATAGAGAAGGAGGCAGGATTGAGAGGACCCGAAAACATGTTCAGGAAACTTAAATACTTGCCCGAAGCTGTAGACAGAACATAACCAAACACCATGGATACAACAACCAAAACCCAGTCTACAAGAGTTTGAATTGTTGAGTTTTGGAGAGAGGCAGGCTGGACATAAGCTTTCTTTAAACCCAAGACCATCACATGATCAGAAAATGCTCGCAAGGCTAGAGCCAAGATAGAGCTTAACATAACTTGCTCCAAAAACGAGGAGAAGATTCACGACTTTTCAATCGAGTATATTTCACCTCTCAACAAGAGGGAAGACGGTGTATGATTCTCTTACTGCACAGGAAAGGATGGTGAAGAAATTCTTTCCCATAAGGAAAACAGAGTTAACACGTAGCTGAGCAAAGATGAGTCATTTACCTTATGACCGAAGCTCGGTACGGAATGTGTTAGCGCGTAACCGAGCAACTTTGATACGAGATATTTCTGGACAAAGCTCGTTACAGAAATACAACTCCGAACTGAGATTAGAGTGGAATCAAAGACGGGAACAAACTGTCCCGCTGTCCCTTCACCGGCAAGGAGTAGGATGAGATGCTCGAGATCAGACCTTTGGGAGGAGAAGATGGGCGCATGAGGCGAAACAAAGTGGATGGAGCACATCTGCATCCCAGAAAGAGGAGACCCCTGTCTTCAGGAGGAGAAGAGCAGAGGCAGAAAAACGACAACGCCGGTCGAGCAGATCTTGAAGCGGAAGATCACGAGGACCAAGAAGCAGAGAAAAACCGGCGAGGATCTTTCCGCCGGCGGAGCAGAAGCTGAAGCCAGCGGCGGAGGAGAGATGAGAGACGGTGAAGACAGAATACCTCGGAGGTCAGGCGGATCTGAGAGGGTGAGGGACGATTGTCACCGGAGTTGAGCTGAGCTTTGTGCAACAATTGATTTCATTACTCTTAATCGCAATAACACCTTACACAGAAAGAGAATGATCCAACAAAAATGCTGAATCCAACAGAACGTAAGTCATAACAAAACTAAAGCTGAAAGAGATAACATGATAAATTCAGAATTACAACACTCGGTTAATTCTTCCTTTTAAGATAGAGAAGGAGGCAGGATTGAGAGGACCCGAAAACATGTTCAGGAAACTTAAATACTTGCCCGAAGCTGTAGACAGAACATAACCAAACACCATGGATACAACAACCAAAACCCAGTCTACAAGAGTTTGAATTGTTGAGTTTTGGAGAGAGGCAGGCTGGACATAAGCTTTCTTTAAACCCAAGACCATCACATGATCAGAAAATGCTCGCAAGGCTAGAGCCAAGATAGAGCTTAACATAACTTGCTCCAAAAACGAGGAGAAGATTCACGACTTTTCAATCGAGTATATTTCACCTCTCAACAAGAGGGAAGACGGTGTATGATTCTCTTACTGCACAGGAAAGGATGGTGAAGAAATTCTTTCCCATAAGGAAAACAGAGTTAACACGTAGCTGAGCAAAGATGAGTCATTTACCTTATGACCGAAGCTCGGTACGGAATGTGTTAGCGCGTAACCGAGCAACTTTGATACGAGATATTTCTGGACAAAGCTCGTTACAGAAATACAACTCCGAACTGAGATTAGAGTGGAATCAAAGACGGGAACAAACTGTCCCGCTGTCCCTTCACCGGCAAGGAGTAGGATGAGATGCTCGAGATCAGACCTTTGGGAGGAGAAGATGGGCGCATGAGGCGAAACAAAGTGGATGGAGCACATCTGCATCCCAGAAAGAGGAGACCCCTGTCTTCAGGAGGAGAAGAGCAGAGGCAGAAAAACGACAACGCCGGTCGAGCAGATCTTGAAGCGGAAGATCACGAGGACCAAGAAGCAGAGAAAAACCGGCGAGGATCTTTCCGCCGGCGGAGCAGAAGCTGAAGCCAGCGGCGGAGGAGAGATGAGAGACGGTGAAGACAGAATACCTCGGAGGTCAGGCGGATCTGAGAGGGTGAGGGACGATTGTCACCGGAGTTGAGCTGAGCTTTGTGCAACAATTGATTTCATTACTCTTAATCGCAATAACACCTTACACAGAAAGAGAATGATCCAACAAAAATGCTGAATCCAACAGAACGTAAGTCATAACAAAACTAAAGCTGAAAGAGATAACATGATAAATTCAGAATTACAACACTCGGTTAATTCTTCCTTTTAAGATAGAGAAGGAGGCAGGATTGAGAGGACCCGAAAACATGTTCAGGAAACTTAAATACTTGCCCGAAGCTGTAGACAGAACATAACCAAACACCATGGATACAACAACCAAAACCCAGTCTACAAGAGTTTGAATTGTTGAGTTTTGGAGAGAGGCAGGCTGGACATAAGCTTTCTTTAAACCCAAGACCATCACATGATCAGAAAATGCTCGCAAGGCTAGAGCCAAGATAGAGCTTAACATAACTTGCTCCAAAAACGAGGAGAAGATTCACGACTTTTCAATCGAGTATATTTCACCTCTCAACAAGAGGGAAGACGGTGTATGATTCTCTTACTGCACAGGAAAGGATGGTGAAGAAATTCTTTCCCATAAGGAAAACAGAGTTAACACGTAGCTGAGCAAAGATGAGTCATTTACCTTATGACCGAAGCTCGGTACGGAATGTGTTAGCGCGTAACCGAGCAACTTTGATACGAGATATTTCTGGACAAAGCTCGTTACAGAAATACAACTCCGAACTGAGATTAGAGTGGAATCAAAGACGGGAACAAACTGTCCCGCTGTCCCTTCACCGGCAAGGAGTAGGATGAGATGCTCGAGATCAGACCTTTGGGAGGAGAAGATGGGCGCATGAGGCGAAACAAAGTGGATGGAGCACATCTGCATCCCAGAAAGAGGAGACCCCTGTCTTCAGGAGGAGAAGAGCAGAGGCAGAAAAACGACAACGCCGGTCGAGCAGATCTTGAAGCGGAAGATCACGAGGACCAAGAAGCAGAGAAAAACCGGCGAGGATCTTTCCGCCGGCGGAGCAGAAGCTGAAGCCAGCGGCGGAGGAGAGATGAGAGACGGTGAAGACAGAATACCTCGGAGGTCAGGCGGATCTGAGAGGGTGAGGGACGATTGTCACCGGAGTTGAGCTGAGCTTTGTGCAACAATTGATTTCATTACTCTTAATCGCAATAACACCTTACACAGAAAGAGAATGATCCAACAAAAATGCTGAATCCAACAGAACGTAAGTCATAACAAAACTAAAGCTGAAAGAGATAACATGATAAATTCAGAATTACAACACTCGGTTAATTCTTCCTTTTAAGATAGAGAAGGAGGCAGGATTGAGAGGACCCGAAAACATGTTCAGGAAACTTAAATACTTGCCCGAAGCTGTAGACAGAACATAACCAAACACCATGGATACAACAACCAAAACCCAGTCTACAAGAGTTTGAATTGTTGAGTTTTGGAGAGAGGCAGGCTGGACATAAGCTTTCTTTAAACCCAAGACCATCACATGATCAGAAAATGCTCGCAAGGCTAGAGCCAAGATAGAGCTTAACATAACTTGCTCCAAAAACGAGGAGAAGATTCACGACTTTTCAATCGAGTATATTTCACCTCTCAACAAGAGGGAAGACGGTGTATGATTCTCTTACTGCACAGGAAAGGATGGTGAAGAAATTCTTTCCCATAAGGAAAACAGAGTTAACACGTAGCTGAGCAAAGATGAGTCATTTACCTTATGACCGAAGCTCGGTACGGAATGTGTTAGCGCGTAACCGAGCAACTTTGATACGAGATATTTCTGGACAAAGCTCGTTACAGAAATACAACTCCGAACTGAGATTAGAGTGGAATCAAAGACGGGAACAAACTGTCCCGCTGTCCCTTCACCGGCAAGGAGTAGGATGAGATGCTCGAGATCAGACCTTTGGGAGGAGAAGATGGGCGCATGAGGCGAAACAAAGTGGATGGAGCACATCTGCATCCCAGAAAGAGGAGACCCCTGTCTTCAGGAGGAGAAGAGCAGAGGCAGAAAAACGACAACGCCGGTCGAGCAGATCTTGAAGCGGAAGATCACGAGGACCAAGAAGCAGAGAAAAACCGGCGAGGATCTTTCCGCCGGCGGAGCAGAAGCTGAAGCCAGCGGCGGAGGAGAGATGAGAGACGGTGAAGACAGAATACCTCGGAGGTCAGGCGGATCTGAGAGGGTGAGGGACGATTGTCACCGGAGTTGAGCTGAGCTTTGTGCAACAATTGATTTCATTACTCTTAATCGCAATAACACCTTACACAGAAAGAGAATGATCCAACAAAAATGCTGAATCCAACAGAACGTAAGTCATAACAAAACTAAAGCTGAAAGAGATAACATGATAAATTCAGAATTACAACACTCGGTTAATTCTTCCTTTTAAGATAGAGAAGGAGGCAGGATTGAGAGGACCCGAAAACATGTTCAGGAAACTTAAATACTTGCCCGAAGCTGTAGACAGAACATAACCAAACACCATGGATACAACAACCAAAACCCAGTCTACAAGAGTTTGAATTGTTGAGTTTTGGAGAGAGGCAGGCTGGACATAAGCTTTCTTTAAACCCAAGACCATCACATGATCAGAAAATGCTCGCAAGGCTAGAGCCAAGATAGAGCTTAACATAACTTGCTCCAAAAACGAGGAGAAGATTCACGACTTTTCAATCGAGTATATTTCACCTCTCAACAAGAGGGAAGACGGTGTATGATTCTCTTACTGCACAGGAAAGGATGGTGAAGAAATTCTTTCCCATAAGGAAAACAGAGTTAACACGTAGCTGAGCAAAGATGAGTCATTTACCTTATGACCGAAGCTCGGTACGGAATGTGTTAGCGCGTAACCGAGCAACTTTGATACGAGATATTTCTGGACAAAGCTCGTTACAGAAATACAACTCCGAACTGAGATTAGAGTGGAATCAAAGACGGGAACAAACTGTCCCGCTGTCCCTTCACCGGCAAGGAGTAGGATGAGATGCTCGAGATCAGACCTTTGGGAGGAGAAGATGGGCGCATGAGGCGAAACAAAGTGGATGGAGCACATCTGCATCCCAGAAAGAGGAGACCCCTGTCTTCAGGAGGAGAAGAGCAGAGGCAGAAAAACGACAACGCCGGTCGAGCAGATCTTGAAGCGGAAGATCACGAGGACCAAGAAGCAGAGAAAAACCGGCGAGGATCTTTCCGCCGGCGGAGCAGAAGCTGAAGCCAGCGGCGGAGGAGAGATGAGAGACGGTGAAGACAGAATACCTCGGAGGTCAGGCGGATCTGAGAGGGTGAGGGACGATTGTCACCGGAGTTGAGCTGAGCTTTGTGCAACAATTGATTTCATTACTCTTAATCGCAATAACACCTTACACAGAAAGAGAATGATCCAACAAAAATGCTGAATCCAACAGAACGTAAGTCATAACAAAACTAAAGCTGAAAGAGATAACATGATAAATTCAGAATTACAACACTCGGTTAATTCTTCCTTTTAAGATAGAGAAGGAGGCAGGATTGAGAGGACCCGAAAACATGTTCAGGAAACTTAAATACTTGCCCGAAGCTGTAGACAGAACATAACCAAACACCATGGATACAACAACCAAAACCCAGTCTACAAGAGTTTGAATTGTTGAGTTTTGGAGAGAGGCAGGCTGGACATAAGCTTTCTTTAAACCCAAGACCATCACATGATCAGAAAATGCTCGCAAGGCTAGAGCCAAGATAGAGCTTAACATAACTTGCTCCAAAAACGAGGAGAAGATTCACGACTTTTCAATCGAGTATATTTCACCTCTCAACAAGAGGGAAGACGGTGTATGATTCTCTTACTGCACAGGAAAGGATGGTGAAGAAATTCTTTCCCATAAGGAAAACAGAGTTAACACGTAGCTGAGCAAAGATGAGTCATTTACCTTATGACCGAAGCTCGGTACGGAATGTGTTAGCGCGTAACCGAGCAACTTTGATACGAGATATTTCTGGACAAAGCTCGTTACAGAAATACAACTCCGAACTGAGATTAGAGTGGAATCAAAGACGGGAACAAACTGTCCCGCTGTCCCTTCACCGGCAAGGAGTAGGATGAGATGCTCGAGATCAGACCTTTGGGAGGAGAAGATGGGCGCATGAGGCGAAACAAAGTGGATGGAGCACATCTGCATCCCAGAAAGAGGAGACCCCTGTCTTCAGGAGGAGAAGAGCAGAGGCAGAAAAACGACAACGCCGGTCGAGCAGATCTTGAAGCGGAAGATCACGAGGACCAAGAAGCAGAGAAAAACCGGCGAGGATCTTTCCGCCGGCGGAGCAGAAGCTGAAGCCAGCGGCGGAGGAGAGATGAGAGACGGTGAAGACAGAATACCTCGGAGGTCAGGCGGATCTGAGAGGGTGAGGGACGATTGTCACCGGAGTTGAGCTGAGCTTTGTGCAACAATTGATTTCATTACTCTTAATCGCAATAACACCTTACACAGAAAGAGAATGATCCAACAAAAATGCTGAATCCAACAGAACGTAAGTCATAACAAAACTAAAGCTGAAAGAGATAACATGATAAATTCAGAATTACAACACTCGGTTAATTCTTCCTTTTAAGATAGAGAAGGAGGCAGGATTGAGAGGACCCGAAAACATGTTCAGGAAACTTAAATACTTGCCCGAAGCTGTAGACAGAACATAACCAAACACCATGGATACAACAACCAAAACCCAGTCTACAAGAGTTTGAATTGTTGAGTTTTGGAGAGAGGCAGGCTGGACATAAGCTTTCTTTAAACCCAAGACCATCACATGATCAGAAAATGCTCGCAAGGCTAGAGCCAAGATAGAGCTTAACATAACTTGCTCCAAAAACGAGGAGAAGATTCACGACTTTTCAATCGAGTATATTTCACCTCTCAACAAGAGGGAAGACGGTGTATGATTCTCTTACTGCACAGGAAAGGATGGTGAAGAAATTCTTTCCCATAAGGAAAACAGAGTTAACACGTAGCTGAGCAAAGATGAGTCATTTACCTTATGACCGAAGCTCGGTACGGAATGTGTTAGCGCGTAACCGAGCAACTTTGATACGAGATATTTCTGGACAAAGCTCGTTACAGAAATACAACTCCGAACTGAGATTAGAGTGGAATCAAAGACGGGAACAAACTGTCCCGCTGTCCCTTCACCGGCAAGGAGTAGGATGAGATGCTCGAGATCAGACCTTTGGGAGGAGAAGATGGGCGCATGAGGCGAAACAAAGTGGATGGAGCACATCTGCATCCCAGAAAGAGGAGACCCCTGTCTTCAGGAGGAGAAGAGCAGAGGCAGAAAAACGACAACGCCGGTCGAGCAGATCTTGAAGCGGAAGATCACGAGGACCAAGAAGCAGAGAAAAACCGGCGAGGATCTTTCCGCCGGCGGAGCAGAAGCTGAAGCCAGCGGCGGAGGAGAGATGAGAGACGGTGAAGACAGAATACCTCGGAGGTCAGGCGGATCTGAGAGGGTGAGGGACGATTGTCACCGGAGTTGAGCTGAGCTTTGTGCAACAATTGATTTCATTACTCTTAATCGCAATAACACCTTACACAGAAAGAGAATGATCCAACAAAAATGCTGAATCCAACAGAACGTAAGTCATAACAAAACTAAAGCTGAAAGAGATAACATGATAAATTCAGAATTACAACACTCGGTTAATTCTTCCTTTTAAGATAGAGAAGGAGGCAGGATTGAGAGGACCCGAAAACATGTTCAGGAAACTTAAATACTTGCCCGAAGCTGTAGACAGAACATAACCAAACACCATGGATACAACAACCAAAACCCAGTCTACAAGAGTTTGAATTGTTGAGTTTTGGAGAGAGGCAGGCTGGACATAAGCTTTCTTTAAACCCAAGACCATCACATGATCAGAAAATGCTCGCAAGGCTAGAGCCAAGATAGAGCTTAACATAACTTGCTCCAAAAACGAGGAGAAGATTCACGACTTTTCAATCGAGTATATTTCACCTCTCAACAAGAGGGAAGACGGTGTATGATTCTCTTACTGCACAGGAAAGGATGGTGAAGAAATTCTTTCCCATAAGGAAAACAGAGTTAACACGTAGCTGAGCAAAGATGAGTCATTTACCTTATGACCGAAGCTCGGTACGGAATGTGTTAGCGCGTAACCGAGCAACTTTGATACGAGATATTTCTGGACAAAGCTCGTTACAGAAATACAACTCCGAACTGAGATTAGAGTGGAATCAAAGACGGGAACAAACTGTCCCGCTGTCCCTTCACCGGCAAGGAGTAGGATGAGATGCTCGAGATCAGACCTTTGGGAGGAGAAGATGGGCGCATGAGGCGAAACAAAGTGGATGGAGCACATCTGCATCCCAGAAAGAGGAGACCCCTGTCTTCAGGAGGAGAAGAGCAGAGGCAGAAAAACGACAACGCCGGTCGAGCAGATCTTGAAGCGGAAGATCACGAGGACCAAGAAGCAGAGAAAAACCGGCGAGGATCTTTCCGCCGGCGGAGCAGAAGCTGAAGCCAGCGGCGGAGGAGAGATGAGAGACGGTGAAGACAGAATACCTCGGAGGTCAGGCGGATCTGAGAGGGTGAGGGACGATTGTCACCGGAGTTGAGCTGAGCTTTGTGCAACAATTGATTTCATTACTCTTAATCGCAATAACACCTTACACAGAAAGAGAATGATCCAACAAAAATGCTGAATCCAACAGAACGTAAGTCATAACAAAACTAAAGCTGAAAGAGATAACATGATAAATTCAGAATTACAACACTCGGTTAATTCTTCCTTTTAAGATAGAGAAGGAGGCAGGATTGAGAGGACCCGAAAACATGTTCAGGAAACTTAAATACTTGCCCGAAGCTGTAGACAGAACATAACCAAACACCATGGATACAACAACCAAAACCCAGTCTACAAGAGTTTGAATTGTTGAGTTTTGGAGAGAGGCAGGCTGGACATAAGCTTTCTTTAAACCCAAGACCATCACATGATCAGAAAATGCTCGCAAGGCTAGAGCCAAGATAGAGCTTAACATAACTTGCTCCAAAAACGAGGAGAAGATTCACGACTTTTCAATCGAGTATATTTCACCTCTCAACAAGAGGGAAGACGGTGTATGATTCTCTTACTGCACAGGAAAGGATGGTGAAGAAATTCTTTCCCATAAGGAAAACAGAGTTAACACGTAGCTGAGCAAAGATGAGTCATTTACCTTATGACCGAAGCTCGGTACGGAATGTGTTAGCGCGTAACCGAGCAACTTTGATACGAGATATTTCTGGACAAAGCTCGTTACAGAAATACAACTCCGAACTGAGATTAGAGTGGAATCAAAGACGGGAACAAACTGTCCCGCTGTCCCTTCACCGGCAAGGAGTAGGATGAGATGCTCGAGATCAGACCTTTGGGAGGAGAAGATGGGCGCATGAGGCGAAACAAAGTGGATGGAGCACATCTGCATCCCAGAAAGAGGAGACCCCTGTCTTCAGGAGGAGAAGAGCAGAGGCAGAAAAACGACAACGCCGGTCGAGCAGATCTTGAAGCGGAAGATCACGAGGACCAAGAAGCAGAGAAAAACCGGCGAGGATCTTTCCGCCGGCGGAGCAGAAGCTGAAGCCAGCGGCGGAGGAGAGATGAGAGACGGTGAAGACAGAATACCTCGGAGGTCAGGCGGATCTGAGAGGGTGAGGGACGATTGTCACCGGAGTTGAGCTGAGCTTTGTGCAACAATTGATTTCATTACTCTTAATCGCAATAACACCTTACACAGAAAGAGAATGATCCAACAAAAATGCTGAATCCAACAGAACGTAAGTCATAACAAAACTAAAGCTGAAAGAGATAACATGATAAATTCAGAATTACAACACTCGGTTAATTCTTCCTTTTAAGATAGAGAAGGAGGCAGGATTGAGAGGACCCGAAAACATGTTCAGGAAACTTAAATACTTGCCCGAAGCTGTAGACAGAACATAACCAAACACCATGGATACAACAACCAAAACCCAGTCTACAAGAGTTTGAATTGTTGAGTTTTGGAGAGAGGCAGGCTGGACATAAGCTTTCTTTAAACCCAAGACCATCACATGATCAGAAAATGCTCGCAAGGCTAGAGCCAAGATAGAGCTTAACATAACTTGCTCCAAAAACGAGGAGAAGATTCACGACTTTTCAATCGAGTATATTTCACCTCTCAACAAGAGGGAAGACGGTGTATGATTCTCTTACTGCACAGGAAAGGATGGTGAAGAAATTCTTTCCCATAAGGAAAACAGAGTTAACACGTAGCTGAGCAAAGATGAGTCATTTACCTTATGACCGAAGCTCGGTACGGAATGTGTTAGCGCGTAACCGAGCAACTTTGATACGAGATATTTCTGGACAAAGCTCGTTACAGAAATACAACTCCGAACTGAGATTAGAGTGGAATCAAAGACGGGAACAAACTGTCCCGCTGTCCCTTCACCGGCAAGGAGTAGGATGAGATGCTCGAGATCAGACCTTTGGGAGGAGAAGATGGGCGCATGAGGCGAAACAAAGTGGATGGAGCACATCTGCATCCCAGAAAGAGGAGACCCCTGTCTTCAGGAGGAGAAGAGCAGAGGCAGAAAAACGACAACGCCGGTCGAGCAGATCTTGAAGCGGAAGATCACGAGGACCAAGAAGCAGAGAAAAACCGGCGAGGATCTTTCCGCCGGCGGAGCAGAAGCTGAAGCCAGCGGCGGAGGAGAGATGAGAGACGGTGAAGACAGAATACCTCGGAGGTCAGGCGGATCTGAGAGGGTGAGGGACGATTGTCACCGGAGTTGAGCTGAGCTTTGTGCAACAATTGATTTCATTACTCTTAATCGCAATAACACCTTACACAGAAAGAGAATGATCCAACAAAAATGCTGAATCCAACAGAACGTAAGTCATAACAAAACTAAAGCTGAAAGAGATAACATGATAAATTCAGAATTACAACACTCGGTTAATTCTTCCTTTTAAGATAGAGAAGGAGGCAGGATTGAGAGGACCCGAAAACATGTTCAGGAAACTTAAATACTTGCCCGAAGCTGTAGACAGAACATAACCAAACACCATGGATACAACAACCAAAACCCAGTCTACAAGAGTTTGAATTGTTGAGTTTTGGAGAGAGGCAGGCTGGACATAAGCTTTCTTTAAACCCAAGACCATCACATGATCAGAAAATGCTCGCAAGGCTAGAGCCAAGATAGAGCTTAACATAACTTGCTCCAAAAACGAGGAGAAGATTCACGACTTTTCAATCGAGTATATTTCACCTCTCAACAAGAGGGAAGACGGTGTATGATTCTCTTACTGCACAGGAAAGGATGGTGAAGAAATTCTTTCCCATAAGGAAAACAGAGTTAACACGTAGCTGAGCAAAGATGAGTCATTTACCTTATGACCGAAGCTCGGTACGGAATGTGTTAGCGCGTAACCGAGCAACTTTGATACGAGATATTTCTGGACAAAGCTCGTTACAGAAATACAACTCCGAACTGAGATTAGAGTGGAATCAAAGACGGGAACAAACTGTCCCGCTGTCCCTTCACCGGCAAGGAGTAGGATGAGATGCTCGAGATCAGACCTTTGGGAGGAGAAGATGGGCGCATGAGGCGAAACAAAGTGGATGGAGCACATCTGCATCCCAGAAAGAGGAGACCCCTGTCTTCAGGAGGAGAAGAGCAGAGGCAGAAAAACGACAACGCCGGTCGAGCAGATCTTGAAGCGGAAGATCACGAGGACCAAGAAGCAGAGAAAAACCGGCGAGGATCTTTCCGCCGGCGGAGCAGAAGCTGAAGCCAGCGGCGGAGGAGAGATGAGAGACGGTGAAGACAGAATACCTCGGAGGTCAGGCGGATCTGAGAGGGTGAGGGACGATTGTCACCGGAGTTGAGCTGAGCTTTGTGCAACAATTGATTTCATTACTCTTAATCGCAATAACACCTTACACAGAAAGAGAATGATCCAACAAAAATGCTGAATCCAACAGAACGTAAGTCATAACAAAACTAAAGCTGAAAGAGATAACATGATAAATTCAGAATTACAACACTCGGTTAATTCTTCCTTTTAAGATAGAGAAGGAGGCAGGATTGAGAGGACCCGAAAACATGTTCAGGAAACTTAAATACTTGCCCGAAGCTGTAGACAGAACATAACCAAACACCATGGATACAACAACCAAAACCCAGTCTACAAGAGTTTGAATTGTTGAGTTTTGGAGAGAGGCAGGCTGGACATAAGCTTTCTTTAAACCCAAGACCATCACATGATCAGAAAATGCTCGCAAGGCTAGAGCCAAGATAGAGCTTAACATAACTTGCTCCAAAAACGAGGAGAAGATTCACGACTTTTCAATCGAGTATATTTCACCTCTCAACAAGAGGGAAGACGGTGTATGATTCTCTTACTGCACAGGAAAGGATGGTGAAGAAATTCTTTCCCATAAGGAAAACAGAGTTAACACGTAGCTGAGCAAAGATGAGTCATTTACCTTATGACCGAAGCTCGGTACGGAATGTGTTAGCGCGTAACCGAGCAACTTTGATACGAGATATTTCTGGACAAAGCTCGTTACAGAAATACAACTCCGAACTGAGATTAGAGTGGAATCAAAGACGGGAACAAACTGTCCCGCTGTCCCTTCACCGGCAAGGAGTAGGATGAGATGCTCGAGATCAGACCTTTGGGAGGAGAAGATGGGCGCATGAGGCGAAACAAAGTGGATGGAGCACATCTGCATCCCAGAAAGAGGAGACCCCTGTCTTCAGGAGGAGAAGAGCAGAGGCAGAAAAACGACAACGCCGGTCGAGCAGATCTTGAAGCGGAAGATCACGAGGACCAAGAAGCAGAGAAAAACCGGCGAGGATCTTTCCGCCGGCGGAGCAGAAGCTGAAGCCAGCGGCGGAGGAGAGATGAGAGACGGTGAAGACAGAATACCTCGGAGGTCAGGCGGATCTGAGAGGGTGAGGGACGATTGTCACCGGAGTTGAGCTGAGCTTTGTGCAACAATTGATTTCATTACTCTTAATCGCAATAACACCTTACACAGAAAGAGAATGATCCAACAAAAATGCTGAATCCAACAGAACGTAAGTCATAACAAAACTAAAGCTGAAAGAGATAACATGATAAATTCAGAATTACAACACTCGGTTAATTCTTCCTTTTAAGATAGAGAAGGAGGCAGGATTGAGAGGACCCGAAAACATGTTCAGGAAACTTAAATACTTGCCCGAAGCTGTAGACAGAACATAACCAAACACCATGGATACAACAACCAAAACCCAGTCTACAAGAGTTTGAATTGTTGAGTTTTGGAGAGAGGCAGGCTGGACATAAGCTTTCTTTAAACCCAAGACCATCACATGATCAGAAAATGCTCGCAAGGCTAGAGCCAAGATAGAGCTTAACATAACTTGCTCCAAAAACGAGGAGAAGATTCACGACTTTTCAATCGAGTATATTTCACCTCTCAACAAGAGGGAAGACGGTGTATGATTCTCTTACTGCACAGGAAAGGATGGTGAAGAAATTCTTTCCCATAAGGAAAACAGAGTTAACACGTAGCTGAGCAAAGATGAGTCATTTACCTTATGACCGAAGCTCGGTACGGAATGTGTTAGCGCGTAACCGAGCAACTTTGATACGAGATATTTCTGGACAAAGCTCGTTACAGAAATACAACTCCGAACTGAGATTAGAGTGGAATCAAAGACGGGAACAAACTGTCCCGCTGTCCCTTCACCGGCAAGGAGTAGGATGAGATGCTCGAGATCAGACCTTTGGGAGGAGAAGATGGGCGCATGAGGCGAAACAAAGTGGATGGAGCACATCTGCATCCCAGAAAGAGGAGACCCCTGTCTTCAGGAGGAGAAGAGCAGAGGCAGAAAAACGACAACGCCGGTCGAGCAGATCTTGAAGCGGAAGATCACGAGGACCAAGAAGCAGAGAAAAACCGGCGAGGATCTTTCCGCCGGCGGAGCAGAAGCTGAAGCCAGCGGCGGAGGAGAGATGAGAGACGGTGAAGACAGAATACCTCGGAGGTCAGGCGGATCTGAGAGGGTGAGGGACGATTGTCACCGGAGTTGAGCTGAGCTTTGTGCAACAATTGATTTCATTACTCTTAATCGCAATAACACCTTACACAGAAAGAGAATGATCCAACAAAAATGCTGAATCCAACAGAACGTAAGTCATAACAAAACTAAAGCTGAAAGAGATAACATGATAAATTCAGAATTACAACACTCGGTTAATTCTTCCTTTTAAGATAGAGAAGGAGGCAGGATTGAGAGGACCCGAAAACATGTTCAGGAAACTTAAATACTTGCCCGAAGCTGTAGACAGAACATAACCAAACACCATGGATACAACAACCAAAACCCAGTCTACAAGAGTTTGAATTGTTGAGTTTTGGAGAGAGGCAGGCTGGACATAAGCTTTCTTTAAACCCAAGACCATCACATGATCAGAAAATGCTCGCAAGGCTAGAGCCAAGATAGAGCTTAACATAACTTGCTCCAAAAACGAGGAGAAGATTCACGACTTTTCAATCGAGTATATTTCACCTCTCAACAAGAGGGAAGACGGTGTATGATTCTCTTACTGCACAGGAAAGGATGGTGAAGAAATTCTTTCCCATAAGGAAAACAGAGTTAACACGTAGCTGAGCAAAGATGAGTCATTTACCTTATGACCGAAGCTCGGTACGGAATGTGTTAGCGCGTAACCGAGCAACTTTGATACGAGATATTTCTGGACAAAGCTCGTTACAGAAATACAACTCCGAACTGAGATTAGAGTGGAATCAAAGACGGGAACAAACTGTCCCGCTGTCCCTTCACCGGCAAGGAGTAGGATGAGATGCTCGAGATCAGACCTTTGGGAGGAGAAGATGGGCGCATGAGGCGAAACAAAGTGGATGGAGCACATCTGCATCCCAGAAAGAGGAGACCCCTGTCTTCAGGAGGAGAAGAGCAGAGGCAGAAAAACGACAACGCCGGTCGAGCAGATCTTGAAGCGGAAGATCACGAGGACCAAGAAGCAGAGAAAAACCGGCGAGGATCTTTCCGCCGGCGGAGCAGAAGCTGAAGCCAGCGGCGGAGGAGAGATGAGAGACGGTGAAGACAGAATACCTCGGAGGTCAGGCGGATCTGAGAGGGTGAGGGACGATTGTCACCGGAGTTGAGCTGAGCTTTGTGCAACAATTGATTTCATTACTCTTAATCGCAATAACACCTTACACAGAAAGAGAATGATCCAACAAAAATGCTGAATCCAACAGAACGTAAGTCATAACAAAACTAAAGCTGAAAGAGATAACATGATAAATTCAGAATTACAACACTCGGTTAATTCTTCCTTTTAAGATAGAGAAGGAGGCAGGATTGAGAGGACCCGAAAACATGTTCAGGAAACTTAAATACTTGCCCGAAGCTGTAGACAGAACATAACCAAACACCATGGATACAACAACCAAAACCCAGTCTACAAGAGTTTGAATTGTTGAGTTTTGGAGAGAGGCAGGCTGGACATAAGCTTTCTTTAAACCCAAGACCATCACATGATCAGAAAATGCTCGCAAGGCTAGAGCCAAGATAGAGCTTAACATAACTTGCTCCAAAAACGAGGAGAAGATTCACGACTTTTCAATCGAGTATATTTCACCTCTCAACAAGAGGGAAGACGGTGTATGATTCTCTTACTGCACAGGAAAGGATGGTGAAGAAATTCTTTCCCATAAGGAAAACAGAGTTAACACGTAGCTGAGCAAAGATGAGTCATTTACCTTATGACCGAAGCTCGGTACGGAATGTGTTAGCGCGTAACCGAGCAACTTTGATACGAGATATTTCTGGACAAAGCTCGTTACAGAAATACAACTCCGAACTGAGATTAGAGTGGAATCAAAGACGGGAACAAACTGTCCCGCTGTCCCTTCACCGGCAAGGAGTAGGATGAGATGCTCGAGATCAGACCTTTGGGAGGAGAAGATGGGCGCATGAGGCGAAACAAAGTGGATGGAGCACATCTGCATCCCAGAAAGAGGAGACCCCTGTCTTCAGGAGGAGAAGAGCAGAGGCAGAAAAACGACAACGCCGGTCGAGCAGATCTTGAAGCGGAAGATCACGAGGACCAAGAAGCAGAGAAAAACCGGCGAGGATCTTTCCGCCGGCGGAGCAGAAGCTGAAGCCAGCGGCGGAGGAGAGATGAGAGACGGTGAAGACAGAATACCTCGGAGGTCAGGCGGATCTGAGAGGGTGAGGGACGATTGTCACCGGAGTTGAGCTGAGCTTTGTGCAACAATTGATTTCATTACTCTTAATCGCAATAACACCTTACACAGAAAGAGAATGATCCAACAAAAATGCTGAATCCAACAGAACGTAAGTCATAACAAAACTAAAGCTGAAAGAGATAACATGATAAATTCAGAATTACAACACTCGGTTAATTCTTCCTTTTAAGATAGAGAAGGAGGCAGGATTGAGAGGACCCGAAAACATGTTCAGGAAACTTAAATACTTGCCCGAAGCTGTAGACAGAACATAACCAAACACCATGGATACAACAACCAAAACCCAGTCTACAAGAGTTTGAATTGTTGAGTTTTGGAGAGAGGCAGGCTGGACATAAGCTTTCTTTAAACCCAAGACCATCACATGATCAGAAAATGCTCGCAAGGCTAGAGCCAAGATAGAGCTTAACATAACTTGCTCCAAAAACGAGGAGAAGATTCACGACTTTTCAATCGAGTATATTTCACCTCTCAACAAGAGGGAAGACGGTGTATGATTCTCTTACTGCACAGGAAAGGATGGTGAAGAAATTCTTTCCCATAAGGAAAACAGAGTTAACACGTAGCTGAGCAAAGATGAGTCATTTACCTTATGACCGAAGCTCGGTACGGAATGTGTTAGCGCGTAACCGAGCAACTTTGATACGAGATATTTCTGGACAAAGCTCGTTACAGAAATACAACTCCGAACTGAGATTAGAGTGGAATCAAAGACGGGAACAAACTGTCCCGCTGTCCCTTCACCGGCAAGGAGTAGGATGAGATGCTCGAGATCAGACCTTTGGGAGGAGAAGATGGGCGCATGAGGCGAAACAAAGTGGATGGAGCACATCTGCATCCCAGAAAGAGGAGACCCCTGTCTTCAGGAGGAGAAGAGCAGAGGCAGAAAAACGACAACGCCGGTCGAGCAGATCTTGAAGCGGAAGATCACGAGGACCAAGAAGCAGAGAAAAACCGGCGAGGATCTTTCCGCCGGCGGAGCAGAAGCTGAAGCCAGCGGCGGAGGAGAGATGAGAGACGGTGAAGACAGAATACCTCGGAGGTCAGGCGGATCTGAGAGGGTGAGGGACGATTGTCACCGGAGTTGAGCTGAGCTTTGTGCAACAATTGATTTCATTACTCTTAATCGCAATAACACCTTACACAGAAAGAGAATGATCCAACAAAAATGCTGAATCCAACAGAACGTAAGTCATAACAAAACTAAAGCTGAAAGAGATAACATGATAAATTCAGAATTACAACACTCGGTTAATTCTTCCTTTTAAGATAGAGAAGGAGGCAGGATTGAGAGGACCCGAAAACATGTTCAGGAAACTTAAATACTTGCCCGAAGCTGTAGACAGAACATAACCAAACACCATGGATACAACAACCAAAACCCAGTCTACAAGAGTTTGAATTGTTGAGTTTTGGAGAGAGGCAGGCTGGACATAAGCTTTCTTTAAACCCAAGACCATCACATGATCAGAAAATGCT
Organism: Alliaria petiolata; assembly: GCA_020283515.1. Taxonomy (NCBI): domain Eukaryota; kingdom Viridiplantae; phylum Streptophyta; class Magnoliopsida; order Brassicales; family Brassicaceae; genus Alliaria; species Alliaria petiolata. The sequence goes on from JAHZTW010000001.1 coordinate 63,085,077, forward strand.
CGCAAGGCTAGAGCCAAGATAGAGCTTAACATAACTTGCTCCAAAAACGAGGAGAAGATTCACGACTTTTCAATCGAGTATATTTCACCTCTCAACAAGAGGGAAGACGGTGTATGATTCTCTTACTGCACAGGAAAGGATGGTGAAGAAATTCTTTCCCATAAGGAAAACAGAGTTAACACGTAGCTGAGCAAAGATGAGTCATTTACCTTATGACCGAAGCTCGGTACGGAATGTGTTAGCGCGTAACCGAGCAACTTTGATACGAGATATTTCTGGACAAAGCTCGTTACAGAAATACAACTCCGAACTGAGATTAGAGTGGAATCAAAGACGGGAACAAACTGTCCCGCTGTCCCTTCACCGGCAAGGAGTAGGATGAGATGCTCGAGATCAGACCTTTGGGAGGAGAAGATGGGCGCATGAGGCGAAACAAAGTGGATGGAGCACATCTGCATCCCAGAAAGAGGAGACCCCTGTCTTCAGGAGGAGAAGAGCAGAGGCAGAAAAACGACAACGCCGGTCGAGCAGATCTTGAAGCGGAAGATCACGAGGACCAAGAAGCAGAGAAAAACCGGCGAGGATCTTTCCGCCGGCGGAGCAGAAGCTGAAGCCAGCGGCGGAGGAGAGATGAGAGACGGTGAAGACAGAATACCTCGGAGGTCAGGCGGATCTGAGAGGGTGAGGGACGATTGTCACCGGAGTTGAGCTGAGCTTTGTGCAACAATTGATTTCATTACTCTTAATCGCAATAACACCTTACACAGAAAGAGAATGATCCAACAAAAATGCTGAATCCAACAGAACGTAAGTCATAACAAAACTAAAGCTGAAAGAGATAACATGATAAATTCAGAATTACAACACTCGGTTAATTCTTCCTTTTAAGATAGAGAAGGAGGCAGGATTGAGAGGACCCGAAAACATGTTCAGGAAACTTAAATACTTGCCCGAAGCTGTAGACAGAACATAACCAAACACCATGGATACAACAACCAAAACCCAGTCTACAAGAGTTTGAATTGTTGAGTTTTGGAGAGAGGCAGGCTGGACATAAGCTTTCTTTAAACCCAAGACCATCACATGATCAGAAAATGCTCGCAAGGCTAGAGCCAAGATAGAGCTTAACATAACTTGCTCCAAAAACGAGGAGAAGATTCACGACTTTTCAATCGAGTATATTTCACCTCTCAACAAGAGGGAAGACGGTGTATGATTCTCTTACTGCACAGGAAAGGATGGTGAAGAAATTCTTTCCCATAAGGAAAACAGAGTTAACACGTAGCTGAGCAAAGATGAGTCATTTACCTTATGACCGAAGCTCGGTACGGAATGTGTTAGCGCGTAACCGAGCAACTTTGATACGAGATATTTCTGGACAAAGCTCGTTACAGAAATACAACTCCGAACTGAGATTAGAGTGGAATCAAAGACGGGAACAAACTGTCCCGCTGTCCCTTCACCGGCAAGGAGTAGGATGAGATGCTCGAGATCAGACCTTTGGGAGGAGAAGATGGGCGCATGAGGCGAAACAAAGTGGATGGAGCACATCTGCATCCCAGAAAGAGGAGACCCCTGTCTTCAGGAGGAGAAGAGCAGAGGCAGAAAAACGACAACGCCGGTCGAGCAGATCTTGAAGCGGAAGATCACGAGGACCAAGAAGCAGAGAAAAACCGGCGAGGATCTTTCCGCCGGCGGAGCAGAAGCTGAAGCCAGCGGCGGAGGAGAGATGAGAGACGGTGAAGACAGAATACCTCGGAGGTCAGGCGGATCTGAGAGGGTGAGGGACGATTGTCACCGGAGTTGAGCTGAGCTTTGTGCAACAATTGATTTCATTACTCTTAATCGCAATAACACCTTACACAGAAAGAGAATGATCCAACAAAAATGCTGAATCCAACAGAACGTAAGTCATAACAAAACTAAAGCTGAAAGAGATAACATGATAAATTCAGAATTACAACACTCGGTTAATTCTTCCTTTTAAGATAGAGAAGGAGGCAGGATTGAGAGGACCCGAAAACATGTTCAGGAAACTTAAATACTTGCCCGAAGCTGTAGACAGAACATAACCAAACACCATGGATACAACAACCAAAACCCAGTCTACAAGAGTTTGAATTGTTGAGTTTTGGAGAGAGGCAGGCTGGACATAAGCTTTCTTTAAACCCAAGACCATCACATGATCAGAAAATGCTCGCAAGGCTAGAGCCAAGATAGAGCTTAACATAACTTGCTCCAAAAACGAGGAGAAGATTCACGACTTTTCAATCGAGTATATTTCACCTCTCAACAAGAGGGAAGACGGTGTATGATTCTCTTACTGCACAGGAAAGGATGGTGAAGAAATTCTTTCCCATAAGGAAAACAGAGTTAACACGTAGCTGAGCAAAGATGAGTCATTTACCTTATGACCGAAGCTCGGTACGGAATGTGTTAGCGCGTAACCGAGCAACTTTGATACGAGATATTTCTGGACAAAGCTCGTTACAGAAATACAACTCCGAACTGAGATTAGAGTGGAATCAAAGACGGGAACAAACTGTCCCGCTGTCCCTTCACCGGCAAGGAGTAGGATGAGATGCTCGAGATCAGACCTTTGGGAGGAGAAGATGGGCGCATGAGGCGAAACAAAGTGGATGGAGCACATCTGCATCCCAGAAAGAGGAGACCCCTGTCTTCAGGAGGAGAAGAGCAGAGGCAGAAAAACGACAACGCCGGTCGAGCAGATCTTGAAGCGGAAGATCACGAGGACCAAGAAGCAGAGAAAAACCGGCGAGGATCTTTCCGCCGGCGGAGCAGAAGCTGAAGCCAGCGGCGGAGGAGAGATGAGAGACGGTGAAGACAGAATACCTCGGAGGTCAGGCGGATCTGAGAGGGTGAGGGACGATTGTCACCGGAGTTGAGCTGAGCTTTGTGCAACAATTGATTTCATTACTCTTAATCGCAATAACACCTTACACAGAAAGAGAATGATCCAACAAAAATGCTGAATCCAACAGAACGTAAGTCATAACAAAACTAAAGCTGAAAGAGATAACATGATAAATTCAGAATTACAACACTCGGTTAATTCTTCCTTTTAAGATAGAGAAGGAGGCAGGATTGAGAGGACCCGAAAACATGTTCAGGAAACTTAAATACTTGCCCGAAGCTGTAGACAGAACATAACCAAACACCATGGATACAACAACCAAAACCCAGTCTACAAGAGTTTGAATTGTTGAGTTTTGGAGAGAGGCAGGCTGGACATAAGCTTTCTTTAAACCCAAGACCATCACATGATCAGAAAATGCTCGCAAGGCTAGAGCCAAGATAGAGCTTAACATAACTTGCTCCAAAAACGAGGAGAAGATTCACGACTTTTCAATCGAGTATATTTCACCTCTCAACAAGAGGGAAGACGGTGTATGATTCTCTTACTGCACAGGAAAGGATGGTGAAGAAATTCTTTCCCATAAGGAAAACAGAGTTAACACGTAGCTGAGCAAAGATGAGTCATTTACCTTATGACCGAAGCTCGGTACGGAATGTGTTAGCGCGTAACCGAGCAACTTTGATACGAGATATTTCTGGACAAAGCTCGTTACAGAAATACAACTCCGAACTGAGATTAGAGTGGAATCAAAGACGGGAACAAACTGTCCCGCTGTCCCTTCACCGGCAAGGAGTAGGATGAGATGCTCGAGATCAGACCTTTGGGAGGAGAAGATGGGCGCATGAGGCGAAACAAAGTGGATGGAGCACATCTGCATCCCAGAAAGAGGAGACCCCTGTCTTCAGGAGGAGAAGAGCAGAGGCAGAAAAACGACAACGCCGGTCGAGCAGATCTTGAAGCGGAAGATCACGAGGACCAAGAAGCAGAGAAAAACCGGCGAGGATCTTTCCGCCGGCGGAGCAGAAGCTGAAGCCAGCGGCGGAGGAGAGATGAGAGACGGTGAAGACAGAATACCTCGGAGGTCAGGCGGATCTGAGAGGGTGAGGGACGATTGTCACCGGAGTTGAGCTGAGCTTTGTGCAACAATTGATTTCATTACTCTTAATCGCAATAACACCTTACACAGAAAGAGAATGATCCAACAAAAATGCTGAATCCAACAGAACGTAAGTCATAACAAAACTAAAGCTGAAAGAGATAACATGATAAATTCAGAATTACAACACTCGGTTAATTCTTCCTTTTAAGATAGAGAAGGAGGCAGGATTGAGAGGACCCGAAAACATGTTCAGGAAACTTAAATACTTGCCCGAAGCTGTAGACAGAACATAACCAAACACCATGGATACAACAACCAAAACCCAGTCTACAAGAGTTTGAATTGTTGAGTTTTGGAGAGAGGCAGGCTGGACATAAGCTTTCTTTAAACCCAAGACCATCACATGATCAGAAAATGCTCGCAAGGCTAGAGCCAAGATAGAGCTTAACATAACTTGCTCCAAAAACGAGGAGAAGATTCACGACTTTTCAATCGAGTATATTTCACCTCTCAACAAGAGGGAAGACGGTGTATGATTCTCTTACTGCACAGGAAAGGATGGTGAAGAAATTCTTTCCCATAAGGAAAACAGAGTTAACACGTAGCTGAGCAAAGATGAGTCATTTACCTTATGACCGAAGCTCGGTACGGAATGTGTTAGCGCGTAACCGAGCAACTTTGATACGAGATATTTCTGGACAAAGCTCGTTACAGAAATACAACTCCGAACTGAGATTAGAGTGGAATCAAAGACGGGAACAAACTGTCCCGCTGTCCCTTCACCGGCAAGGAGTAGGATGAGATGCTCGAGATCAGACCTTTGGGAGGAGAAGATGGGCGCATGAGGCGAAACAAAGTGGATGGAGCACATCTGCATCCCAGAAAGAGGAGACCCCTGTCTTCAGGAGGAGAAGAGCAGAGGCAGAAAAACGACAACGCCGGTCGAGCAGATCTTGAAGCGGAAGATCACGAGGACCAAGAAGCAGAGAAAAACCGGCGAGGATCTTTCCGCCGGCGGAGCAGAAGCTGAAGCCAGCGGCGGAGGAGAGATGAGAGACGGTGAAGACAGAATACCTCGGAGGTCAGGCGGATCTGAGAGGGTGAGGGACGATTGTCACCGGAGTTGAGCTGAGCTTTGTGCAACAATTGATTTCATTACTCTTAATCGCAATAACACCTTACACAGAAAGAGAATGATCCAACAAAAATGCTGAATCCAACAGAACGTAAGTCATAACAAAACTAAAGCTGAAAGAGATAACATGATAAATTCAGAATTACAACACTCGGTTAATTCTTCCTTTTAAGATAGAGAAGGAGGCAGGATTGAGAGGACCCGAAAACATGTTCAGGAAACTTAAATACTTGCCCGAAGCTGTAGACAGAACATAACCAAACACCATGGATACAACAACCAAAACCCAGTCTACAAGAGTTTGAATTGTTGAGTTTTGGAGAGAGGCAGGCTGGACATAAGCTTTCTTTAAACCCAAGACCATCACATGATCAGAAAATGCTCGCAAGGCTAGAGCCAAGATAGAGCTTAACATAACTTGCTCCAAAAACGAGGAGAAGATTCACGACTTTTCAATCGAGTATATTTCACCTCTCAACAAGAGGGAAGACGGTGTATGATTCTCTTACTGCACAGGAAAGGATGGTGAAGAAATTCTTTCCCATAAGGAAAACAGAGTTAACACGTAGCTGAGCAAAGATGAGTCATTTACCTTATGACCGAAGCTCGGTACGGAATGTGTTAGCGCGTAACCGAGCAACTTTGATACGAGATATTTCTGGACAAAGCTCGTTACAGAAATACAACTCCGAACTGAGATTAGAGTGGAATCAAAGACGGGAACAAACTGTCCCGCTGTCCCTTCACCGGCAAGGAGTAGGATGAGATGCTCGAGATCAGACCTTTGGGAGGAGAAGATGGGCGCATGAGGCGAAACAAAGTGGATGGAGCACATCTGCATCCCAGAAAGAGGAGACCCCTGTCTTCAGGAGGAGAAGAGCAGAGGCAGAAAAACGACAACGCCGGTCGAGCAGATCTTGAAGCGGAAGATCACGAGGACCAAGAAGCAGAGAAAAACCGGCGAGGATCTTTCCGCCGGCGGAGCAGAAGCTGAAGCCAGCGGCGGAGGAGAGATGAGAGACGGTGAAGACAGAATACCTCGGAGGTCAGGCGGATCTGAGAGGGTGAGGGACGATTGTCACCGGAGTTGAGCTGAGCTTTGTGCAACAATTGATTTCATTACTCTTAATCGCAATAACACCTTACACAGAAAGAGAATGATCCAACAAAAATGCTGAATCCAACAGAACGTAAGTCATAACAAAACTAAAGCTGAAAGAGATAACATGATAAATTCAGAATTACAACACTCGGTTAATTCTTCCTTTTAAGATAGAGAAGGAGGCAGGATTGAGAGGACCCGAAAACATGTTCAGGAAACTTAAATACTTGCCCGAAGCTGTAGACAGAACATAACCAAACACCATGGATACAACAACCAAAACCCAGTCTACAAGAGTTTGAATTGTTGAGTTTTGGAGAGAGGCAGGCTGGACATAAGCTTTCTTTAAACCCAAGACCATCACATGATCAGAAAATGCTCGCAAGGCTAGAGCCAAGATAGAGCTTAACATAACTTGCTCCAAAAACGAGGAGAAGATTCACGACTTTTCAATCGAGTATATTTCACCTCTCAACAAGAGGGAAGACGGTGTATGATTCTCTTACTGCACAGGAAAGGATGGTGAAGAAATTCTTTCCCATAAGGAAAACAGAGTTAACACGTAGCTGAGCAAAGATGAGTCATTTACCTTATGACCGAAGCTCGGTACGGAATGTGTTAGCGCGTAACCGAGCAACTTTGATACGAGATATTTCTGGACAAAGCTCGTTACAGAAATACAACTCCGAACTGAGATTAGAGTGGAATCAAAGACGGGAACAAACTGTCCCGCTGTCCCTTCACCGGCAAGGAGTAGGATGAGATGCTCGAGATCAGACCTTTGGGAGGAGAAGATGGGCGCATGAGGCGAAACAAAGTGGATGGAGCACATCTGCATCCCAGAAAGAGGAGACCCCTGTCTTCAGGAGGAGAAGAGCAGAGGCAGAAAAACGACAACGCCGGTCGAGCAGATCTTGAAGCGGAAGATCACGAGGACCAAGAAGCAGAGAAAAACCGGCGAGGATCTTTCCGCCGGCGGAGCAGAAGCTGAAGCCAGCGGCGGAGGAGAGATGAGAGACGGTGAAGACAGAATACCTCGGAGGTCAGGCGGATCTGAGAGGGTGAGGGACGATTGTCACCGGAGTTGAGCTGAGCTTTGTGCAACAATTGATTTCATTACTCTTAATCGCAATAACACCTTACACAGAAAGAGAATGATCCAACAAAAATGCTGAATCCAACAGAACGTAAGTCATAACAAAACTAAAGCTGAAAGAGATAACATGATAAATTCAGAATTACAACACTCGGTTAATTCTTCCTTTTAAGATAGAGAAGGAGGCAGGATTGAGAGGACCCGAAAACATGTTCAGGAAACTTAAATACTTGCCCGAAGCTGTAGACAGAACATAACCAAACACCATGGATACAACAACCAAAACCCAGTCTACAAGAGTTTGAATTGTTGAGTTTTGGAGAGAGGCAGGCTGGACATAAGCTTTCTTTAAACCCAAGACCATCACATGATCAGAAAATGCTCGCAAGGCTAGAGCCAAGATAGAGCTTAACATAACTTGCTCCAAAAACGAGGAGAAGATTCACGACTTTTCAATCGAGTATATTTCACCTCTCAACAAGAGGGAAGACGGTGTATGATTCTCTTACTGCACAGGAAAGGATGGTGAAGAAATTCTTTCCCATAAGGAAAACAGAGTTAACACGTAGCTGAGCAAAGATGAGTCATTTACCTTATGACCGAAGCTCGGTACGGAATGTGTTAGCGCGTAACCGAGCAACTTTGATACGAGATATTTCTGGACAAAGCTCGTTACAGAAATACAACTCCGAACTGAGATTAGAGTGGAATCAAAGACGGGAACAAACTGTCCCGCTGTCCCTTCACCGGCAAGGAGTAGGATGAGATGCTCGAGATCAGACCTTTGGGAGGAGAAGATGGGCGCATGAGGCGAAACAAAGTGGATGGAGCACATCTGCATCCCAGAAAGAGGAGACCCCTGTCTTCAGGAGGAGAAGAGCAGAGGCAGAAAAACGACAACGCCGGTCGAGCAGATCTTGAAGCGGAAGATCACGAGGACCAAGAAGCAGAGAAAAACCGGCGAGGATCTTTCCGCCGGCGGAGCAGAAGCTGAAGCCAGCGGCGGAGGAGAGATGAGAGACGGTGAAGACAGAATACCTCGGAGGTCAGGCGGATCTGAGAGGGTGAGGGACGATTGTCACCGGAGTTGAGCTGAGCTTTGTGCAACAATTGATTTCATTACTCTTAATCGCAATAACACCTTACACAGAAAGAGAATGATCCAACAAAAATGCTGAATCCAACAGAACGTAAGTCATAACAAAACTAAAGCTGAAAGAGATAACATGATAAATTCAGAATTACAACACTCGGTTAATTCTTCCTTTTAAGATAGAGAAGGAGGCAGGATTGAGAGGACCCGAAAACATGTTCAGGAAACTTAAATACTTGCCCGAAGCTGTAGACAGAACATAACCAAACACCATGGATACAACAACCAAAACCCAGTCTACAAGAGTTTGAATTGTTGAGTTTTGGAGAGAGGCAGGCTGGACATAAGCTTTCTTTAAACCCAAGACCATCACATGATCAGAAAATGCTCGCAAGGCTAGAGCCAAGATAGAGCTTAACATAACTTGCTCCAAAAACGAGGAGAAGATTCACGACTTTTCAATCGAGTATATTTCACCTCTCAACAAGAGGGAAGACGGTGTATGATTCTCTTACTGCACAGGAAAGGATGGTGAAGAAATTCTTTCCCATAAGGAAAACAGAGTTAACACGTAGCTGAGCAAAGATGAGTCATTTACCTTATGACCGAAGCTCGGTACGGAATGTGTTAGCGCGTAACCGAGCAACTTTGATACGAGATATTTCTGGACAAAGCTCGTTACAGAAATACAACTCCGAACTGAGATTAGAGTGGAATCAAAGACGGGAACAAACTGTCCCGCTGTCCCTTCACCGGCAAGGAGTAGGATGAGATGCTCGAGATCAGACCTTTGGGAGGAGAAGATGGGCGCATGAGGCGAAACAAAGTGGATGGAGCACATCTGCATCCCAGAAAGAGGAGACCCCTGTCTTCAGGAGGAGAAGAGCAGAGGCAGAAAAACGACAACGCCGGTCGAGCAGATCTTGAAGCGGAAGATCACGAGGACCAAGAAGCAGAGAAAAACCGGCGAGGATCTTTCCGCCGGCGGAGCAGAAGCTGAAGCCAGCGGCGGAGGAGAGATGAGAGACGGTGAAGACAGAATACCTCGGAGGTCAGGCGGATCTGAGAGGGTGAGGGACGATTGTCACCGGAGTTGAGCTGAGCTTTGTGCAACAATTGATTTCATTACTCTTAATCGCAATAACACCTTACACAGAAAGAGAATGATCCAACAAAAATGCTGAATCCAACAGAACGTAAGTCATAACAAAACTAAAGCTGAAAGAGATAACATGATAAATTCAGAATTACAACACTCGGTTAATTCTTCCTTTTAAGATAGAGAAGGAGGCAGGATTGAGAGGACCCGAAAACATGTTCAGGAAACTTAAATACTTGCCCGAAGCTGTAGACAGAACATAACCAAACACCATGGATACAACAACCAAAACCCAGTCTACAAGAGTTTGAATTGTTGAGTTTTGGAGAGAGGCAGGCTGGACATAAGCTTTCTTTAAACCCAAGACCATCACATGATCAGAAAATGCTCGCAAGGCTAGAGCCAAGATAGAGCTTAACATAACTTGCTCCAAAAACGAGGAGAAGATTCACGACTTTTCAATCGAGTATATTTCACCTCTCAACAAGAGGGAAGACGGTGTATGATTCTCTTACTGCACAGGAAAGGATGGTGAAGAAATTCTTTCCCATAAGGAAAACAGAGTTAACACGTAGCTGAGCAAAGATGAGTCATTTACCTTATGACCGAAGCTCGGTACGGAATGTGTTAGCGCGTAACCGAGCAACTTTGATACGAGATATTTCTGGACAAAGCTCGTTACAGAAATACAACTCCGAACTGAGATTAGAGTGGAATCAAAGACGGGAACAAACTGTCCCGCTGTCCCTTCACCGGCAAGGAGTAGGATGAGATGCTCGAGATCAGACCTTTGGGAGGAGAAGATGGGCGCATGAGGCGAAACAAAGTGGATGGAGCACATCTGCATCCCAGAAAGAGGAGACCCCTGTCTTCAGGAGGAGAAGAGCAGAGGCAGAAAAACGACAACGCCGGTCGAGCAGATCTTGAAGCGGAAGATCACGAGGACCAAGAAGCAGAGAAAAACCGGCGAGGATCTTTCCGCCGGCGGAGCAGAAGCTGAAGCCAGCGGCGGAGGAGAGATGAGAGACGGTGAAGACAGAATACCTCGGAGGTCAGGCGGATCTGAGAGGGTGAGGGACGATTGTCACCGGAGTTGAGCTGAGCTTTGTGCAACAATTGATTTCATTACTCTTAATCGCAATAACACCTTACACAGAAAGAGAATGATCCAACAAAAATGCTGAATCCAACAGAACGTAAGTCATAACAAAACTAAAGCTGAAAGAGATAACATGATAAATTCAGAATTACAACACTCGGTTAATTCTTCCTTTTAAGATAGAGAAGGAGGCAGGATTGAGAGGACCCGAAAACATGTTCAGGAAACTTAAATACTTGCCCGAAGCTGTAGACAGAACATAACCAAACACCATGGATACAACAACCAAAACCCAGTCTACAAGAGTTTGAATTGTTGAGTTTTGGAGAGAGGCAGGCTGGACATAAGCTTTCTTTAAACCCAAGACCATCACATGATCAGAAAATGCTCGCAAGGCTAGAGCCAAGATAGAGCTTAACATAACTTGCTCCAAAAACGAGGAGAAGATTCACGACTTTTCAATCGAGTATATTTCACCTCTCAACAAGAGGGAAGACGGTGTATGATTCTCTTACTGCACAGGAAAGGATGGTGAAGAAATTCTTTCCCATAAGGAAAACAGAGTTAACACGTAGCTGAGCAAAGATGAGTCATTTACCTTATGACCGAAGCTCGGTACGGAATGTGTTAGCGCGTAACCGAGCAACTTTGATACGAGATATTTCTGGACAAAGCTCGTTACAGAAATACAACTCCGAACTGAGATTAGAGTGGAATCAAAGACGGGAACAAACTGTCCCGCTGTCCCTTCACCGGCAAGGAGTAGGATGAGATGCTCGAGATCAGACCTTTGGGAGGAGAAGATGGGCGCATGAGGCGAAACAAAGTGGATGGAGCACATCTGCATCCCAGAAAGAGGAGACCCCTGTCTTCAGGAGGAGAAGAGCAGAGGCAGAAAAACGACAACGCCGGTCGAGCAGATCTTGAAGCGGAAGATCACGAGGACCAAGAAGCAGAGAAAAACCGGCGAGGATCTTTCCGCCGGCGGAGCAGAAGCTGAAGCCAGCGGCGGAGGAGAGATGAGAGACGGTGAAGACAGAATACCTCGGAGGTCAGGCGGATCTGAGAGGGTGAGGGACGATTGTCACCGGAGTTGAGCTGAGCTTTGTGCAACAATTGATTTCATTACTCTTAATCGCAATAACACCTTACACAGAAAGAGAATGATCCAACAAAAATGCTGAATCCAACAGAACGTAAGTCATAACAAAACTAAAGCTGAAAGAGATAACATGATAAATTCAGAATTACAACACTCGGTTAATTCTTCCTTTTAAGATAGAGAAGGAGGCAGGATTGAGAGGACCCGAAAACATGTTCAGGAAACTTAAATACTTGCCCGAAGCTGTAGACAGAACATAACCAAACACCATGGATACAACAACCAAAACCCAGTCTACAAGAGTTTGAATTGTTGAGTTTTGGAGAGAGGCAGGCTGGACATAAGCTTTCTTTAAACCCAAGACCATCACATGATCAGAAAATGCTCGCAAGGCTAGAGCCAAGATAGAGCTTAACATAACTTGCTCCAAAAACGAGGAGAAGATTCACGACTTTTCAATCGAGTATATTTCACCTCTCAACAAGAGGGAAGACGGTGTATGATTCTCTTACTGCACAGGAAAGGATGGTGAAGAAATTCTTTCCCATAAGGAAAACAGAGTTAACACGTAGCTGAGCAAAGATGAGTCATTTACCTTATGACCGAAGCTCGGTACGGAATGTGTTAGCGCGTAACCGAGCAACTTTGATACGAGATATTTCTGGACAAAGCTCGTTACAGAAATACAACTCCGAACTGAGATTAGAGTGGAATCAAAGACGGGAACAAACTGTCCCGCTGTCCCTTCACCGGCAAGGAGTAGGATGAGATGCTCGAGATCAGACCTTTGGGAGGAGAAGATGGGCGCATGAGGCGAAACAAAGTGGATGGAGCACATCTGCATCCCAGAAAGAGGAGACCCCTGTCTTCAGGAGGAGAAGAGCAGAGGCAGAAAAACGACAACGCCGGTCGAGCAGATCTTGAAGCGGAAGATCACGAGGACCAAGAAGCAGAGAAAAACCGGCGAGGATCTTTCCGCCGGCGGAGCAGAAGCTGAAGCCAGCGGCGGAGGAGAGATGAGAGACGGTGAAGACAGAATACCTCGGAGGTCAGGCGGATCTGAGAGGGTGAGGGACGATTGTCACCGGAGTTGAGCTGAGCTTTGTGCAACAATTGATTTCATTACTCTTAATCGCAATAACACCTTACACAGAAAGAGAATGATCCAACAAAAATGCTGAATCCAACAGAACGTAAGTCATAACAAAACTAAAGCTGAAAGAGATAACATGATAAATTCAGAATTACAACACTCGGTTAATTCTTCCTTTTAAGATAGAGAAGGAGGCAGGATTGAGAGGACCCGAAAACATGTTCAGGAAACTTAAATACTTGCCCGAAGCTGTAGACAGAACATAACCAAACACCATGGATACAACAACCAAAACCCAGTCTACAAGAGTTTGAATTGTTGAGTTTTGGAGAGAGGCAGGCTGGACATAAGCTTTCTTTAAACCCAAGACCATCACATGATCAGAAAATGCTCGCAAGGCTAGAGCCAAGATAGAGCTTAACATAACTTGCTCCAAAAACGAGGAGAAGATTCACGACTTTTCAATCGAGTATATTTCACCTCTCAACAAGAGGGAAGACGGTGTATGATTCTCTTACTGCACAGGAAAGGATGGTGAAGAAATTCTTTCCCATAAGGAAAACAGAGTTAACACGTAGCTGAGCAAAGATGAGTCATTTACCTTATGACCGAAGCTCGGTACGGAATGTGTTAGCGCGTAACCGAGCAACTTTGATACGAGATATTTCTGGACAAAGCTCGTTACAGAAATACAACTCCGAACTGAGATTAGAGTGGAATCAAAGACGGGAACAAACTGTCCCGCTGTCCCTTCACCGGCAAGGAGTAGGATGAGATGCTCGAGATCAGACCTTTGGGAGGAGAAGATGGGCGCATGAGGCGAAACAAAGTGGATGGAGCACATCTGCATCCCAGAAAGAGGAGACCCCTGTCTTCAGGAGGAGAAGAGCAGAGGCAGAAAAACGACAACGCCGGTCGAGCAGATCTTGAAGCGGAAGATCACGAGGACCAAGAAGCAGAGAAAAACCGGCGAGGATCTTTCCGCCGGCGGAGCAGAAGCTGAAGCCAGCGGCGGAGGAGAGATGAGAGACGGTGAAGACAGAATACCTCGGAGGTCAGGCGGATCTGAGAGGGTGAGGGACGATTGTCACCGGAGTTGAGCTGAGCTTTGTGCAACAATTGATTTCATTACTCTTAATCGCAATAACACCTTACACAGAAAGAGAATGATCCAACAAAAATGCTGAATCCAACAGAACGTAAGTCATAACAAAACTAAAGCTGAAAGAGATAACATGATAAATTCAGAATTACAACACTCGGTTAATTCTTCCTTTTAAGATAGAGAAGGAGGCAGGATTGAGAGGACCCGAAAACATGTTCAGGAAACTTAAATACTTGCCCGAAGCTGTAGACAGAACATAACCAAACACCATGGATACAACAACCAAAACCCAGTCTACAAGAGTTTGAATTGTTGAGTTTTGGAGAGAGGCAGGCTGGACATAAGCTTTCTTTAAACCCAAGACCATCACATGATCAGAAAATGCTCGCAAGGCTAGAGCCAAGATAGAGCTTAACATAACTTGCTCCAAAAACGAGGAGAAGATTCACGACTTTTCAATCGAGTATATTTCACCTCTCAACAAGAGGGAAGACGGTGTATGATTCTCTTACTGCACAGGAAAGGATGGTGAAGAAATTCTTTCCCATAAGGAAAACAGAGTTAACACGTAGCTGAGCAAAGATGAGTCATTTACCTTATGACCGAAGCTCGGTACGGAATGTGTTAGCGCGTAACCGAGCAACTTTGATACGAGATATTTCTGGACAAAGCTCGTTACAGAAATACAACTCCGAACTGAGATTAGAGTGGAATCAAAGACGGGAACAAACTGTCCCGCTGTCCCTTCACCGGCAAGGAGTAGGATGAGATGCTCGAGATCAGACCTTTGGGAGGAGAAGATGGGCGCATGAGGCGAAACAAAGTGGATGGAGCACATCTGCATCCCAGAAAGAGGAGACCCCTGTCTTCAGGAGGAGAAGAGCAGAGGCAGAAAAACGACAACGCCGGTCGAGCAGATCTTGAAGCGGAAGATCACGAGGACCAAGAAGCAGAGAAAAACCGGCGAGGATCTTTCCGCCGGCGGAGCAGAAGCTGAAGCCAGCGGCGGAGGAGAGATGAGAGACGGTGAAGACAGAATACCTCGGAGGTCAGGCGGATCTGAGAGGGTGAGGGACGATTGTCACCGGAGTTGAGCTGAGCTTTGTGCAACAATTGATTTCATTACTCTTAATCGCAATAACACCTTACACAGAAAGAGAATGATCCAACAAAAATGCTGAATCCAACAGAACGTAAGTCATAACAAAACTAAAGCTGAAAGAGATAACATGATAAATTCAGAATTACAACACTCGGTTAATTCTTCCTTTTAAGATAGAGAAGGAGGCAGGATTGAGAGGACCCGAAAACATGTTCAGGAAACTTAAATACTTGCCCGAAGCTGTAGACAGAACATAACCAAACACCATGGATACAACAACCAAAACCCAGTCTACAAGAGTTTGAATTGTTGAGTTTTGGAGAGAGGCAGGCTGGACATAAGCTTTCTTTAAACCCAAGACCATCACATGATCAGAAAATGCTCGCAAGGCTAGAGCCAAGATAGAGCTTAACATAACTTGCTCCAAAAACGAGGAGAAGATTCACGACTTTTCAATCGAGTATATTTCACCTCTCAACAAGAGGGAAGACGGTGTATGATTCTCTTACTGCACAGGAAAGGATGGTGAAGAAATTCTTTCCCATAAGGAAAACAGAGTTAACACGTAGCTGAGCAAAGATGAGTCATTTACCTTATGACCGAAGCTCGGTACGGAATGTGTTAGCGCGTAACCGAGCAACTTTGATACGAGATATTTCTGGACAAAGCTCGTTACAGAAATACAACTCCGAACTGAGATTAGAGTGGAATCAAAGACGGGAACAAACTGTCCCGCTGTCCCTTCACCGGCAAGGAGTAGGATGAGATGCTCGAGATCAGACCTTTGGGAGGAGAAGATGGGCGCATGAGGCGAAACAAAGTGGATGGAGCACATCTGCATCCCAGAAAGAGGAGACCCCTGTCTTCAGGAGGAGAAGAGCAGAGGCAGAAAAACGACAACGCCGGTCGAGCAGATCTTGAAGCGGAAGATCACGAGGACCAAGAAGCAGAGAAAAACCGGCGAGGATCTTTCCGCCGGCGGAGCAGAAGCTGAAGCCAGCGGCGGAGGAG
Source organism: Alliaria petiolata (assembly GCA_020283515.1). Classification (NCBI taxonomy): domain Eukaryota; kingdom Viridiplantae; phylum Streptophyta; class Magnoliopsida; order Brassicales; family Brassicaceae; genus Alliaria; species Alliaria petiolata. The sequence continues at coordinate 63,101,091 of JAHZTW010000001.1, forward strand.
AGATGAGAGACGGTGAAGACAGAATACCTCGGAGGTCAGGCGGATCTGAGAGGGTGAGGGACGATTGTCACCGGAGTTGAGCTGAGCTTTGTGCAACAATTGATTTCATTACTCTTAATCGCAATAACACCTTACACAGAAAGAGAATGATCCAACAAAAATGCTGAATCCAACAGAACGTAAGTCATAACAAAACTAAAGCTGAAAGAGATAACATGATAAATTCAGAATTACAACACTCGGTTAATTCTTCCTTTTAAGATAGAGAAGGAGGCAGGATTGAGAGGACCCGAAAACATGTTCAGGAAACTTAAATACTTGCCCGAAGCTGTAGACAGAACATAACCAAACACCATGGATACAACAACCAAAACCCAGTCTACAAGAGTTTGAATTGTTGAGTTTTGGAGAGAGGCAGGCTGGACATAAGCTTTCTTTAAACCCAAGACCATCACATGATCAGAAAATGCTCGCAAGGCTAGAGCCAAGATAGAGCTTAACATAACTTGCTCCAAAAACGAGGAGAAGATTCACGACTTTTCAATCGAGTATATTTCACCTCTCAACAAGAGGGAAGACGGTGTATGATTCTCTTACTGCACAGGAAAGGATGGTGAAGAAATTCTTTCCCATAAGGAAAACAGAGTTAACACGTAGCTGAGCAAAGATGAGTCATTTACCTTATGACCGAAGCTCGGTACGGAATGTGTTAGCGCGTAACCGAGCAACTTTGATACGAGATATTTCTGGACAAAGCTCGTTACAGAAATACAACTCCGAACTGAGATTAGAGTGGAATCAAAGACGGGAACAAACTGTCCCGCTGTCCCTTCACCGGCAAGGAGTAGGATGAGATGCTCGAGATCAGACCTTTGGGAGGAGAAGATGGGCGCATGAGGCGAAACAAAGTGGATGGAGCACATCTGCATCCCAGAAAGAGGAGACCCCTGTCTTCAGGAGGAGAAGAGCAGAGGCAGAAAAACGACAACGCCGGTCGAGCAGATCTTGAAGCGGAAGATCACGAGGACCAAGAAGCAGAGAAAAACCGGCGAGGATCTTTCCGCCGGCGGAGCAGAAGCTGAAGCCAGCGGCGGAGGAGAGATGAGAGACGGTGAAGACAGAATACCTCGGAGGTCAGGCGGATCTGAGAGGGTGAGGGACGATTGTCACCGGAGTTGAGCTGAGCTTTGTGCAACAATTGATTTCATTACTCTTAATCGCAATAACACCTTACACAGAAAGAGAATGATCCAACAAAAATGCTGAATCCAACAGAACGTAAGTCATAACAAAACTAAAGCTGAAAGAGATAACATGATAAATTCAGAATTACAACACTCGGTTAATTCTTCCTTTTAAGATAGAGAAGGAGGCAGGATTGAGAGGACCCGAAAACATGTTCAGGAAACTTAAATACTTGCCCGAAGCTGTAGACAGAACATAACCAAACACCATGGATACAACAACCAAAACCCAGTCTACAAGAGTTTGAATTGTTGAGTTTTGGAGAGAGGCAGGCTGGACATAAGCTTTCTTTAAACCCAAGACCATCACATGATCAGAAAATGCTCGCAAGGCTAGAGCCAAGATAGAGCTTAACATAACTTGCTCCAAAAACGAGGAGAAGATTCACGACTTTTCAATCGAGTATATTTCACCTCTCAACAAGAGGGAAGACGGTGTATGATTCTCTTACTGCACAGGAAAGGATGGTGAAGAAATTCTTTCCCATAAGGAAAACAGAGTTAACACGTAGCTGAGCAAAGATGAGTCATTTACCTTATGACCGAAGCTCGGTACGGAATGTGTTAGCGCGTAACCGAGCAACTTTGATACGAGATATTTCTGGACAAAGCTCGTTACAGAAATACAACTCCGAACTGAGATTAGAGTGGAATCAAAGACGGGAACAAACTGTCCCGCTGTCCCTTCACCGGCAAGGAGTAGGATGAGATGCTCGAGATCAGACCTTTGGGAGGAGAAGATGGGCGCATGAGGCGAAACAAAGTGGATGGAGCACATCTGCATCCCAGAAAGAGGAGACCCCTGTCTTCAGGAGGAGAAGAGCAGAGGCAGAAAAACGACAACGCCGGTCGAGCAGATCTTGAAGCGGAAGATCACGAGGACCAAGAAGCAGAGAAAAACCGGCGAGGATCTTTCCGCCGGCGGAGCAGAAGCTGAAGCCAGCGGCGGAGGAGAGATGAGAGACGGTGAAGACAGAATACCTCGGAGGTCAGGCGGATCTGAGAGGGTGAGGGACGATTGTCACCGGAGTTGAGCTGAGCTTTGTGCAACAATTGATTTCATTACTCTTAATCGCAATAACACCTTACACAGAAAGAGAATGATCCAACAAAAATGCTGAATCCAACAGAACGTAAGTCATAACAAAACTAAAGCTGAAAGAGATAACATGATAAATTCAGAATTACAACACTCGGTTAATTCTTCCTTTTAAGATAGAGAAGGAGGCAGGATTGAGAGGACCCGAAAACATGTTCAGGAAACTTAAATACTTGCCCGAAGCTGTAGACAGAACATAACCAAACACCATGGATACAACAACCAAAACCCAGTCTACAAGAGTTTGAATTGTTGAGTTTTGGAGAGAGGCAGGCTGGACATAAGCTTTCTTTAAACCCAAGACCATCACATGATCAGAAAATGCTCGCAAGGCTAGAGCCAAGATAGAGCTTAACATAACTTGCTCCAAAAACGAGGAGAAGATTCACGACTTTTCAATCGAGTATATTTCACCTCTCAACAAGAGGGAAGACGGTGTATGATTCTCTTACTGCACAGGAAAGGATGGTGAAGAAATTCTTTCCCATAAGGAAAACAGAGTTAACACGTAGCTGAGCAAAGATGAGTCATTTACCTTATGACCGAAGCTCGGTACGGAATGTGTTAGCGCGTAACCGAGCAACTTTGATACGAGATATTTCTGGACAAAGCTCGTTACAGAAATACAACTCCGAACTGAGATTAGAGTGGAATCAAAGACGGGAACAAACTGTCCCGCTGTCCCTTCACCGGCAAGGAGTAGGATGAGATGCTCGAGATCAGACCTTTGGGAGGAGAAGATGGGCGCATGAGGCGAAACAAAGTGGATGGAGCACATCTGCATCCCAGAAAGAGGAGACCCCTGTCTTCAGGAGGAGAAGAGCAGAGGCAGAAAAACGACAACGCCGGTCGAGCAGATCTTGAAGCGGAAGATCACGAGGACCAAGAAGCAGAGAAAAACCGGCGAGGATCTTTCCGCCGGCGGAGCAGAAGCTGAAGCCAGCGGCGGAGGAGAGATGAGAGACGGTGAAGACAGAATACCTCGGAGGTCAGGCGGATCTGAGAGGGTGAGGGACGATTGTCACCGGAGTTGAGCTGAGCTTTGTGCAACAATTGATTTCATTACTCTTAATCGCAATAACACCTTACACAGAAAGAGAATGATCCAACAAAAATGCTGAATCCAACAGAACGTAAGTCATAACAAAACTAAAGCTGAAAGAGATAACATGATAAATTCAGAATTACAACACTCGGTTAATTCTTCCTTTTAAGATAGAGAAGGAGGCAGGATTGAGAGGACCCGAAAACATGTTCAGGAAACTTAAATACTTGCCCGAAGCTGTAGACAGAACATAACCAAACACCATGGATACAACAACCAAAACCCAGTCTACAAGAGTTTGAATTGTTGAGTTTTGGAGAGAGGCAGGCTGGACATAAGCTTTCTTTAAACCCAAGACCATCACATGATCAGAAAATGCTCGCAAGGCTAGAGCCAAGATAGAGCTTAACATAACTTGCTCCAAAAACGAGGAGAAGATTCACGACTTTTCAATCGAGTATATTTCACCTCTCAACAAGAGGGAAGACGGTGTATGATTCTCTTACTGCACAGGAAAGGATGGTGAAGAAATTCTTTCCCATAAGGAAAACAGAGTTAACACGTAGCTGAGCAAAGATGAGTCATTTACCTTATGACCGAAGCTCGGTACGGAATGTGTTAGCGCGTAACCGAGCAACTTTGATACGAGATATTTCTGGACAAAGCTCGTTACAGAAATACAACTCCGAACTGAGATTAGAGTGGAATCAAAGACGGGAACAAACTGTCCCGCTGTCCCTTCACCGGCAAGGAGTAGGATGAGATGCTCGAGATCAGACCTTTGGGAGGAGAAGATGGGCGCATGAGGCGAAACAAAGTGGATGGAGCACATCTGCATCCCAGAAAGAGGAGACCCCTGTCTTCAGGAGGAGAAGAGCAGAGGCAGAAAAACGACAACGCCGGTCGAGCAGATCTTGAAGCGGAAGATCACGAGGACCAAGAAGCAGAGAAAAACCGGCGAGGATCTTTCCGCCGGCGGAGCAGAAGCTGAAGCCAGCGGCGGAGGAGAGATGAGAGACGGTGAAGACAGAATACCTCGGAGGTCAGGCGGATCTGAGAGGGTGAGGGACGATTGTCACCGGAGTTGAGCTGAGCTTTGTGCAACAATTGATTTCATTACTCTTAATCGCAATAACACCTTACACAGAAAGAGAATGATCCAACAAAAATGCTGAATCCAACAGAACGTAAGTCATAACAAAACTAAAGCTGAAAGAGATAACATGATAAATTCAGAATTACAACACTCGGTTAATTCTTCCTTTTAAGATAGAGAAGGAGGCAGGATTGAGAGGACCCGAAAACATGTTCAGGAAACTTAAATACTTGCCCGAAGCTGTAGACAGAACATAACCAAACACCATGGATACAACAACCAAAACCCAGTCTACAAGAGTTTGAATTGTTGAGTTTTGGAGAGAGGCAGGCTGGACATAAGCTTTCTTTAAACCCAAGACCATCACATGATCAGAAAATGCTCGCAAGGCTAGAGCCAAGATAGAGCTTAACATAACTTGCTCCAAAAACGAGGAGAAGATTCACGACTTTTCAATCGAGTATATTTCACCTCTCAACAAGAGGGAAGACGGTGTATGATTCTCTTACTGCACAGGAAAGGATGGTGAAGAAATTCTTTCCCATAAGGAAAACAGAGTTAACACGTAGCTGAGCAAAGATGAGTCATTTACCTTATGACCGAAGCTCGGTACGGAATGTGTTAGCGCGTAACCGAGCAACTTTGATACGAGATATTTCTGGACAAAGCTCGTTACAGAAATACAACTCCGAACTGAGATTAGAGTGGAATCAAAGACGGGAACAAACTGTCCCGCTGTCCCTTCACCGGCAAGGAGTAGGATGAGATGCTCGAGATCAGACCTTTGGGAGGAGAAGATGGGCGCATGAGGCGAAACAAAGTGGATGGAGCACATCTGCATCCCAGAAAGAGGAGACCCCTGTCTTCAGGAGGAGAAGAGCAGAGGCAGAAAAACGACAACGCCGGTCGAGCAGATCTTGAAGCGGAAGATCACGAGGACCAAGAAGCAGAGAAAAACCGGCGAGGATCTTTCCGCCGGCGGAGCAGAAGCTGAAGCCAGCGGCGGAGGAGAGATGAGAGACGGTGAAGACAGAATACCTCGGAGGTCAGGCGGATCTGAGAGGGTGAGGGACGATTGTCACCGGAGTTGAGCTGAGCTTTGTGCAACAATTGATTTCATTACTCTTAATCGCAATAACACCTTACACAGAAAGAGAATGATCCAACAAAAATGCTGAATCCAACAGAACGTAAGTCATAACAAAACTAAAGCTGAAAGAGATAACATGATAAATTCAGAATTACAACACTCGGTTAATTCTTCCTTTTAAGATAGAGAAGGAGGCAGGATTGAGAGGACCCGAAAACATGTTCAGGAAACTTAAATACTTGCCCGAAGCTGTAGACAGAACATAACCAAACACCATGGATACAACAACCAAAACCCAGTCTACAAGAGTTTGAATTGTTGAGTTTTGGAGAGAGGCAGGCTGGACATAAGCTTTCTTTAAACCCAAGACCATCACATGATCAGAAAATGCTCGCAAGGCTAGAGCCAAGATAGAGCTTAACATAACTTGCTCCAAAAACGAGGAGAAGATTCACGACTTTTCAATCGAGTATATTTCACCTCTCAACAAGAGGGAAGACGGTGTATGATTCTCTTACTGCACAGGAAAGGATGGTGAAGAAATTCTTTCCCATAAGGAAAACAGAGTTAACACGTAGCTGAGCAAAGATGAGTCATTTACCTTATGACCGAAGCTCGGTACGGAATGTGTTAGCGCGTAACCGAGCAACTTTGATACGAGATATTTCTGGACAAAGCTCGTTACAGAAATACAACTCCGAACTGAGATTAGAGTGGAATCAAAGACGGGAACAAACTGTCCCGCTGTCCCTTCACCGGCAAGGAGTAGGATGAGATGCTCGAGATCAGACCTTTGGGAGGAGAAGATGGGCGCATGAGGCGAAACAAAGTGGATGGAGCACATCTGCATCCCAGAAAGAGGAGACCCCTGTCTTCAGGAGGAGAAGAGCAGAGGCAGAAAAACGACAACGCCGGTCGAGCAGATCTTGAAGCGGAAGATCACGAGGACCAAGAAGCAGAGAAAAACCGGCGAGGATCTTTCCGCCGGCGGAGCAGAAGCTGAAGCCAGCGGCGGAGGAGAGATGAGAGACGGTGAAGACAGAATACCTCGGAGGTCAGGCGGATCTGAGAGGGTGAGGGACGATTGTCACCGGAGTTGAGCTGAGCTTTGTGCAACAATTGATTTCATTACTCTTAATCGCAATAACACCTTACACAGAAAGAGAATGATCCAACAAAAATGCTGAATCCAACAGAACGTAAGTCATAACAAAACTAAAGCTGAAAGAGATAACATGATAAATTCAGAATTACAACACTCGGTTAATTCTTCCTTTTAAGATAGAGAAGGAGGCAGGATTGAGAGGACCCGAAAACATGTTCAGGAAACTTAAATACTTGCCCGAAGCTGTAGACAGAACATAACCAAACACCATGGATACAACAACCAAAACCCAGTCTACAAGAGTTTGAATTGTTGAGTTTTGGAGAGAGGCAGGCTGGACATAAGCTTTCTTTAAACCCAAGACCATCACATGATCAGAAAATGCTCGCAAGGCTAGAGCCAAGATAGAGCTTAACATAACTTGCTCCAAAAACGAGGAGAAGATTCACGACTTTTCAATCGAGTATATTTCACCTCTCAACAAGAGGGAAGACGGTGTATGATTCTCTTACTGCACAGGAAAGGATGGTGAAGAAATTCTTTCCCATAAGGAAAACAGAGTTAACACGTAGCTGAGCAAAGATGAGTCATTTACCTTATGACCGAAGCTCGGTACGGAATGTGTTAGCGCGTAACCGAGCAACTTTGATACGAGATATTTCTGGACAAAGCTCGTTACAGAAATACAACTCCGAACTGAGATTAGAGTGGAATCAAAGACGGGAACAAACTGTCCCGCTGTCCCTTCACCGGCAAGGAGTAGGATGAGATGCTCGAGATCAGACCTTTGGGAGGAGAAGATGGGCGCATGAGGCGAAACAAAGTGGATGGAGCACATCTGCATCCCAGAAAGAGGAGACCCCTGTCTTCAGGAGGAGAAGAGCAGAGGCAGAAAAACGACAACGCCGGTCGAGCAGATCTTGAAGCGGAAGATCACGAGGACCAAGAAGCAGAGAAAAACCGGCGAGGATCTTTCCGCCGGCGGAGCAGAAGCTGAAGCCAGCGGCGGAGGAGAGATGAGAGACGGTGAAGACAGAATACCTCGGAGGTCAGGCGGATCTGAGAGGGTGAGGGACGATTGTCACCGGAGTTGAGCTGAGCTTTGTGCAACAATTGATTTCATTACTCTTAATCGCAATAACACCTTACACAGAAAGAGAATGATCCAACAAAAATGCTGAATCCAACAGAACGTAAGTCATAACAAAACTAAAGCTGAAAGAGATAACATGATAAATTCAGAATTACAACACTCGGTTAATTCTTCCTTTTAAGATAGAGAAGGAGGCAGGATTGAGAGGACCCGAAAACATGTTCAGGAAACTTAAATACTTGCCCGAAGCTGTAGACAGAACATAACCAAACACCATGGATACAACAACCAAAACCCAGTCTACAAGAGTTTGAATTGTTGAGTTTTGGAGAGAGGCAGGCTGGACATAAGCTTTCTTTAAACCCAAGACCATCACATGATCAGAAAATGCTCGCAAGGCTAGAGCCAAGATAGAGCTTAACATAACTTGCTCCAAAAACGAGGAGAAGATTCACGACTTTTCAATCGAGTATATTTCACCTCTCAACAAGAGGGAAGACGGTGTATGATTCTCTTACTGCACAGGAAAGGATGGTGAAGAAATTCTTTCCCATAAGGAAAACAGAGTTAACACGTAGCTGAGCAAAGATGAGTCATTTACCTTATGACCGAAGCTCGGTACGGAATGTGTTAGCGCGTAACCGAGCAACTTTGATACGAGATATTTCTGGACAAAGCTCGTTACAGAAATACAACTCCGAACTGAGATTAGAGTGGAATCAAAGACGGGAACAAACTGTCCCGCTGTCCCTTCACCGGCAAGGAGTAGGATGAGATGCTCGAGATCAGACCTTTGGGAGGAGAAGATGGGCGCATGAGGCGAAACAAAGTGGATGGAGCACATCTGCATCCCAGAAAGAGGAGACCCCTGTCTTCAGGAGGAGAAGAGCAGAGGCAGAAAAACGACAACGCCGGTCGAGCAGATCTTGAAGCGGAAGATCACGAGGACCAAGAAGCAGAGAAAAACCGGCGAGGATCTTTCCGCCGGCGGAGCAGAAGCTGAAGCCAGCGGCGGAGGAGAGATGAGAGACGGTGAAGACAGAATACCTCGGAGGTCAGGCGGATCTGAGAGGGTGAGGGACGATTGTCACCGGAGTTGAGCTGAGCTTTGTGCAACAATTGATTTCATTACTCTTAATCGCAATAACACCTTACACAGAAAGAGAATGATCCAACAAAAATGCTGAATCCAACAGAACGTAAGTCATAACAAAACTAAAGCTGAAAGAGATAACATGATAAATTCAGAATTACAACACTCGGTTAATTCTTCCTTTTAAGATAGAGAAGGAGGCAGGATTGAGAGGACCCGAAAACATGTTCAGGAAACTTAAATACTTGCCCGAAGCTGTAGACAGAACATAACCAAACACCATGGATACAACAACCAAAACCCAGTCTACAAGAGTTTGAATTGTTGAGTTTTGGAGAGAGGCAGGCTGGACATAAGCTTTCTTTAAACCCAAGACCATCACATGATCAGAAAATGCTCGCAAGGCTAGAGCCAAGATAGAGCTTAACATAACTTGCTCCAAAAACGAGGAGAAGATTCACGACTTTTCAATCGAGTATATTTCACCTCTCAACAAGAGGGAAGACGGTGTATGATTCTCTTACTGCACAGGAAAGGATGGTGAAGAAATTCTTTCCCATAAGGAAAACAGAGTTAACACGTAGCTGAGCAAAGATGAGTCATTTACCTTATGACCGAAGCTCGGTACGGAATGTGTTAGCGCGTAACCGAGCAACTTTGATACGAGATATTTCTGGACAAAGCTCGTTACAGAAATACAACTCCGAACTGAGATTAGAGTGGAATCAAAGACGGGAACAAACTGTCCCGCTGTCCCTTCACCGGCAAGGAGTAGGATGAGATGCTCGAGATCAGACCTTTGGGAGGAGAAGATGGGCGCATGAGGCGAAACAAAGTGGATGGAGCACATCTGCATCCCAGAAAGAGGAGACCCCTGTCTTCAGGAGGAGAAGAGCAGAGGCAGAAAAACGACAACGCCGGTCGAGCAGATCTTGAAGCGGAAGATCACGAGGACCAAGAAGCAGAGAAAAACCGGCGAGGATCTTTCCGCCGGCGGAGCAGAAGCTGAAGCCAGCGGCGGAGGAGAGATGAGAGACGGTGAAGACAGAATACCTCGGAGGTCAGGCGGATCTGAGAGGGTGAGGGACGATTGTCACCGGAGTTGAGCTGAGCTTTGTGCAACAATTGATTTCATTACTCTTAATCGCAATAACACCTTACACAGAAAGAGAATGATCCAACAAAAATGCTGAATCCAACAGAACGTAAGTCATAACAAAACTAAAGCTGAAAGAGATAACATGATAAATTCAGAATTACAACACTCGGTTAATTCTTCCTTTTAAGATAGAGAAGGAGGCAGGATTGAGAGGACCCGAAAACATGTTCAGGAAACTTAAATACTTGCCCGAAGCTGTAGACAGAACATAACCAAACACCATGGATACAACAACCAAAACCCAGTCTACAAGAGTTTGAATTGTTGAGTTTTGGAGAGAGGCAGGCTGGACATAAGCTTTCTTTAAACCCAAGACCATCACATGATCAGAAAATGCTCGCAAGGCTAGAGCCAAGATAGAGCTTAACATAACTTGCTCCAAAAACGAGGAGAAGATTCACGACTTTTCAATCGAGTATATTTCACCTCTCAACAAGAGGGAAGACGGTGTATGATTCTCTTACTGCACAGGAAAGGATGGTGAAGAAATTCTTTCCCATAAGGAAAACAGAGTTAACACGTAGCTGAGCAAAGATGAGTCATTTACCTTATGACCGAAGCTCGGTACGGAATGTGTTAGCGCGTAACCGAGCAACTTTGATACGAGATATTTCTGGACAAAGCTCGTTACAGAAATACAACTCCGAACTGAGATTAGAGTGGAATCAAAGACGGGAACAAACTGTCCCGCTGTCCCTTCACCGGCAAGGAGTAGGATGAGATGCTCGAGATCAGACCTTTGGGAGGAGAAGATGGGCGCATGAGGCGAAACAAAGTGGATGGAGCACATCTGCATCCCAGAAAGAGGAGACCCCTGTCTTCAGGAGGAGAAGAGCAGAGGCAGAAAAACGACAACGCCGGTCGAGCAGATCTTGAAGCGGAAGATCACGAGGACCAAGAAGCAGAGAAAAACCGGCGAGGATCTTTCCGCCGGCGGAGCAGAAGCTGAAGCCAGCGGCGGAGGAGAGATGAGAGACGGTGAAGACAGAATACCTCGGAGGTCAGGCGGATCTGAGAGGGTGAGGGACGATTGTCACCGGAGTTGAGCTGAGCTTTGTGCAACAATTGATTTCATTACTCTTAATCGCAATAACACCTTACACAGAAAGAGAATGATCCAACAAAAATGCTGAATCCAACAGAACGTAAGTCATAACAAAACTAAAGCTGAAAGAGATAACATGATAAATTCAGAATTACAACACTCGGTTAATTCTTCCTTTTAAGATAGAGAAGGAGGCAGGATTGAGAGGACCCGAAAACATGTTCAGGAAACTTAAATACTTGCCCGAAGCTGTAGACAGAACATAACCAAACACCATGGATACAACAACCAAAACCCAGTCTACAAGAGTTTGAATTGTTGAGTTTTGGAGAGAGGCAGGCTGGACATAAGCTTTCTTTAAACCCAAGACCATCACATGATCAGAAAATGCTCGCAAGGCTAGAGCCAAGATAGAGCTTAACATAACTTGCTCCAAAAACGAGGAGAAGATTCACGACTTTTCAATCGAGTATATTTCACCTCTCAACAAGAGGGAAGACGGTGTATGATTCTCTTACTGCACAGGAAAGGATGGTGAAGAAATTCTTTCCCATAAGGAAAACAGAGTTAACACGTAGCTGAGCAAAGATGAGTCATTTACCTTATGACCGAAGCTCGGTACGGAATGTGTTAGCGCGTAACCGAGCAACTTTGATACGAGATATTTCTGGACAAAGCTCGTTACAGAAATACAACTCCGAACTGAGATTAGAGTGGAATCAAAGACGGGAACAAACTGTCCCGCTGTCCCTTCACCGGCAAGGAGTAGGATGAGATGCTCGAGATCAGACCTTTGGGAGGAGAAGATGGGCGCATGAGGCGAAACAAAGTGGATGGAGCACATCTGCATCCCAGAAAGAGGAGACCCCTGTCTTCAGGAGGAGAAGAGCAGAGGCAGAAAAACGACAACGCCGGTCGAGCAGATCTTGAAGCGGAAGATCACGAGGACCAAGAAGCAGAGAAAAACCGGCGAGGATCTTTCCGCCGGCGGAGCAGAAGCTGAAGCCAGCGGCGGAGGAGAGATGAGAGACGGTGAAGACAGAATACCTCGGAGGTCAGGCGGATCTGAGAGGGTGAGGGACGATTGTCACCGGAGTTGAGCTGAGCTTTGTGCAACAATTGATTTCATTACTCTTAATCGCAATAACACCTTACACAGAAAGAGAATGATCCAACAAAAATGCTGAATCCAACAGAACGTAAGTCATAACAAAACTAAAGCTGAAAGAGATAACATGATAAATTCAGAATTACAACACTCGGTTAATTCTTCCTTTTAAGATAGAGAAGGAGGCAGGATTGAGAGGACCCGAAAACATGTTCAGGAAACTTAAATACTTGCCCGAAGCTGTAGACAGAACATAACCAAACACCATGGATACAACAACCAAAACCCAGTCTACAAGAGTTTGAATTGTTGAGTTTTGGAGAGAGGCAGGCTGGACATAAGCTTTCTTTAAACCCAAGACCATCACATGATCAGAAAATGCTCGCAAGGCTAGAGCCAAGATAGAGCTTAACATAACTTGCTCCAAAAACGAGGAGAAGATTCACGACTTTTCAATCGAGTATATTTCACCTCTCAACAAGAGGGAAGACGGTGTATGATTCTCTTACTGCACAGGAAAGGATGGTGAAGAAATTCTTTCCCATAAGGAAAACAGAGTTAACACGTAGCTGAGCAAAGATGAGTCATTTACCTTATGACCGAAGCTCGGTACGGAATGTGTTAGCGCGTAACCGAGCAACTTTGATACGAGATATTTCTGGACAAAGCTCGTTACAGAAATACAACTCCGAACTGAGATTAGAGTGGAATCAAAGACGGGAACAAACTGTCCCGCTGTCCCTTCACCGGCAAGGAGTAGGATGAGATGCTCGAGATCAGACCTTTGGGAGGAGAAGATGGGCGCATGAGGCGAAACAAAGTGGATGGAGCACATCTGCATCCCAGAAAGAGGAGACCCCTGTCTTCAGGAGGAGAAGAGCAGAGGCAGAAAAACGACAACGCCGGTCGAGCAGATCTTGAAGCGGAAGATCACGAGGACCAAGAAGCAGAGAAAAACCGGCGAGGATCTTTCCGCCGGCGGAGCAGAAGCTGAAGCCAGCGGCGGAGGAGAGATGAGAGACGGTGAAGACAGAATACCTCGGAGGTCAGGCGGATCTGAGAGGGTGAGGGACGATTGTCACCGGAGTTGAGCTGAGCTTTGTGCAACAATTGATTTCATTACTCTTAATCGCAATAACACCTTACACAGAAAGAGAATGATCCAACAAAAATGCTGAATCCAACAGAACGTAAGTCATAACAAAACTAAAGCTGAAAGAGATAACATGATAAATTCAGAATTACAACACTCGGTTAATTCTTCCTTTTAAGATAGAGAAGGAGGCAGGATTGAGAGGACCCGAAAACATGTTCAGGAAACTTAAATACTTGCCCGAAGCTGTAGACAGAACATAACCAAACACCATGGATACAACAACCAAAACCCAGTCTACAAGAGTTTGAATTGTTGAGTTTTGGAGAGAGGCAGGCTGGACATAAGCTTTCTTTAAACCCAAGACCATCACATGATCAGAAAATGCTCGCAAGGCTAGAGCCAAGATAGAGCTTAACATAACTTGCTCCAAAAACGAGGAGAAGATTCACGACTTTTCAATCGAGTATATTTCACCTCTCAACAAGAGGGAAGACGGTGTATGATTCTCTTACTGCACAGGAAAGGATGGTGAAGAAATTCTTTCCCATAAGGAAAACAGAGTTAACACGTAGCTGAGCAAAGATGAGTCATTTACCTTATGACCGAAGCTCGGTACGGAATGTGTTAGCGCGTAACCGAGCAACTTTGATACGAGATATTTCTGGACAAAGCTCGTTACAGAAATACAACTCCGAACTGAGATTAGAGTGGAATCAAAGACGGGAACAAACTGTCCCGCTGTCCCTTCACCGGCAAGGAGTAGGATGAGATGCTCGAGATCAGACCTTTGGGAGGAGAAGATGGGCGCATGAGGCGAAACAAAGTGGATGGAGCACATCTGCATCCCAGAAAGAGGAGACCCCTGTCTTCAGGAGGAGAAGAGCAGAGGCAGAAAAACGACAACGCCGGTCGAGCAGATCTTGAAGCGGAAGATCACGAGGACCAAGAAGCAGAGAAAAACCGGCGAGGATCTTTCCGCCGGCGGAGCAGAAGCTGAAGCCAGCGGCGGAGGAGAGATGAGAGACGGTGAAGACAGAATACCTCGGAGGTCAGGCGGATCTGAGAGGGTGAGGGACGATTGTCACCGGAGTTGAGCTGAGCTTTGTGCAACAATTGATTTCATTACTCTTAATCGCAATAACACCTTACACAGAAAGAGAATGATCCAACAAAAATGCTGAATCCAACAGAACGTAAGTCATAACAAAACTAAAGCTGAAAGAGATAACATGATAAATTCAGAATTACAACACTCGGTTAATTCTTCCTTTTAAGATAGAGAAGGAGGCAGGATTGAGAGGACCCGAAAACATGTTCAGGAAACTTAAATACTTGCCCGAAGCTGTAGACAGAACATAACCAAACACCATGGATACAACAACCAAAACCCAGTCTACAAGAGTTTGAATTGTTGAGTTTTGGAGAGAGGCAGGCTGGACATAAGCTTTCTTTAAACCCAAGACCATCACATGATCAGAAAATGCTCGCAAGGCTAGAGCCAAGATAGAGCTTAACATAACTTGCTCCAAAAACGAGGAGAAGATTCACGACTTTTCAATCGAGTATATTTCACCTCTCAACAAGAGGGAAGACGGTGTATGATTCTCTTACTGCACAGGAAAGGATGGTGAAGAAATTCTTTCCCATAAGGAAAACAGAGTTAACACGTAGCTGAGCAAAGATGAGTCATTTACCTTATGACCGAAGCTCGGTACGGAATGTGTTAGCGCGTAACCGAGCAACTTTGATACGAGATATTTCTGGACAAAGCTCGTTACAGAAATACAACTCCGAACTGAGATTAGAGTGGAATCAAAGACGGGAACAAACTGTCCCGCTGTCCCTTCACCGGCAAGGAGTAGGATGAGATGCTCGAGATCAGACCTTTGGGAGGAGAAGATGGGCGCATGAGGCGAAACAAAGTGGATGGAGCACATCTGCATCCCAGAAAGAGGAGACCCCTGTCTTCAGGAGGAGAAGAGCAGAGGCAGAAAAACGACAACGCCGGTCGAGCAGATCTTGAAGCGGAAGATCACGAGGACCAAGAAGCAGAGAAAAACCGGCGAGGATCTTTCCGCCGGCGGAGCAGAAGCTGAAGCCAGCGGCGGAGGAGAGATGAGAGACGGTGAAGACAGAATACCTCGGAGGTCAGGCGGATCTGAGAGGGTGAGGGACGATTGTCACCGGAGTTGAGCTGAGCTTTGTGCAACAATTGATTTCATTACTCTTAATCGCAATAACACCTTACACAGAAAGAGAATGATCCAACAAAAATGCTGAATCCAACAGAACGTAAGTCATAACAAAACTAAAGCTGAAAGAGATAACATGATAAATTCAGAATTACAACACTCGGTTAATTCTTCCTTTTAAGATAGAGAAGGAGGCAGGATTGAGAGGACCCGAAAACATGTTCAGGAAACTTAAATACTTGCCCGAAGCTGTAGACAGAACATAACCAAACACCATGGATACAACAACCAAAACCCAGTCTACAAGAGTTTGAATTGTTGAGTTTTGGAGAGAGGCAGGCTGGACATAAGCTTTCTTTAAACCCAAGACCATCACATGATCAGAAAATGCTCGCAAGGCTAGAGCCAAGATAGAGCTTAACATAACTTGCTCCAAAAACGAGGAGAAGATTCACGACTTTTCAATCGAGTATATTTCACCTCTCAACAAGAGGGAAGACGGTGTATGATTCTCTTACTGCACAGGAAAGGATGGTGAAGAAATTCTTTCCCATAAGGAAAACAGAGTTAACACGTAGCTGAGCAAAGATGAGTCATTTACCTTATGACCGAAGCTCGGTACGGAATGTGTTAGCGCGTAACCGAGCAACTTTGATACGAGATATTTCTGGACAAAGCTCGTTACAGAAATACAACTCCGAACTGAGATTAGAGTGGAATCAAAGACGGGAACAAACTGTCCCGCTGTCCCTTCACCGGCAAGGAGTAGGATGAGATGCTCGAGATCAGACCTTTGGGAGGAGAAGATGGGCGCATGAGGCGAAACAAAGTGGATGGAGCACATCTGCATCCCAGAAAGAGGAGACCCCTGTCTTCAGGAGGAGAAGAGCAGAGGCAGAAAAACGACAACGCCGGTCGAGCAGATCTTGAAGCGGAAGATCACGAGGACCAAGAAGCAGAGAAAAACCGGCGAGGATCTTTCCGCCGGCGGAGCAGAAGCTGAAGCCAGCGGCGGAGGAGAGATGAGAGACGGTGAAGACAGAATACCTCGGAGGTCAGGCGGATCTGAGAGGGTGAGGGACGATTGTCACCGGAGTTGAGCTGAGCTTTGTGCAACAATTGATTTCATTACTCTTAATCGCAATAACACCTTACACAGAAAGAGAATGATCCAACAAAAATGCTGAATCCAACAGAACGTAAGTCATAACAAAACTAAAGCTGAAAGAGATAACATGATAAATTCAGAATTACAACACTCGGTTAATTCTTCCTTTTAAGATAGAGAAGGAGGCAGGATTGAGAGGACCCGAAAACATGTTCAGGAAACTTAAATACTTGCCCGAAGCTGTAGACAGAACATAACCAAACACCATGGATACAACAACCAAAACCCAGTCTACAAGAGTTTGAATTGTTGAGTTTTGGAGAGAGGCAGGCTGGACATAAGCTTTCTTTAAACCCAAGACCATCACATGATCAGAAAATGCTCGCAAGGCTAGAGCCAAGATAGAGCTTAACATAACTTGCTCCAAAAACGAGGAGAAGATTCACGACTTTTCAATCGAGTATATTTCACCTCTCAACAAGAGGGAAGACGGTGTATGATTCTCTTACTGCACAGGAAAGGATGGTGAAGAAATTCTTTCCCATAAGGAAAACAGAGTTAACACGTAGCTGAGCAAAGATGAGTCATTTACCTTATGACCGAAGCTCGGTACGGAATGTGTTAGCGCGTAACCGAGCAACTTTGATACGAGATATTTCTGGACAAAGCTCGTTACAGAAATACAACTCCGAACTGAGATTAGAGTGGAATCAAAGACGGGAACAAACTGTCCCGCTGTCCCTTCACCGGCAAGGAGTAGGATGAGATGCTCGAGATCAGACCTTTGGGAGGAGAAGATGGGCGCATGAGGCGAAACAAAGTGGATGGAGCACATCTGCATCCCAGAAAGAGGAGACCCCTGTCTTCAGGAGGAGAAGAGCAGAGGCAGAAAAACGACAACGCCGGTCGAGCAGATCTTGAAGCGGAAGATCACGAGGACCAAGAAGCAGAGAAAAACCGGCGAGGATCTTTCCGCCGGCGGAGCAGAAGCTGAAGCCAGCGGCGGAGGAGAGATGAGAGACGGTGAAGACAGAATACCTCGGAGGTCAGGCGGATCTGAGAGGGTGAGGGACGATTGTCACCGGAGTTGAGCTGAGCTTTGTGCAACAATTGATTTCATTACTCTTAATCGCAATAACACCTTACACAGAAAGAGAATGATCCAACAAAAATGCTGAATCCAACAGAACGTAAGTCATAACAAAACTAAAGCTGAAAGAGATAACATGATAAATTCAGAATTACAACACTCGGTTAATTCTTCCTTTTAAGATAGAGAAGGAGGCAGGATTGAGAGGACCCGAAAACATGTTCAGGAAACTTAAATACTTGCCCGAAGCTGTAGACAGAACATAACCAAACACCATGGATACAACAACCAAAACCCAGTCTACAAGAGTTTGAATTGTTGAGTTTTGGAGAGAGGCAGGCTGGACATAAGCTTTCTTTAAACCCAAGACCATCACATGATCAGAAAATGCTCGCAAGGCTAGAGCCAAGATAGAGCTTAACATAACTTGCTCCAAAAACGAGGAGAAGATTCACGACTTTTCAATCGAGTATATTTCACCTCTCAACAAGAGGGAAGACGGTGTATGATTCTCTTACTGCACAGGAAAGGATGGTGAAGAAATTCTTTCCCATAAGGAAAACAGAGTTAACACGTAGCTGAGCAAAGATGAGTCATTTACCTTATGACCGAAGCTCGGTACGGAATGTGTTAGCGCGTAACCGAGCAACTTTGATACGAGATATTTCTGGACAAAGCTCGTTACAGAAATACAACTCCGAACTGAGATTAGAGTGGAATCAAAGACGGGAACAAACTGTCCCGCTGTCCCTTCACCGGCAAGGAGTAGGATGAGATGCTCGAGATCAGACCTTTGGGAGGAGAAGATGGGCGCATGAGGCGAAACAAAGTGGATGGAGCACATCTGCATCCCAGAAAGAGGAGACCCCTGTCTTCAGGAGGAGAAGAGCAGAGGCAGAAAAACGACAACGCCGGTCGAGCAGATCTTGAAGCGGAAGATCACGAGGACCAAGAAGCAGAGAAAAACCGGCGAGGATCTTTCCGCCGGCGGAGCAGAAGCTGAAGCCAGCGGCGGAGGAGAGATGAGAGACGGTGAAGACAGAATACCTCGGAGGTCAGGCGGATCTGAGAGGGTGAGGGACGATTGTCACCGGAGTTGAGCTGAGCTTTGTGCAACAATTGATTTCATTACTCTTAATCGCAATAACACCTTACACAGAAAGAGAATGATCCAACAAAAATGCTGAATCCAACAGAACGTAAGTCATAACAAAACTAAAGCTGAAAGAGATAACATGATAAATTCAGAATTACAACACTCGGTTAATTCTTCCTTTTAAGATAGAGAAGGAGGCAGGATTGAGAGGACCCGAAAACATGTTCAGGAAACTTAAATACTTGCCCGAAGCTGTAGACAGAACATAACCAAACACCATGGATACAACAACCAAAACCCAGTCTACAAGAGTTTGAATTGTTGAGTTTTGGAGAGAGGCAGGCTGGACATAAGCTTTCTTTAAACCCAAGACCATCACATGATCAGAAAATGCTCGCAAGGCTAGAGCCAAGATAGAGCTTAACATAACTTGCTCCAAAAACGAGGAGAAGATTCACGACTTTTCAATCGAGTATATTTCACCTCTCAACAAGAGGGAAGACGGTGTATGATTCTCTTACTGCACAGGAAAGGATGGTGAAGAAATTCTTTCCCATAAGGAAAACAGAGTTAACACGTAGCTGAGCAAAGATGAGTCATTTACCTTATGACCGAAGCTCGGTACGGAATGTGTTAGCGCGTAACCGAGCAACTTTGATACGAGATATTTCTGGACAAAGCTCGTTACAGAAATACAACTCCGAACTGAGATTAGAGTGGAATCAAAGACGGGAACAAACTGTCCCGCTGTCCCTTCACCGGCAAGGAGTAGGATGAGATGCTCGAGATCAGACCTTTGGGAGGAGAAGATGGGCGCATGAGGCGAAACAAAGTGGATGGAGCACATCTGCATCCCAGAAAGAGGAGACCCCTGTCTTCAGGAGGAGAAGAGCAGAGGCAGAAAAACGACAACGCCGGTCGAGCAGATCTTGAAGCGGAAGATCACGAGGACCAAGAAGCAGAGAAAAACCGGCGAGGATCTTTCCGCCGGCGGAGCAGAAGCTGAAGCCAGCGGCGGAGGAGAGATGAGAGACGGTGAAGACAGAATACCTCGGAGGTCAGGCGGATCTGAGAGGGTGAGGGACGATTGTCACCGGAGTTGAGCTGAGCTTTGTGCAACAATTGATTTCATTACTCTTAATCGCAATAACACCTTACACAGAAAGAGAATGATCCAACAAAAATGCTGAATCCAACAGAACGTAAGTCATAACAAAACTAAAGCTGAAAGAGATAACATGATAAATTCAGAATTACAACACTCGGTTAATTCTTCCTTTTAAGATAGAGAAGGAGGCAGGATTGAGAGGACCCGAAAACATGTTCAGGAAACTTAAATACTTGCCCGAAGCTGTAGACAGAACATAACCAAACACCATGGATACAACAACCAAAACCCAGTCTACAAGAGTTTGAATTGTTGAGTTTTGGAGAGAGGCAGGCTGGACATAAGCTTTCTTTAAACCCAAGACCATCACATGATCAGAAAATGCTCGCAAGGCTAGAGCCAAGATAGAGCTTAACATAACTTGCTCCAAAAACGAGGAGAAGATTCACGACTTTTCAATCGAGTATATTTCACCTCTCAACAAGAGGGAAGACGGTGTATGATTCTCTTACTGCACAGGAAAGGATGGTGAAGAAATTCTTTCCCATAAGGAAAACAGAGTTAACACGTAGCTGAGCAAAGATGAGTCATTTACCTTATGACCGAAGCTCGGTACGGAATGTGTTAGCGCGTAACCGAGCAACTTTGATACGAGATATTTCTGGACAAAGCTCGTTACAGAAATACAACTCCGAACTGAGATTAGAGTGGAATCAAAGACGGGAACAAACTGTCCCGCTGTCCCTTCACCGGCAAGGAGTAGGATGAGATGCTCGAGATCAGACCTTTGGGAGGAGAAGATGGGCGCATGAGGCGAAACAAAGTGGATGGAGCACATCTGCATCCCAGAAAGAGGAGACCCCTGTCTTCAGGAGGAGAAGAGCAGAGGCAGAAAAACGACAACGCCGGTCGAGCAGATCTTGAAGCGGAAGATCACGAGGACCAAGAAGCAGAGAAAAACCGGCGAGGATCTTTCCGCCGGCGGAGCAGAAGCTGAAGCCAGCGGCGGAGGAGAGATGAGAGACGGTGAAGACAGAATACCTCGGAGGTCAGGCGGATCTGAGAGGGTGAGGGACGATTGTCACCGGAGTTGAGCTGAGCTTTGTGCAACAATTGATTTCATTACTCTTAATCGCAATAACACCTTACACAGAAAGAGAATGATCCAACAAAAATGCTGAATCCAACAGAACGTAAGTCATAACAAAACTAAAGCTGAAAGAGATAACATGATAAATTCAGAATTACAACACTCGGTTAATTCTTCCTTTTAAGATAGAGAAGGAGGCAGGATTGAGAGGACCCGAAAACATGTTCAGGAAACTTAAATACTTGCCCGAAGCTGTAGACAGAACATAACCAAACACCATGGATACAACAACCAAAACCCAGTCTACAAGAGTTTGAATTGTTGAGTTTTGGAGAGAGGCAGGCTGGACATAAGCTTTCTTTAAACCCAAGACCATCACATGATCAGAAAATGCTCGCAAGGCTAGAGCCAAGATAGAGCTTAACATAACTTGCTCCAAAAACGAGGAGAAGATTCACGACTTTTCAATCGAGTATATTTCACCTCTCAACAAGAGGGAAGACGGTGTATGATTCTCTTACTGCACAGGAAAGGATGGTGAAGAAATTCTTTCCCATAAGGAAAACAGAGTTAACACGTAGCTGAGCAAAGATGAGTCATTTACCTTATGACCGAAGCTCGGTACGGAATGTGTTAGCGCGTAACCGAGCAACTTTGATACGAGATATTTCTGGACAAAGCTCGTTACAGAAATACAACTCCGAACTGAGATTAGAGTGGAATCAAAGACGGGAACAAACTGTCCCGCTGTCCCTTCACCGGCAAGGAGTAGGATGAGATGCTCGAGATCAGACCTTTGGGAGGAGAAGATGGGCGCATGAGGCGAAACAAAGTGGATGGAGCACATCTGCATCCCAGAAAGAGGAGACCCCTGTCTTCAGGAGGAGAAGAGCAGAGGCAGAAAAACGACAACGCCGGTCGAGCAGATCTTGAAGCGGAAGATCACGAGGACCAAGAAGCAGAGAAAAACCGGCGAGGATCTTTCCGCCGGCGGAGCAGAAGCTGAAGCCAGCGGCGGAGGAGAGATGAGAGAC
This sequence comes from Alliaria petiolata, assembly GCA_020283515.1. Lineage (NCBI taxonomy): Eukaryota > Viridiplantae > Streptophyta > Magnoliopsida > Brassicales > Brassicaceae > Alliaria > Alliaria petiolata. Next base: position 63,123,082 of record JAHZTW010000001.1, read on the forward strand.
GGTGAAGACAGAATACCTCGGAGGTCAGGCGGATCTGAGAGGGTGAGGGACGATTGTCACCGGAGTTGAGCTGAGCTTTGTGCAACAATTGATTTCATTACTCTTAATCGCAATAACACCTTACACAGAAAGAGAATGATCCAACAAAAATGCTGAATCCAACAGAACGTAAGTCATAACAAAACTAAAGCTGAAAGAGATAACATGATAAATTCAGAATTACAACACTCGGTTAATTCTTCCTTTTAAGATAGAGAAGGAGGCAGGATTGAGAGGACCCGAAAACATGTTCAGGAAACTTAAATACTTGCCCGAAGCTGTAGACAGAACATAACCAAACACCATGGATACAACAACCAAAACCCAGTCTACAAGAGTTTGAATTGTTGAGTTTTGGAGAGAGGCAGGCTGGACATAAGCTTTCTTTAAACCCAAGACCATCACATGATCAGAAAATGCTCGCAAGGCTAGAGCCAAGATAGAGCTTAACATAACTTGCTCCAAAAACGAGGAGAAGATTCACGACTTTTCAATCGAGTATATTTCACCTCTCAACAAGAGGGAAGACGGTGTATGATTCTCTTACTGCACAGGAAAGGATGGTGAAGAAATTCTTTCCCATAAGGAAAACAGAGTTAACACGTAGCTGAGCAAAGATGAGTCATTTACCTTATGACCGAAGCTCGGTACGGAATGTGTTAGCGCGTAACCGAGCAACTTTGATACGAGATATTTCTGGACAAAGCTCGTTACAGAAATACAACTCCGAACTGAGATTAGAGTGGAATCAAAGACGGGAACAAACTGTCCCGCTGTCCCTTCACCGGCAAGGAGTAGGATGAGATGCTCGAGATCAGACCTTTGGGAGGAGAAGATGGGCGCATGAGGCGAAACAAAGTGGATGGAGCACATCTGCATCCCAGAAAGAGGAGACCCCTGTCTTCAGGAGGAGAAGAGCAGAGGCAGAAAAACGACAACGCCGGTCGAGCAGATCTTGAAGCGGAAGATCACGAGGACCAAGAAGCAGAGAAAAACCGGCGAGGATCTTTCCGCCGGCGGAGCAGAAGCTGAAGCCAGCGGCGGAGGAGAGATGAGAGACGGTGAAGACAGAATACCTCGGAGGTCAGGCGGATCTGAGAGGGTGAGGGACGATTGTCACCGGAGTTGAGCTGAGCTTTGTGCAACAATTGATTTCATTACTCTTAATCGCAATAACACCTTACACAGAAAGAGAATGATCCAACAAAAATGCTGAATCCAACAGAACGTAAGTCATAACAAAACTAAAGCTGAAAGAGATAACATGATAAATTCAGAATTACAACACTCGGTTAATTCTTCCTTTTAAGATAGAGAAGGAGGCAGGATTGAGAGGACCCGAAAACATGTTCAGGAAACTTAAATACTTGCCCGAAGCTGTAGACAGAACATAACCAAACACCATGGATACAACAACCAAAACCCAGTCTACAAGAGTTTGAATTGTTGAGTTTTGGAGAGAGGCAGGCTGGACATAAGCTTTCTTTAAACCCAAGACCATCACATGATCAGAAAATGCTCGCAAGGCTAGAGCCAAGATAGAGCTTAACATAACTTGCTCCAAAAACGAGGAGAAGATTCACGACTTTTCAATCGAGTATATTTCACCTCTCAACAAGAGGGAAGACGGTGTATGATTCTCTTACTGCACAGGAAAGGATGGTGAAGAAATTCTTTCCCATAAGGAAAACAGAGTTAACACGTAGCTGAGCAAAGATGAGTCATTTACCTTATGACCGAAGCTCGGTACGGAATGTGTTAGCGCGTAACCGAGCAACTTTGATACGAGATATTTCTGGACAAAGCTCGTTACAGAAATACAACTCCGAACTGAGATTAGAGTGGAATCAAAGACGGGAACAAACTGTCCCGCTGTCCCTTCACCGGCAAGGAGTAGGATGAGATGCTCGAGATCAGACCTTTGGGAGGAGAAGATGGGCGCATGAGGCGAAACAAAGTGGATGGAGCACATCTGCATCCCAGAAAGAGGAGACCCCTGTCTTCAGGAGGAGAAGAGCAGAGGCAGAAAAACGACAACGCCGGTCGAGCAGATCTTGAAGCGGAAGATCACGAGGACCAAGAAGCAGAGAAAAACCGGCGAGGATCTTTCCGCCGGCGGAGCAGAAGCTGAAGCCAGCGGCGGAGGAGAGATGAGAGACGGTGAAGACAGAATACCTCGGAGGTCAGGCGGATCTGAGAGGGTGAGGGACGATTGTCACCGGAGTTGAGCTGAGCTTTGTGCAACAATTGATTTCATTACTCTTAATCGCAATAACACCTTACACAGAAAGAGAATGATCCAACAAAAATGCTGAATCCAACAGAACGTAAGTCATAACAAAACTAAAGCTGAAAGAGATAACATGATAAATTCAGAATTACAACACTCGGTTAATTCTTCCTTTTAAGATAGAGAAGGAGGCAGGATTGAGAGGACCCGAAAACATGTTCAGGAAACTTAAATACTTGCCCGAAGCTGTAGACAGAACATAACCAAACACCATGGATACAACAACCAAAACCCAGTCTACAAGAGTTTGAATTGTTGAGTTTTGGAGAGAGGCAGGCTGGACATAAGCTTTCTTTAAACCCAAGACCATCACATGATCAGAAAATGCTCGCAAGGCTAGAGCCAAGATAGAGCTTAACATAACTTGCTCCAAAAACGAGGAGAAGATTCACGACTTTTCAATCGAGTATATTTCACCTCTCAACAAGAGGGAAGACGGTGTATGATTCTCTTACTGCACAGGAAAGGATGGTGAAGAAATTCTTTCCCATAAGGAAAACAGAGTTAACACGTAGCTGAGCAAAGATGAGTCATTTACCTTATGACCGAAGCTCGGTACGGAATGTGTTAGCGCGTAACCGAGCAACTTTGATACGAGATATTTCTGGACAAAGCTCGTTACAGAAATACAACTCCGAACTGAGATTAGAGTGGAATCAAAGACGGGAACAAACTGTCCCGCTGTCCCTTCACCGGCAAGGAGTAGGATGAGATGCTCGAGATCAGACCTTTGGGAGGAGAAGATGGGCGCATGAGGCGAAACAAAGTGGATGGAGCACATCTGCATCCCAGAAAGAGGAGACCCCTGTCTTCAGGAGGAGAAGAGCAGAGGCAGAAAAACGACAACGCCGGTCGAGCAGATCTTGAAGCGGAAGATCACGAGGACCAAGAAGCAGAGAAAAACCGGCGAGGATCTTTCCGCCGGCGGAGCAGAAGCTGAAGCCAGCGGCGGAGGAGAGATGAGAGACGGTGAAGACAGAATACCTCGGAGGTCAGGCGGATCTGAGAGGGTGAGGGACGATTGTCACCGGAGTTGAGCTGAGCTTTGTGCAACAATTGATTTCATTACTCTTAATCGCAATAACACCTTACACAGAAAGAGAATGATCCAACAAAAATGCTGAATCCAACAGAACGTAAGTCATAACAAAACTAAAGCTGAAAGAGATAACATGATAAATTCAGAATTACAACACTCGGTTAATTCTTCCTTTTAAGATAGAGAAGGAGGCAGGATTGAGAGGACCCGAAAACATGTTCAGGAAACTTAAATACTTGCCCGAAGCTGTAGACAGAACATAACCAAACACCATGGATACAACAACCAAAACCCAGTCTACAAGAGTTTGAATTGTTGAGTTTTGGAGAGAGGCAGGCTGGACATAAGCTTTCTTTAAACCCAAGACCATCACATGATCAGAAAATGCTCGCAAGGCTAGAGCCAAGATAGAGCTTAACATAACTTGCTCCAAAAACGAGGAGAAGATTCACGACTTTTCAATCGAGTATATTTCACCTCTCAACAAGAGGGAAGACGGTGTATGATTCTCTTACTGCACAGGAAAGGATGGTGAAGAAATTCTTTCCCATAAGGAAAACAGAGTTAACACGTAGCTGAGCAAAGATGAGTCATTTACCTTATGACCGAAGCTCGGTACGGAATGTGTTAGCGCGTAACCGAGCAACTTTGATACGAGATATTTCTGGACAAAGCTCGTTACAGAAATACAACTCCGAACTGAGATTAGAGTGGAATCAAAGACGGGAACAAACTGTCCCGCTGTCCCTTCACCGGCAAGGAGTAGGATGAGATGCTCGAGATCAGACCTTTGGGAGGAGAAGATGGGCGCATGAGGCGAAACAAAGTGGATGGAGCACATCTGCATCCCAGAAAGAGGAGACCCCTGTCTTCAGGAGGAGAAGAGCAGAGGCAGAAAAACGACAACGCCGGTCGAGCAGATCTTGAAGCGGAAGATCACGAGGACCAAGAAGCAGAGAAAAACCGGCGAGGATCTTTCCGCCGGCGGAGCAGAAGCTGAAGCCAGCGGCGGAGGAGAGATGAGAGACGGTGAAGACAGAATACCTCGGAGGTCAGGCGGATCTGAGAGGGTGAGGGACGATTGTCACCGGAGTTGAGCTGAGCTTTGTGCAACAATTGATTTCATTACTCTTAATCGCAATAACACCTTACACAGAAAGAGAATGATCCAACAAAAATGCTGAATCCAACAGAACGTAAGTCATAACAAAACTAAAGCTGAAAGAGATAACATGATAAATTCAGAATTACAACACTCGGTTAATTCTTCCTTTTAAGATAGAGAAGGAGGCAGGATTGAGAGGACCCGAAAACATGTTCAGGAAACTTAAATACTTGCCCGAAGCTGTAGACAGAACATAACCAAACACCATGGATACAACAACCAAAACCCAGTCTACAAGAGTTTGAATTGTTGAGTTTTGGAGAGAGGCAGGCTGGACATAAGCTTTCTTTAAACCCAAGACCATCACATGATCAGAAAATGCTCGCAAGGCTAGAGCCAAGATAGAGCTTAACATAACTTGCTCCAAAAACGAGGAGAAGATTCACGACTTTTCAATCGAGTATATTTCACCTCTCAACAAGAGGGAAGACGGTGTATGATTCTCTTACTGCACAGGAAAGGATGGTGAAGAAATTCTTTCCCATAAGGAAAACAGAGTTAACACGTAGCTGAGCAAAGATGAGTCATTTACCTTATGACCGAAGCTCGGTACGGAATGTGTTAGCGCGTAACCGAGCAACTTTGATACGAGATATTTCTGGACAAAGCTCGTTACAGAAATACAACTCCGAACTGAGATTAGAGTGGAATCAAAGACGGGAACAAACTGTCCCGCTGTCCCTTCACCGGCAAGGAGTAGGATGAGATGCTCGAGATCAGACCTTTGGGAGGAGAAGATGGGCGCATGAGGCGAAACAAAGTGGATGGAGCACATCTGCATCCCAGAAAGAGGAGACCCCTGTCTTCAGGAGGAGAAGAGCAGAGGCAGAAAAACGACAACGCCGGTCGAGCAGATCTTGAAGCGGAAGATCACGAGGACCAAGAAGCAGAGAAAAACCGGCGAGGATCTTTCCGCCGGCGGAGCAGAAGCTGAAGCCAGCGGCGGAGGAGAGATGAGAGACGGTGAAGACAGAATACCTCGGAGGTCAGGCGGATCTGAGAGGGTGAGGGACGATTGTCACCGGAGTTGAGCTGAGCTTTGTGCAACAATTGATTTCATTACTCTTAATCGCAATAACACCTTACACAGAAAGAGAATGATCCAACAAAAATGCTGAATCCAACAGAACGTAAGTCATAACAAAACTAAAGCTGAAAGAGATAACATGATAAATTCAGAATTACAACACTCGGTTAATTCTTCCTTTTAAGATAGAGAAGGAGGCAGGATTGAGAGGACCCGAAAACATGTTCAGGAAACTTAAATACTTGCCCGAAGCTGTAGACAGAACATAACCAAACACCATGGATACAACAACCAAAACCCAGTCTACAAGAGTTTGAATTGTTGAGTTTTGGAGAGAGGCAGGCTGGACATAAGCTTTCTTTAAACCCAAGACCATCACATGATCAGAAAATGCTCGCAAGGCTAGAGCCAAGATAGAGCTTAACATAACTTGCTCCAAAAACGAGGAGAAGATTCACGACTTTTCAATCGAGTATATTTCACCTCTCAACAAGAGGGAAGACGGTGTATGATTCTCTTACTGCACAGGAAAGGATGGTGAAGAAATTCTTTCCCATAAGGAAAACAGAGTTAACACGTAGCTGAGCAAAGATGAGTCATTTACCTTATGACCGAAGCTCGGTACGGAATGTGTTAGCGCGTAACCGAGCAACTTTGATACGAGATATTTCTGGACAAAGCTCGTTACAGAAATACAACTCCGAACTGAGATTAGAGTGGAATCAAAGACGGGAACAAACTGTCCCGCTGTCCCTTCACCGGCAAGGAGTAGGATGAGATGCTCGAGATCAGACCTTTGGGAGGAGAAGATGGGCGCATGAGGCGAAACAAAGTGGATGGAGCACATCTGCATCCCAGAAAGAGGAGACCCCTGTCTTCAGGAGGAGAAGAGCAGAGGCAGAAAAACGACAACGCCGGTCGAGCAGATCTTGAAGCGGAAGATCACGAGGACCAAGAAGCAGAGAAAAACCGGCGAGGATCTTTCCGCCGGCGGAGCAGAAGCTGAAGCCAGCGGCGGAGGAGAGATGAGAGACGGTGAAGACAGAATACCTCGGAGGTCAGGCGGATCTGAGAGGGTGAGGGACGATTGTCACCGGAGTTGAGCTGAGCTTTGTGCAACAATTGATTTCATTACTCTTAATCGCAATAACACCTTACACAGAAAGAGAATGATCCAACAAAAATGCTGAATCCAACAGAACGTAAGTCATAACAAAACTAAAGCTGAAAGAGATAACATGATAAATTCAGAATTACAACACTCGGTTAATTCTTCCTTTTAAGATAGAGAAGGAGGCAGGATTGAGAGGACCCGAAAACATGTTCAGGAAACTTAAATACTTGCCCGAAGCTGTAGACAGAACATAACCAAACACCATGGATACAACAACCAAAACCCAGTCTACAAGAGTTTGAATTGTTGAGTTTTGGAGAGAGGCAGGCTGGACATAAGCTTTCTTTAAACCCAAGACCATCACATGATCAGAAAATGCTCGCAAGGCTAGAGCCAAGATAGAGCTTAACATAACTTGCTCCAAAAACGAGGAGAAGATTCACGACTTTTCAATCGAGTATATTTCACCTCTCAACAAGAGGGAAGACGGTGTATGATTCTCTTACTGCACAGGAAAGGATGGTGAAGAAATTCTTTCCCATAAGGAAAACAGAGTTAACACGTAGCTGAGCAAAGATGAGTCATTTACCTTATGACCGAAGCTCGGTACGGAATGTGTTAGCGCGTAACCGAGCAACTTTGATACGAGATATTTCTGGACAAAGCTCGTTACAGAAATACAACTCCGAACTGAGATTAGAGTGGAATCAAAGACGGGAACAAACTGTCCCGCTGTCCCTTCACCGGCAAGGAGTAGGATGAGATGCTCGAGATCAGACCTTTGGGAGGAGAAGATGGGCGCATGAGGCGAAACAAAGTGGATGGAGCACATCTGCATCCCAGAAAGAGGAGACCCCTGTCTTCAGGAGGAGAAGAGCAGAGGCAGAAAAACGACAACGCCGGTCGAGCAGATCTTGAAGCGGAAGATCACGAGGACCAAGAAGCAGAGAAAAACCGGCGAGGATCTTTCCGCCGGCGGAGCAGAAGCTGAAGCCAGCGGCGGAGGAGAGATGAGAGACGGTGAAGACAGAATACCTCGGAGGTCAGGCGGATCTGAGAGGGTGAGGGACGATTGTCACCGGAGTTGAGCTGAGCTTTGTGCAACAATTGATTTCATTACTCTTAATCGCAATAACACCTTACACAGAAAGAGAATGATCCAACAAAAATGCTGAATCCAACAGAACGTAAGTCATAACAAAACTAAAGCTGAAAGAGATAACATGATAAATTCAGAATTACAACACTCGGTTAATTCTTCCTTTTAAGATAGAGAAGGAGGCAGGATTGAGAGGACCCGAAAACATGTTCAGGAAACTTAAATACTTGCCCGAAGCTGTAGACAGAACATAACCAAACACCATGGATACAACAACCAAAACCCAGTCTACAAGAGTTTGAATTGTTGAGTTTTGGAGAGAGGCAGGCTGGACATAAGCTTTCTTTAAACCCAAGACCATCACATGATCAGAAAATGCTCGCAAGGCTAGAGCCAAGATAGAGCTTAACATAACTTGCTCCAAAAACGAGGAGAAGATTCACGACTTTTCAATCGAGTATATTTCACCTCTCAACAAGAGGGAAGACGGTGTATGATTCTCTTACTGCACAGGAAAGGATGGTGAAGAAATTCTTTCCCATAAGGAAAACAGAGTTAACACGTAGCTGAGCAAAGATGAGTCATTTACCTTATGACCGAAGCTCGGTACGGAATGTGTTAGCGCGTAACCGAGCAACTTTGATACGAGATATTTCTGGACAAAGCTCGTTACAGAAATACAACTCCGAACTGAGATTAGAGTGGAATCAAAGACGGGAACAAACTGTCCCGCTGTCCCTTCACCGGCAAGGAGTAGGATGAGATGCTCGAGATCAGACCTTTGGGAGGAGAAGATGGGCGCATGAGGCGAAACAAAGTGGATGGAGCACATCTGCATCCCAGAAAGAGGAGACCCCTGTCTTCAGGAGGAGAAGAGCAGAGGCAGAAAAACGACAACGCCGGTCGAGCAGATCTTGAAGCGGAAGATCACGAGGACCAAGAAGCAGAGAAAAACCGGCGAGGATCTTTCCGCCGGCGGAGCAGAAGCTGAAGCCAGCGGCGGAGGAGAGATGAGAGACGGTGAAGACAGAATACCTCGGAGGTCAGGCGGATCTGAGAGGGTGAGGGACGATTGTCACCGGAGTTGAGCTGAGCTTTGTGCAACAATTGATTTCATTACTCTTAATCGCAATAACACCTTACACAGAAAGAGAATGATCCAACAAAAATGCTGAATCCAACAGAACGTAAGTCATAACAAAACTAAAGCTGAAAGAGATAACATGATAAATTCAGAATTACAACACTCGGTTAATTCTTCCTTTTAAGATAGAGAAGGAGGCAGGATTGAGAGGACCCGAAAACATGTTCAGGAAACTTAAATACTTGCCCGAAGCTGTAGACAGAACATAACCAAACACCATGGATACAACAACCAAAACCCAGTCTACAAGAGTTTGAATTGTTGAGTTTTGGAGAGAGGCAGGCTGGACATAAGCTTTCTTTAAACCCAAGACCATCACATGATCAGAAAATGCTCGCAAGGCTAGAGCCAAGATAGAGCTTAACATAACTTGCTCCAAAAACGAGGAGAAGATTCACGACTTTTCAATCGAGTATATTTCACCTCTCAACAAGAGGGAAGACGGTGTATGATTCTCTTACTGCACAGGAAAGGATGGTGAAGAAATTCTTTCCCATAAGGAAAACAGAGTTAACACGTAGCTGAGCAAAGATGAGTCATTTACCTTATGACCGAAGCTCGGTACGGAATGTGTTAGCGCGTAACCGAGCAACTTTGATACGAGATATTTCTGGACAAAGCTCGTTACAGAAATACAACTCCGAACTGAGATTAGAGTGGAATCAAAGACGGGAACAAACTGTCCCGCTGTCCCTTCACCGGCAAGGAGTAGGATGAGATGCTCGAGATCAGACCTTTGGGAGGAGAAGATGGGCGCATGAGGCGAAACAAAGTGGATGGAGCACATCTGCATCCCAGAAAGAGGAGACCCCTGTCTTCAGGAGGAGAAGAGCAGAGGCAGAAAAACGACAACGCCGGTCGAGCAGATCTTGAAGCGGAAGATCACGAGGACCAAGAAGCAGAGAAAAACCGGCGAGGATCTTTCCGCCGGCGGAGCAGAAGCTGAAGCCAGCGGCGGAGGAGAGATGAGAGACGGTGAAGACAGAATACCTCGGAGGTCAGGCGGATCTGAGAGGGTGAGGGACGATTGTCACCGGAGTTGAGCTGAGCTTTGTGCAACAATTGATTTCATTACTCTTAATCGCAATAACACCTTACACAGAAAGAGAATGATCCAACAAAAATGCTGAATCCAACAGAACGTAAGTCATAACAAAACTAAAGCTGAAAGAGATAACATGATAAATTCAGAATTACAACACTCGGTTAATTCTTCCTTTTAAGATAGAGAAGGAGGCAGGATTGAGAGGACCCGAAAACATGTTCAGGAAACTTAAATACTTGCCCGAAGCTGTAGACAGAACATAACCAAACACCATGGATACAACAACCAAAACCCAGTCTACAAGAGTTTGAATTGTTGAGTTTTGGAGAGAGGCAGGCTGGACATAAGCTTTCTTTAAACCCAAGACCATCACATGATCAGAAAATGCTCGCAAGGCTAGAGCCAAGATAGAGCTTAACATAACTTGCTCCAAAAACGAGGAGAAGATTCACGACTTTTCAATCGAGTATATTTCACCTCTCAACAAGAGGGAAGACGGTGTATGATTCTCTTACTGCACAGGAAAGGATGGTGAAGAAATTCTTTCCCATAAGGAAAACAGAGTTAACACGTAGCTGAGCAAAGATGAGTCATTTACCTTATGACCGAAGCTCGGTACGGAATGTGTTAGCGCGTAACCGAGCAACTTTGATACGAGATATTTCTGGACAAAGCTCGTTACAGAAATACAACTCCGAACTGAGATTAGAGTGGAATCAAAGACGGGAACAAACTGTCCCGCTGTCCCTTCACCGGCAAGGAGTAGGATGAGATGCTCGAGATCAGACCTTTGGGAGGAGAAGATGGGCGCATGAGGCGAAACAAAGTGGATGGAGCACATCTGCATCCCAGAAAGAGGAGACCCCTGTCTTCAGGAGGAGAAGAGCAGAGGCAGAAAAACGACAACGCCGGTCGAGCAGATCTTGAAGCGGAAGATCACGAGGACCAAGAAGCAGAGAAAAACCGGCGAGGATCTTTCCGCCGGCGGAGCAGAAGCTGAAGCCAGCGGCGGAGGAGAGATGAGAGACGGTGAAGACAGAATACCTCGGAGGTCAGGCGGATCTGAGAGGGTGAGGGACGATTGTCACCGGAGTTGAGCTGAGCTTTGTGCAACAATTGATTTCATTACTCTTAATCGCAATAACACCTTACACAGAAAGAGAATGATCCAACAAAAATGCTGAATCCAACAGAACGTAAGTCATAACAAAACTAAAGCTGAAAGAGATAACATGATAAATTCAGAATTACAACACTCGGTTAATTCTTCCTTTTAAGATAGAGAAGGAGGCAGGATTGAGAGGACCCGAAAACATGTTCAGGAAACTTAAATACTTGCCCGAAGCTGTAGACAGAACATAACCAAACACCATGGATACAACAACCAAAACCCAGTCTACAAGAGTTTGAATTGTTGAGTTTTGGAGAGAGGCAGGCTGGACATAAGCTTTCTTTAAACCCAAGACCATCACATGATCAGAAAATGCTCGCAAGGCTAGAGCCAAGATAGAGCTTAACATAACTTGCTCCAAAAACGAGGAGAAGATTCACGACTTTTCAATCGAGTATATTTCACCTCTCAACAAGAGGGAAGACGGTGTATGATTCTCTTACTGCACAGGAAAGGATGGTGAAGAAATTCTTTCCCATAAGGAAAACAGAGTTAACACGTAGCTGAGCAAAGATGAGTCATTTACCTTATGACCGAAGCTCGGTACGGAATGTGTTAGCGCGTAACCGAGCAACTTTGATACGAGATATTTCTGGACAAAGCTCGTTACAGAAATACAACTCCGAACTGAGATTAGAGTGGAATCAAAGACGGGAACAAACTGTCCCGCTGTCCCTTCACCGGCAAGGAGTAGGATGAGATGCTCGAGATCAGACCTTTGGGAGGAGAAGATGGGCGCATGAGGCGAAACAAAGTGGATGGAGCACATCTGCATCCCAGAAAGAGGAGACCCCTGTCTTCAGGAGGAGAAGAGCAGAGGCAGAAAAACGACAACGCCGGTCGAGCAGATCTTGAAGCGGAAGATCACGAGGACCAAGAAGCAGAGAAAAACCGGCGAGGATCTTTCCGCCGGCGGAGCAGAAGCTGAAGCCAGCGGCGGAGGAGAGATGAGAGACGGTGAAGACAGAATACCTCGGAGGTCAGGCGGATCTGAGAGGGTGAGGGACGATTGTCACCGGAGTTGAGCTGAGCTTTGTGCAACAATTGATTTCATTACTCTTAATCGCAATAACACCTTACACAGAAAGAGAATGATCCAACAAAAATGCTGAATCCAACAGAACGTAAGTCATAACAAAACTAAAGCTGAAAGAGATAACATGATAAATTCAGAATTACAACACTCGGTTAATTCTTCCTTTTAAGATAGAGAAGGAGGCAGGATTGAGAGGACCCGAAAACATGTTCAGGAAACTTAAATACTTGCCCGAAGCTGTAGACAGAACATAACCAAACACCATGGATACAACAACCAAAACCCAGTCTACAAGAGTTTGAATTGTTGAGTTTTGGAGAGAGGCAGGCTGGACATAAGCTTTCTTTAAACCCAAGACCATCACATGATCAGAAAATGCTCGCAAGGCTAGAGCCAAGATAGAGCTTAACATAACTTGCTCCAAAAACGAGGAGAAGATTCACGACTTTTCAATCGAGTATATTTCACCTCTCAACAAGAGGGAAGACGGTGTATGATTCTCTTACTGCACAGGAAAGGATGGTGAAGAAATTCTTTCCCATAAGGAAAACAGAGTTAACACGTAGCTGAGCAAAGATGAGTCATTTACCTTATGACCGAAGCTCGGTACGGAATGTGTTAGCGCGTAACCGAGCAACTTTGATACGAGATATTTCTGGACAAAGCTCGTTACAGAAATACAACTCCGAACTGAGATTAGAGTGGAATCAAAGACGGGAACAAACTGTCCCGCTGTCCCTTCACCGGCAAGGAGTAGGATGAGATGCTCGAGATCAGACCTTTGGGAGGAGAAGATGGGCGCATGAGGCGAAACAAAGTGGATGGAGCACATCTGCATCCCAGAAAGAGGAGACCCCTGTCTTCAGGAGGAGAAGAGCAGAGGCAGAAAAACGACAACGCCGGTCGAGCAGATCTTGAAGCGGAAGATCACGAGGACCAAGAAGCAGAGAAAAACCGGCGAGGATCTTTCCGCCGGCGGAGCAGAAGCTGAAGCCAGCGGCGGAGGAGAGATGAGAGACGGTGAAGACAGAATACCTCGGAGGTCAGGCGGATCTGAGAGGGTGAGGGACGATTGTCACCGGAGTTGAGCTGAGCTTTGTGCAACAATTGATTTCATTACTCTTAATCGCAATAACACCTTACACAGAAAGAGAATGATCCAACAAAAATGCTGAATCCAACAGAACGTAAGTCATAACAAAACTAAAGCTGAAAGAGATAACATGATAAATTCAGAATTACAACACTCGGTTAATTCTTCCTTTTAAGATAGAGAAGGAGGCAGGATTGAGAGGACCCGAAAACATGTTCAGGAAACTTAAATACTTGCCCGAAGCTGTAGACAGAACATAACCAAACACCATGGATACAACAACCAAAACCCAGTCTACAAGAGTTTGAATTGTTGAGTTTTGGAGAGAGGCAGGCTGGACATAAGCTTTCTTTAAACCCAAGACCATCACATGATCAGAAAATGCTCGCAAGGCTAGAGCCAAGATAGAGCTTAACATAACTTGCTCCAAAAACGAGGAGAAGATTCACGACTTTTCAATCGAGTATATTTCACCTCTCAACAAGAGGGAAGACGGTGTATGATTCTCTTACTGCACAGGAAAGGATGGTGAAGAAATTCTTTCCCATAAGGAAAACAGAGTTAACACGTAGCTGAGCAAAGATGAGTCATTTACCTTATGACCGAAGCTCGGTACGGAATGTGTTAGCGCGTAACCGAGCAACTTTGATACGAGATATTTCTGGACAAAGCTCGTTACAGAAATACAACTCCGAACTGAGATTAGAGTGGAATCAAAGACGGGAACAAACTGTCCCGCTGTCCCTTCACCGGCAAGGAGTAGGATGAGATGCTCGAGATCAGACCTTTGGGAGGAGAAGATGGGCGCATGAGGCGAAACAAAGTGGATGGAGCACATCTGCATCCCAGAAAGAGGAGACCCCTGTCTTCAGGAGGAGAAGAGCAGAGGCAGAAAAACGACAACGCCGGTCGAGCAGATCTTGAAGCGGAAGATCACGAGGACCAAGAAGCAGAGAAAAACCGGCGAGGATCTTTCCGCCGGCGGAGCAGAAGCTGAAGCCAGCGGCGGAGGAGAGATGAGAGACGGTGAAGACAGAATACCTCGGAGGTCAGGCGGATCTGAGAGGGTGAGGGACGATTGTCACCGGAGTTGAGCTGAGCTTTGTGCAACAATTGATTTCATTACTCTTAATCGCAATAACACCTTACACAGAAAGAGAATGATCCAACAAAAATGCTGAATCCAACAGAACGTAAGTCATAACAAAACTAAAGCTGAAAGAGATAACATGATAAATTCAGAATTACAACACTCGGTTAATTCTTCCTTTTAAGATAGAGAAGGAGGCAGGATTGAGAGGACCCGAAAACATGTTCAGGAAACTTAAATACTTGCCCGAAGCTGTAGACAGAACATAACCAAACACCATGGATACAACAACCAAAACCCAGTCTACAAGAGTTTGAATTGTTGAGTTTTGGAGAGAGGCAGGCTGGACATAAGCTTTCTTTAAACCCAAGACCATCACATGATCAGAAAATGCTCGCAAGGCTAGAGCCAAGATAGAGCTTAACATAACTTGCTCCAAAAACGAGGAGAAGATTCACGACTTTTCAATCGAGTATATTTCACCTCTCAACAAGAGGGAAGACGGTGTATGATTCTCTTACTGCACAGGAAAGGATGGTGAAGAAATTCTTTCCCATAAGGAAAACAGAGTTAACACGTAGCTGAGCAAAGATGAGTCATTTACCTTATGACCGAAGCTCGGTACGGAATGTGTTAGCGCGTAACCGAGCAACTTTGATACGAGATATTTCTGGACAAAGCTCGTTACAGAAATACAACTCCGAACTGAGATTAGAGTGGAATCAAAGACGGGAACAAACTGTCCCGCTGTCCCTTCACCGGCAAGGAGTAGGATGAGATGCTCGAGATCAGACCTTTGGGAGGAGAAGATGGGCGCATGAGGCGAAACAAAGTGGATGGAGCACATCTGCATCCCAGAAAGAGGAGACCCCTGTCTTCAGGAGGAGAAGAGCAGAGGCAGAAAAACGACAACGCCGGTCGAGCAGATCTTGAAGCGGAAGATCACGAGGACCAAGAAGCAGAGAAAAACCGGCGAGGATCTTTCCGCCGGCGGAGCAGAAGCTGAAGCCAGCGGCGGAGGAGAGATGAGAGACGGTGAAGACAGAATACCTCGGAGGTCAGGCGGATCTGAGAGGGTGAGGGACGATTGTCACCGGAGTTGAGCTGAGCTTTGTGCAACAATTGATTTCATTACTCTTAATCGCAATAACACCTTACACAGAAAGAGAATGATCCAACAAAAATGCTGAATCCAACAGAACGTAAGTCATAACAAAACTAAAGCTGAAAGAGATAACATGATAAATTCAGAATTACAACACTCGGTTAATTCTTCCTTTTAAGATAGAGAAGGAGGCAGGATTGAGAGGACCCGAAAACATGTTCAGGAAACTTAAATACTTGCCCGAAGCTGTAGACAGAACATAACCAAACACCATGGATACAACAACCAAAACCCAGTCTACAAGAGTTTGAATTGTTGAGTTTTGGAGAGAGGCAGGCTGGACATAAGCTTTCTTTAAACCCAAGACCATCACATGATCAGAAAATGCTCGCAAGGCTAGAGCCAAGATAGAGCTTAACATAACTTGCTCCAAAAACGAGGAGAAGATTCACGACTTTTCAATCGAGTATATTTCACCTCTCAACAAGAGGGAAGACGGTGTATGATTCTCTTACTGCACAGGAAAGGATGGTGAAGAAATTCTTTCCCATAAGGAAAACAGAGTTAACACGTAGCTGAGCAAAGATGAGTCATTTACCTTATGACCGAAGCTCGGTACGGAATGTGTTAGCGCGTAACCGAGCAACTTTGATACGAGATATTTCTGGACAAAGCTCGTTACAGAAATACAACTCCGAACTGAGATTAGAGTGGAATCAAAGACGGGAACAAACTGTCCCGCTGTCCCTTCACCGGCAAGGAGTAGGATGAGATGCTCGAGATCAGACCTTTGGGAGGAGAAGATGGGCGCATGAGGCGAAACAAAGTGGATGGAGCACATCTGCATCCCAGAAAGAGGAGACCCCTGTCTTCAGGAGGAGAAGAGCAGAGGCAGAAAAACGACAACGCCGGTCGAGCAGATCTTGAAGCGGAAGATCACGAGGACCAAGAAGCAGAGAAAAACCGGCGAGGATCTTTCCGCCGGCGGAGCAGAAGCTGAAGCCAGCGGCGGAGGAGAGATGAGAGACGGTGAAGACAGAATACCTCGGAGGTCAGGCGGATCTGAGAGGGTGAGGGACGATTGTCACCGGAGTTGAGCTGAGCTTTGTGCAACAATTGATTTCATTACTCTTAATCGCAATAACACCTTACACAGAAAGAGAATGATCCAACAAAAATGCTGAATCCAACAGAACGTAAGTCATAACAAAACTAAAGCTGAAAGAGATAACATGATAAATTCAGAATTACAACACTCGGTTAATTCTTCCTTTTAAGATAGAGAAGGAGGCAGGATTGAGAGGACCCGAAAACATGTTCAGGAAACTTAAATACTTGCCCGAAGCTGTAGACAGAACATAACCAAACACCATGGATACAACAACCAAAACCCAGTCTACAAGAGTTTGAATTGTTGAGTTTTGGAGAGAGGCAGGCTGGACATAAGCTTTCTTTAAACCCAAGACCATCACATGATCAGAAAATGCTCGCAAGGCTAGAGCCAAGATAGAGCTTAACATAACTTGCTCCAAAAACGAGGAGAAGATTCACGACTTTTCAATCGAGTATATTTCACCTCTCAACAAGAGGGAAGACGGTGTATGATTCTCTTACTGCACAGGAAAGGATGGTGAAGAAATTCTTTCCCATAAGGAAAACAGAGTTAACACGTAGCTGAGCAAAGATGAGTCATTTACCTTATGACCGAAGCTCGGTACGGAATGTGTTAGCGCGTAACCGAGCAACTTTGATACGAGATATTTCTGGACAAAGCTCGTTACAGAAATACAACTCCGAACTGAGATTAGAGTGGAATCAAAGACGGGAACAAACTGTCCCGCTGTCCCTTCACCGGCAAGGAGTAGGATGAGATGCTCGAGATCAGACCTTTGGGAGGAGAAGATGGGCGCATGAGGCGAAACAAAGTGGATGGAGCACATCTGCATCCCAGAAAGAGGAGACCCCTGTCTTCAGGAGGAGAAGAGCAGAGGCAGAAAAACGACAACGCCGGTCGAGCAGATCTTGAAGCGGAAGATCACGAGGACCAAGAAGCAGAGAAAAACCGGCGAGGATCTTTCCGCCGGCGGAGCAGAAGCTGAAGCCAGCGGCGGAGGAGAGATGAGAGACGGTGAAGACAGAATACCTCGGAGGTCAGGCGGATCTGAGAGGGTGAGGGACGATTGTCACCGGAGTTGAGCTGAGCTTTGTGCAACAATTGATTTCATTACTCTTAATCGCAATAACACCTTACACAGAAAGAGAATGATCCAACAAAAATGCTGAATCCAACAGAACGTAAGTCATAACAAAACTAAAGCTGAAAGAGATAACATGATAAATTCAGAATTACAACACTCGGTTAATTCTTCCTTTTAAGATAGAGAAGGAGGCAGGATTGAGAGGACCCGAAAACATGTTCAGGAAACTTAAATACTTGCCCGAAGCTGTAGACAGAACATAACCAAACACCATGGATACAACAACCAAAACCCAGTCTACAAGAGTTTGAATTGTTGAGTTTTGGAGAGAGGCAGGCTGGACATAAGCTTTCTTTAAACCCAAGACCATCACATGATCAGAAAATGCTCGCAAGGCTAGAGCCAAGATAGAGCTTAACATAACTTGCTCCAAAAACGAGGAGAAGATTCACGACTTTTCAATCGAGTATATTTCACCTCTCAACAAGAGGGAAGACGGTGTATGATTCTCTTACTGCACAGGAAAGGATGGTGAAGAAATTCTTTCCCATAAGGAAAACAGAGTTAACACGTAGCTGAGCAAAGATGAGTCATTTACCTTATGACCGAAGCTCGGTACGGAATGTGTTAGCGCGTAACCGAGCAACTTTGATACGAGATATTTCTGGACAAAGCTCGTTACAGAAATACAACTCCGAACTGAGATTAGAGTGGAATCAAAGACGGGAACAAACTGTCCCGCTGTCCCTTCACCGGCAAGGAGTAGGATGAGATGCTCGAGATCAGACCTTTGGGAGGAGAAGATGGGCGCATGAGGCGAAACAAAGTGGATGGAGCACATCTGCATCCCAGAAAGAGGAGACCCCTGTCTTCAGGAGGAGAAGAGCAGAGGCAGAAAAACGACAACGCCGGTCGAGCAGATCTTGAAGCGGAAGATCACGAGGACCAAGAAGCAGAGAAAAACCGGCGAGGATCTTTCCGCCGGCGGAGCAGAAGCTGAAGCCAGCGGCGGAGGAGAGATGAGAGACGGTGAAGACAGAATACCTCGGAGGTCAGGCGGATCTGAGAGGGTGAGGGACGATTGTCACCGGAGTTGAGCTGAGCTTTGTGCAACAATTGATTTCATTACTCTTAATCGCAATAACACCTTACACAGAAAGAGAATGATCCAACAAAAATGCTGAATCCAACAGAACGTAAGTCATAACAAAACTAAAGCTGAAAGAGATAACATGATAAATTCAGAATTACAACACTCGGTTAATTCTTCCTTTTAAGATAGAGAAGGAGGCAGGATTGAGAGGACCCGAAAACATGTTCAGGAAACTTAAATACTTGCCCGAAGCTGTAGACAGAACATAACCAAACACCATGGATACAACAACCAAAACCCAGTCTACAAGAGTTTGAATTGTTGAGTTTTGGAGAGAGGCAGGCTGGACATAAGCTTTCTTTAAACCCAAGACCATCACATGATCAGAAAATGCTCGCAAGGCTAGAGCCAAGATAGAGCTTAACATAACTTGCTCCAAAAACGAGGAGAAGATTCACGACTTTTCAATCGAGTATATTTCACCTCTCAACAAGAGGGAAGACGGTGTATGATTCTCTTACTGCACAGGAAAGGATGGTGAAGAAATTCTTTCCCATAAGGAAAACAGAGTTAACACGTAGCTGAGCAAAGATGAGTCATTTACCTTATGACCGAAGCTCGGTACGGAATGTGTTAGCGCGTAACCGAGCAACTTTGATACGAGATATTTCTGGACAAAGCTCGTTACAGAAATACAACTCCGAACTGAGATTAGAGTGGAATCAAAGACGGGAACAAACTGTCCCGCTGTCCCTTCACCGGCAAGGAGTAGGATGAGATGCTCGAGATCAGACCTTTGGGAGGAGAAGATGGGCGCATGAGGCGAAACAAAGTGGATGGAGCACATCTGCATCCCAGAAAGAGGAGACCCCTGTCTTCAGGAGGAGAAGAGCAGAGGCAGAAAAACGACAACGCCGGTCGAGCAGATCTTGAAGCGGAAGATCACGAGGACCAAGAAGCAGAGAAAAACCGGCGAGGATCTTTCCGCCGGCGGAGCAGAAGCTGAAGCCAGCGGCGGAGGAGAGATGAGAGACGGTGAAGACAGAATACCTCGGAGGTCAGGCGGATCTGAGAGGGTGAGGGACGATTGTCACCGGAGTTGAGCTGAGCTTTGTGCAACAATTGATTTCATTACTCTTAATCGCAATAACACCTTACACAGAAAGAGAATGATCCAACAAAAATGCTGAATCCAACAGAACGTAAGTCATAACAAAACTAAAGCTGAAAGAGATAACATGATAAATTCAGAATTACAACACTCGGTTAATTCTTCCTTTTAAGATAGAGAAGGAGGCAGGATTGAGAGGACCCGAAAACATGTTCAGGAAACTTAAATACTTGCCCGAAGCTGTAGACAGAACATAACCAAACACCATGGATACAACAACCAAAACCCAGTCTACAAGAGTTTGAATTGTTGAGTTTTGGAGAGAGGCAGGCTGGACATAAGCTTTCTTTAAACCCAAGACCATCACATGATCAGAAAATGCTCGCAAGGCTAGAGCCAAGATAGAGCTTAACATAACTTGCTCCAAAAACGAGGAGAAGATTCACGACTTTTCAATCGAGTATATTTCACCTCTCAACAAGAGGGAAGACGGTGTATGATTCTCTTACTGCACAGGAAAGGATGGTGAAGAAATTCTTTCCCATAAGGAAAACAGAGTTAACACGTAGCTGAGCAAAGATGAGTCATTTACCTTATGACCGAAGCTCGGTACGGAATGTGTTAGCGCGTAACCGAGCAACTTTGATACGAGATATTTCTGGACAAAGCTCGTTACAGAAATACAACTCCGAACTGAGATTAGAGTGGAATCAAAGACGGGAACAAACTGTCCCGCTGTCCCTTCACCGGCAAGGAGTAGGATGAGATGCTCGAGATCAGACCTTTGGGAGGAGAAGATGGGCGCATGAGGCGAAACAAAGTGGATGGAGCACATCTGCATCCCAGAAAGAGGAGACCCCTGTCTTCAGGAGGAGAAGAGCAGAGGCAGAAAAACGACAACGCCGGTCGAGCAGATCTTGAAGCGGAAGATCACGAGGACCAAGAAGCAGAGAAAAACCGGCGAGGATCTTTCCGCCGGCGGAGCAGAAGCTGAAGCCAGCGGCGGAGGAGAGATGAGAGACGGTGAAGACAGAATACCTCGGAGGTCAGGCGGATCTGAGAGGGTGAGGGACGATTGTCACCGGAGTTGAGCTGAGCTTTGTGCAACAATTGATTTCATTACTCTTAATCGCAATAACACCTTACACAGAAAGAGAATGATCCAACAAAAATGCTGAATCCAACAGAACGTAAGTCATAACAAAACTAAAGCTGAAAGAGATAACATGATAAATTCAGAATTACAACACTCGGTTAATTCTTCCTTTTAAGATAGAGAAGGAGGCAGGATTGAGAGGACCCGAAAACATGTTCAGGAAACTTAAATACTTGCCCGAAGCTGTAGACAGAACATAACCAAACACCATGGATACAACAACCAAAACCCAGTCTACAAGAGTTTGAATTGTTGAGTTTTGGAGAGAGGCAGGCTGGACATAAGCTTTCTTTAAACCCAAGACCATCACATGATCAGAAAATGCTCGCAAGGCTAGAGCCAAGATAGAGCTTAACATAACTTGCTCCAAAAACGAGGAGAAGATTCACGACTTTTCAATCGAGTATATTTCACCTCTCAACAAGAGGGAAGACGGTGTATGATTCTCTTACTGCACAGGAAAGGATGGTGAAGAAATTCTTTCCCATAAGGAAAACAGAGTTAACACGTAGCTGAGCAAAGATGAGTCATTTACCTTATGACCGAAGCTCGGTACGGAATGTGTTAGCGCGTAACCGAGCAACTTTGATACGAGATATTTCTGGACAAAGCTCGTTACAGAAATACAACTCCGAACTGAGATTAGAGTGGAATCAAAGACGGGAACAAACTGTCCCGCTGTCCCTTCACCGGCAAGGAGTAGGATGAGATGCTCGAGATCAGACCTTTGGGAGGAGAAGATGGGCGCATGAGGCGAAACAAAGTGGATGGAGCACATCTGCATCCCAGAAAGAGGAGACCCCTGTCTTCAGGAGGAGAAGAGCAGAGGCAGAAAAACGACAACGCCGGTCGAGCAGATCTTGAAGCGGAAGATCACGAGGACCAAGAAGCAGAGAAAAACCGGCGAGGATCTTTCCGCCGGCGGAGCAGAAGCTGAAGCCAGCGGCGGAGGAGAGATGAGAGACGGTGAAGACAGAATACCTCGGAGGTCAGGCGGATCTGAGAGGGTGAGGGACGATTGTCACCGGAGTTGAGCTGAGCTTTGTGCAACAATTGATTTCATTACTCTTAATCGCAATAACACCTTACACAGAAAGAGAATGATCCAACAAAAATGCTGAATCCAACAGAACGTAAGTCATAACAAAACTAAAGCTGAAAGAGATAACATGATAAATTCAGAATTACAACACTCGGTTAATTCTTCCTTTTAAGATAGAGAAGGAGGCAGGATTGAGAGGACCCGAAAACATGTTCAGGAAACTTAAATACTTGCCCGAAGCTGTAGACAGAACATAACCAAACACCATGGATACAACAACCAAAACCCAGTCTACAAGAGTTTGAATTGTTGAGTTTTGGAGAGAGGCAGGCTGGACATAAGCTTTCTTTAAACCCAAGACCATCACATGATCAGAAAATGCTCGCAAGGCTAGAGCCAAGATAGAGCTTAACATAACTTGCTCCAAAAACGAGGAGAAGATTCACGACTTTTCAATCGAGTATATTTCACCTCTCAACAAGAGGGAAGACGGTGTATGATTCTCTTACTGCACAGGAAAGGATGGTGAAGAAATTCTTTCCCATAAGGAAAACAGAGTTAACACGTAGCTGAGCAAAGATGAGTCATTTACCTTATGACCGAAGCTCGGTACGGAATGTGTTAGCGCGTAACCGAGCAACTTTGATACGAGATATTTCTGGACAAAGCTCGTTACAGAAATACAACTCCGAACTGAGATTAGAGTGGAATCAAAGACGGGAACAAACTGTCCCGCTGTCCCTTCACCGGCAAGGAGTAGGATGAGATGCTCGAGATCAGACCTTTGGGAGGAGAAGATGGGCGCATGAGGCGAAACAAAGTGGATGGAGCACATCTGCATCCCAGAAAGAGGAGACCCCTGTCTTCAGGAGGAGAAGAGCAGAGGCAGAAAAACGACAACGCCGGTCGAGCAGATCTTGAAGCGGAAGATCACGAGGACCAAGAAGCAGAGAAAAACCGGCGAGGATCTTTCCGCCGGCGGAGCAGAAGCTGAAGCCAGCGGCGGAGGAGAGATGAGAGACGGTGAAGACAGAATACCTCGGAGGTCAGGCGGATCTGAGAGGGTGAGGGACGATTGTCACCGGAGTTGAGCTGAGCTTTGTGCAACAATTGATTTCATTACTCTTAATCGCAATAACACCTTACACAGAAAGAGAATGATCCAACAAAAATGCTGAATCCAACAGAACGTAAGTCATAACAAAACTAAAGCTGAAAGAGATAACATGATAAATTCAGAATTACAACACTCGGTTAATTCTTCCTTTTAAGATAGAGAAGGAGGCAGGATTGAGAGGACCCGAAAACATGTTCAGGAAACTTAAATACTTGCCCGAAGCTGTAGACAGAACATAACCAAACACCATGGATACAACAACCAAAACCCAGTCTACAAGAGTTTGAATTGTTGAGTTTTGGAGAGAGGCAGGCTGGACATAAGCTTTCTTTAAACCCAAGACCATCACATGATCAGAAAATGCTCGCAAGGCTAGAGCCAAGATAGAGCTTAACATAACTTGCTCCAAAAACGAGGAGAAGATTCACGACTTTTCAATCGAGTATATTTCACCTCTCAACAAGAGGGAAGACGGTGTATGATTCTCTTACTGCACAGGAAAGGATGGTGAAGAAATTCTTTCCCATAAGGAAAACAGAGTTAACACGTAGCTGAGCAAAGATGAGTCATTTACCTTATGACCGAAGCTCGGTACGGAATGTGTTAGCGCGTAACCGAGCAACTTTGATACGAGATATTTCTGGACAAAGCTCGTTACAGAAATACAACTCCGAACTGAGATTAGAGTGGAATCAAAGACGGGAACAAACTGTCCCGCTGTCCCTTCACCGGCAAGGAGTAGGATGAGATGCTCGAGATCAGACCTTTGGGAGGAGAAGATGGGCGCATGAGGCGAAACAAAGTGGATGGAGCACATCTGCATCCCAGAAAGAGGAGACCCCTGTCTTCAGGAGGAGAAGAGCAGAGGCAGAAAAACGACAACGCCGGTCGAGCAGATCTTGAAGCGGAAGATCACGAGGACCAAGAAGCAGAGAAAAACCGGCGAGGATCTTTCCGCCGGCGGAGCAGAAGCTGAAGCCAGCGGCGGAGGAGAGATGAGAGACGGTGAAGACAGAATACCTCGGAGGTCAGGCGGATCTGAGAGGGTGAGGGACGATTGTCACCGGAGTTGAGCTGAGCTTTGTGCAACAATTGATTTCATTACTCTTAATCGCAATAACACCTTACACAGAAAGAGAATGATCCAACAAAAATGCTGAATCCAACAGAACGTAAGTCATAACAAAACTAAAGCTGAAAGAGATAACATGATAAATTCAGAATTACAACACTCGGTTAATTCTTCCTTTTAAGATAGAGAAGGAGGCAGGATTGAGAGGACCCGAAAACATGTTCAGGAAACTTAAATACTTGCCCGAAGCTGTAGACAGAACATAACCAAACACCATGGATACAACAACCAAAACCCAGTCTACAAGAGTTTGAATTGTTGAGTTTTGGAGAGAGGCAGGCTGGACATAAGCTTTCTTTAAACCCAAGACCATCACATGATCAGAAAATGCTCGCAAGGCTAGAGCCAAGATAGAGCTTAACATAACTTGCTCCAAAAACGAGGAGAAGATTCACGACTTTTCAATCGAGTATATTTCACCTCTCAACAAGAGGGAAGACGGTGTATGATTCTCTTACTGCACAGGAAAGGATGGTGAAGAAATTCTTTCCCATAAGGAAAACAGAGTTAACACGTAGCTGAGCAAAGATGAGTCATTTACCTTATGACCGAAGCTCGGTACGGAATGTGTTAGCGCGTAACCGAGCAACTTTGATACGAGATATTTCTGGACAAAGCTCGTTACAGAAATACAACTCCGAACTGAGATTAGAGTGGAATCAAAGACGGGAACAAACTGTCCCGCTGTCCCTTCACCGGCAAGGAGTAGGATGAGATGCTCGAGATCAGACCTTTGGGAGGAGAAGATGGGCGCATGAGGCGAAACAAAGTGGATGGAGCACATCTGCATCCCAGAAAGAGGAGACCCCTGTCTTCAGGAGGAGAAGAGCAGAGGCAGAAAAACGACAACGCCGGTCGAGCAGATCTTGAAGCGGAAGATCACGAGGACCAAGAAGCAGAGAAAAACCGGCGAGGATCTTTCCGCCGGCGGAGCAGAAGCTGAAGCCAGCGGCGGAGGAGAGATGAGAGACGGTGAAGACAGAATACCTCGGAGGTCAGGCGGATCTGAGAGGGTGAGGGACGATTGTCACCGGAGTTGAGCTGAGCTTTGTGCAACAATTGATTTCATTACTCTTAATCGCAATAACACCTTACACAGAAAGAGAATGATCCAACAAAAATGCTGAATCCAACAGAACGTAAGTCATAACAAAACTAAAGCTGAAAGAGATAACATGATAAATTCAGAATTACAACACTCGGTTAATTCTTCCTTTTAAGATAGAGAAGGAGGCAGGATTGAGAGGACCCGAAAACATGTTCAGGAAACTTAAATACTTGCCCGAAGCTGTAGACAGAACATAACCAAACACCATGGATACAACAACCAAAACCCAGTCTACAAGAGTTTGAATTGTTGAGTTTTGGAGAGAGGCAGGCTGGACATAAGCTTTCTTTAAACCCAAGACCATCACATGATCAGAAAATGCTCGCAAGGCTAGAGCCAAGATAGAGCTTAACATAACTTGCTCCAAAAACGAGGAGAAGATTCACGACTTTTCAATCGAGTATATTTCACCTCTCAACAAGAGGGAAGACGGTGTATGATTCTCTTACTGCACAGGAAAGGATGGTGAAGAAATTCTTTCCCATAAGGAAAACAGAGTTAACACGTAGCTGAGCAAAGATGAGTCATTTACCTTATGACCGAAGCTCGGTACGGAATGTGTTAGCGCGTAACCGAGCAACTTTGATACGAGATATTTCTGGACAAAGCTCGTTACAGAAATACAACTCCGAACTGAGATTAGAGTGGAATCAAAGACGGGAACAAACTGTCCCGCTGTCCCTTCACCGGCAAGGAGTAGGATGAGATGCTCGAGATCAGACCTTTGGGAGGAGAAGATGGGCGCATGAGGCGAAACAAAGTGGATGGAGCACATCTGCATCCCAGAAAGAGGAGACCCCTGTCTTCAGGAGGAGAAGAGCAGAGGCAGAAAAACGACAACGCCGGTCGAGCAGATCTTGAAGCGGAAGATCACGAGGACCAAGAAGCAGAGAAAAACCGGCGAGGATCTTTCCGCCGGCGGAGCAGAAGCTGAAGCCAGCGGCGGAGGAGAGATGAGAGACGGTGAAGACAGAATACCTCGGAGGTCAGGCGGATCTGAGAGGGTGAGGGACGATTGTCACCGGAGTTGAGCTGAGCTTTGTGCAACAATTGATTTCATTACTCTTAATCGCAATAACACCTTACACAGAAAGAGAATGATCCAACAAAAATGCTGAATCCAACAGAACGTAAGTCATAACAAAACTAAAGCTGAAAGAGATAACATGATAAATTCAGAATTACAACACTCGGTTAATTCTTCCTTTTAAGATAGAGAAGGAGGCAGGATTGAGAGGACCCGAAAACATGTTCAGGAAACTTAAATACTTGCCCGAAGCTGTAGACAGAACATAACCAAACACCATGGATACAACAACCAAAACCCAGTCTACAAGAGTTTGAATTGTTGAGTTTTGGAGAGAGGCAGGCTGGACATAAGCTTTCTTTAAACCCAAGACCATCACATGATCAGAAAATGCTCGCAAGGCTAGAGCCAAGATAGAGCTTAACATAACTTGCTCCAAAAACGAGGAGAAGATTCACGACTTTTCAATCGAGTATATTTCACCTCTCAACAAGAGGGAAGACGGTGTATGATTCTCTTACTGCACAGGAAAGGATGGTGAAGAAATTCTTTCCCATAAGGAAAACAGAGTTAACACGTAGCTGAGCAAAGATGAGTCATTTACCTTATGACCGAAGCTCGGTACGGAATGTGTTAGCGCGTAACCGAGCAACTTTGATACGAGATATTTCTGGACAAAGCTCGTTACAGAAATACAACTCCGAACTGAGATTAGAGTGGAATCAAAGACGGGAACAAACTGTCCCGCTGTCCCTTCACCGGCAAGGAGTAGGATGAGATGCTCGAGATCAGACCTTTGGGAGGAGAAGATGGGCGCATGAGGCGAAACAAAGTGGATGGAGCACATCTGCATCCCAGAAAGAGGAGACCCCTGTCTTCAGGAGGAGAAGAGCAGAGGCAGAAAAACGACAACGCCGGTCGAGCAGATCTTGAAGCGGAAGATCACGAGGACCAAGAAGCAGAGAAAAACCGGCGAGGATCTTTCCGCCGGCGGAGCAGAAGCTGAAGCCAGCGGCGGAGGAGAGATGAGAGACGGTGAAGACAGAATACCTCGGAGGTCAGGCGGATCTGAGAGGGTGAGGGACGATTGTCACCGGAGTTGAGCTGAGCTTTGTGCAACAATTGATTTCATTACTCTTAATCGCAATAACACCTTACACAGAAAGAGAATGATCCAACAAAAATGCTGAATCCAACAGAACGTAAGTCATAACAAAACTAAAGCTGAAAGAGATAACATGATAAATTCAGAATTACAACACTCGGTTAATTCTTCCTTTTAAGATAGAGAAGGAGGCAGGATTGAGAGGACCCGAAAACATGTTCAGGAAACTTAAATACTTGCCCGAAGCTGTAGACAGAACATAACCAAACACCATGGATACAACAACCAAAACCCAGTCTACAAGAGTTTGAATTGTTGAGTTTTGGAGAGAGGCAGGCTGGACATAAGCTTTCTTTAAACCCAAGACCATCACATGATCAGAAAATGCTCGCAAGGCTAGAGCCAAGATAGAGCTTAACATAACTTGCTCCAAAAACGAGGAGAAGATTCACGACTTTTCAATCGAGTATATTTCACCTCTCAACAAGAGGGAAGACGGTGTATGATTCTCTTACTGCACAGGAAAGGATGGTGAAGAAATTCTTTCCCATAAGGAAAACAGAGTTAACACGTAGCTGAGCAAAGATGAGTCATTTACCTTATGACCGAAGCTCGGTACGGAATGTGTTAGCGCGTAACCGAGCAACTTTGATACGAGATATTTCTGGACAAAGCTCGTTACAGAAATACAACTCCGAACTGAGATTAGAGTGGAATCAAAGACGGGAACAAACTGTCCCGCTGTCCCTTCACCGGCAAGGAGTAGGATGAGATGCTCGAGATCAGACCTTTGGGAGGAGAAGATGGGCGCATGAGGCGAAACAAAGTGGATGGAGCACATCTGCATCCCAGAAAGAGGAGACCCCTGTCTTCAGGAGGAGAAGAGCAGAGGCAGAAAAACGACAACGCCGGTCGAGCAGATCTTGAAGCGGAAGATCACGAGGACCAAGAAGCAGAGAAAAACCGGCGAGGATCTTTCCGCCGGCGGAGCAGAAGCTGAAGCCAGCGGCGGAGGAGAGATGAGAGACGGTGAAGACAGAATACCTCGGAGGTCAGGCGGATCTGAGAGGGTGAGGGACGATTGTCACCGGAGTTGAGCTGAGCTTTGTGCAACAATTGATTTCATTACTCTTAATCGCAATAACACCTTACACAGAAAGAGAATGATCCAACAAAAATGCTGAATCCAACAGAACGTAAGTCATAACAAAACTAAAGCTGAAAGAGATAACATGATAAATTCAGAATTACAACACTCGGTTAATTCTTCCTTTTAAGATAGAGAAGGAGGCAGGATTGAGAGGACCCGAAAACATGTTCAGGAAACTTAAATACTTGCCCGAAGCTGTAGACAGAACATAACCAAACACCATGGATACAACAACCAAAACCCAGTCTACAAGAGTTTGAATTGTTGAGTTTTGGAGAGAGGCAGGCTGGACATAAGCTTTCTTTAAACCCAAGACCATCACATGATCAGAAAATGCTCGCAAGGCTAGAGCCAAGATAGAGCTTAACATAACTTGCTCCAAAAACGAGGAGAAGATTCACGACTTTTCAATCGAGTATATTTCACCTCTCAACAAGAGGGAAGACGGTGTATGATTCTCTTACTGCACAGGAAAGGATGGTGAAGAAATTCTTTCCCATAAGGAAAACAGAGTTAACACGTAGCTGAGCAAAGATGAGTCATTTACCTTATGACCGAAGCTCGGTACGGAATGTGTTAGCGCGTAACCGAGCAACTTTGATACGAGATATTTCTGGACAAAGCTCGTTACAGAAATACAACTCCGAACTGAGATTAGAGTGGAATCAAAGACGGGAACAAACTGTCCCGCTGTCCCTTCACCGGCAAGGAGTAGGATGAGATGCTCGAGATCAGACCTTTGGGAGGAGAAGATGGGCGCATGAGGCGAAACAAAGTGGATGGAGCACATCTGCATCCCAGAAAGAGGAGACCCCTGTCTTCAGGAGGAGAAGAGCAGAGGCAGAAAAACGACAACGCCGGTCGAGCAGATCTTGAAGCGGAAGATCACGAGGACCAAGAAGCAGAGAAAAACCGGCGAGGATCTTTCCGCCGGCGGAGCAGAAGCTGAAGCCAGCGGCGGAGGAGAGATGAGAGACGGTGAAGACAGAATACCTCGGAGGTCAGGCGGATCTGAGAGGGTGAGGGACGATTGTCACCGGAGTTGAGCTGAGCTTTGTGCAACAATTGATTTCATTACTCTTAATCGCAATAACACCTTACACAGAAAGAGAATGATCCAACAAAAATGCTGAATCCAACAGAACGTAAGTCATAACAAAACTAAAGCTGAAAGAGATAACATGATAAATTCAGAATTACAACACTCGGTTAATTCTTCCTTTTAAGATAGAGAAGGAGGCAGGATTGAGAGGACCCGAAAACATGTTCAGGAAACTTAAATACTTGCCCGAAGCTGTAGACAGAACATAACCAAACACCATGGATACAACAACCAAAACCCAGTCTACAAGAGTTTGAATTGTTGAGTTTTGGAGAGAGGCAGGCTGGACATAAGCTTTCTTTAAACCCAAGACCATCACATGATCAGAAAATGCTCGCAAGGCTAGAGCCAAGATAGAGCTTAACATAACTTGCTCCAAAAACGAGGAGAAGATTCACGACTTTTCAATCGAGTATATTTCACCTCTCAACAAGAGGGAAGACGGTGTATGATTCTCTTACTGCACAGGAAAGGATGGTGAAGAAATTCTTTCCCATAAGGAAAACAGAGTTAACACGTAGCTGAGCAAAGATGAGTCATTTACCTTATGACCGAAGCTCGGTACGGAATGTGTTAGCGCGTAACCGAGCAACTTTGATACGAGATATTTCTGGACAAAGCTCGTTACAGAAATACAACTCCGAACTGAGATTAGAGTGGAATCAAAGACGGGAACAAACTGTCCCGCTGTCCCTTCACCGGCAAGGAGTAGGATGAGATGCTCGAGATCAGACCTTTGGGAGGAGAAGATGGGCGCATGAGGCGAAACAAAGTGGATGGAGCACATCTGCATCCCAGAAAGAGGAGACCCCTGTCTTCAGGAGGAGAAGAGCAGAGGCAGAAAAACGACAACGCCGGTCGAGCAGATCTTGAAGCGGAAGATCACGAGGACCAAGAAGCAGAGAAAAACCGGCGAGGATCTTTCCGCCGGCGGAGCAGAAGCTGAAGCCAGCGGCGGAGGAGAGATGAGAGACGGTGAAGACAGAATACCTCGGAGGTCAGGCGGATCTGAGAGGGTGAGGGACGATTGTCACCGGAGTTGAGCTGAGCTTTGTGCAACAATTGATTTCATTACTCTTAATCGCAATAACACCTTACACAGAAAGAGAATGATCCAACAAAAATGCTGAATCCAACAGAACGTAAGTCATAACAAAACTAAAGCTGAAAGAGATAACATGATAAATTCAGAATTACAACACTCGGTTAATTCTTCCTTTTAAGATAGAGAAGGAGGCAGGATTGAGAGGACCCGAAAACATGTTCAGGAAACTTAAATACTTGCCCGAAGCTGTAGACAGAACATAACCAAACACCATGGATACAACAACCAAAACCCAGTCTACAAGAGTTTGAATTGTTGAGTTTTGGAGAGAGGCAGGCTGGACATAAGCTTTCTTTAAACCCAAGACCATCACATGATCAGAAAATGCTCGCAAGGCTAGAGCCAAGATAGAGCTTAACATAACTTGCTCCAAAAACGAGGAGAAGATTCACGACTTTTCAATCGAGTATATTTCACCTCTCAACAAGAGGGAAGACGGTGTATGATTCTCTTACTGCACAGGAAAGGATGGTGAAGAAATTCTTTCCCATAAGGAAAACAGAGTTAACACGTAGCTGAGCAAAGATGAGTCATTTACCTTATGACCGAAGCTCGGTACGGAATGTGTTAGCGCGTAACCGAGCAACTTTGATACGAGATATTTCTGGACAAAGCTCGTTACAGAAATACAACTCCGAAC
The DNA here is from genome assembly GCA_020283515.1 of Alliaria petiolata. Classification (NCBI taxonomy): domain Eukaryota; kingdom Viridiplantae; phylum Streptophyta; class Magnoliopsida; order Brassicales; family Brassicaceae; genus Alliaria; species Alliaria petiolata. The sequence continues at coordinate 63,154,625 of JAHZTW010000001.1, forward strand.
TGAGATTAGAGTGGAATCAAAGACGGGAACAAACTGTCCCGCTGTCCCTTCACCGGCAAGGAGTAGGATGAGATGCTCGAGATCAGACCTTTGGGAGGAGAAGATGGGCGCATGAGGCGAAACAAAGTGGATGGAGCACATCTGCATCCCAGAAAGAGGAGACCCCTGTCTTCAGGAGGAGAAGAGCAGAGGCAGAAAAACGACAACGCCGGTCGAGCAGATCTTGAAGCGGAAGATCACGAGGACCAAGAAGCAGAGAAAAACCGGCGAGGATCTTTCCGCCGGCGGAGCAGAAGCTGAAGCCAGCGGCGGAGGAGAGATGAGAGACGGTGAAGACAGAATACCTCGGAGGTCAGGCGGATCTGAGAGGGTGAGGGACGATTGTCACCGGAGTTGAGCTGAGCTTTGTGCAACAATTGATTTCATTACTCTTAATCGCAATAACACCTTACACAGAAAGAGAATGATCCAACAAAAATGCTGAATCCAACAGAACGTAAGTCATAACAAAACTAAAGCTGAAAGAGATAACATGATAAATTCAGAATTACAACACTCGGTTAATTCTTCCTTTTAAGATAGAGAAGGAGGCAGGATTGAGAGGACCCGAAAACATGTTCAGGAAACTTAAATACTTGCCCGAAGCTGTAGACAGAACATAACCAAACACCATGGATACAACAACCAAAACCCAGTCTACAAGAGTTTGAATTGTTGAGTTTTGGAGAGAGGCAGGCTGGACATAAGCTTTCTTTAAACCCAAGACCATCACATGATCAGAAAATGCTCGCAAGGCTAGAGCCAAGATAGAGCTTAACATAACTTGCTCCAAAAACGAGGAGAAGATTCACGACTTTTCAATCGAGTATATTTCACCTCTCAACAAGAGGGAAGACGGTGTATGATTCTCTTACTGCACAGGAAAGGATGGTGAAGAAATTCTTTCCCATAAGGAAAACAGAGTTAACACGTAGCTGAGCAAAGATGAGTCATTTACCTTATGACCGAAGCTCGGTACGGAATGTGTTAGCGCGTAACCGAGCAACTTTGATACGAGATATTTCTGGACAAAGCTCGTTACAGAAATACAACTCCGAACTGAGATTAGAGTGGAATCAAAGACGGGAACAAACTGTCCCGCTGTCCCTTCACCGGCAAGGAGTAGGATGAGATGCTCGAGATCAGACCTTTGGGAGGAGAAGATGGGCGCATGAGGCGAAACAAAGTGGATGGAGCACATCTGCATCCCAGAAAGAGGAGACCCCTGTCTTCAGGAGGAGAAGAGCAGAGGCAGAAAAACGACAACGCCGGTCGAGCAGATCTTGAAGCGGAAGATCACGAGGACCAAGAAGCAGAGAAAAACCGGCGAGGATCTTTCCGCCGGCGGAGCAGAAGCTGAAGCCAGCGGCGGAGGAGAGATGAGAGACGGTGAAGACAGAATACCTCGGAGGTCAGGCGGATCTGAGAGGGTGAGGGACGATTGTCACCGGAGTTGAGCTGAGCTTTGTGCAACAATTGATTTCATTACTCTTAATCGCAATAACACCTTACACAGAAAGAGAATGATCCAACAAAAATGCTGAATCCAACAGAACGTAAGTCATAACAAAACTAAAGCTGAAAGAGATAACATGATAAATTCAGAATTACAACACTCGGTTAATTCTTCCTTTTAAGATAGAGAAGGAGGCAGGATTGAGAGGACCCGAAAACATGTTCAGGAAACTTAAATACTTGCCCGAAGCTGTAGACAGAACATAACCAAACACCATGGATACAACAACCAAAACCCAGTCTACAAGAGTTTGAATTGTTGAGTTTTGGAGAGAGGCAGGCTGGACATAAGCTTTCTTTAAACCCAAGACCATCACATGATCAGAAAATGCTCGCAAGGCTAGAGCCAAGATAGAGCTTAACATAACTTGCTCCAAAAACGAGGAGAAGATTCACGACTTTTCAATCGAGTATATTTCACCTCTCAACAAGAGGGAAGACGGTGTATGATTCTCTTACTGCACAGGAAAGGATGGTGAAGAAATTCTTTCCCATAAGGAAAACAGAGTTAACACGTAGCTGAGCAAAGATGAGTCATTTACCTTATGACCGAAGCTCGGTACGGAATGTGTTAGCGCGTAACCGAGCAACTTTGATACGAGATATTTCTGGACAAAGCTCGTTACAGAAATACAACTCCGAACTGAGATTAGAGTGGAATCAAAGACGGGAACAAACTGTCCCGCTGTCCCTTCACCGGCAAGGAGTAGGATGAGATGCTCGAGATCAGACCTTTGGGAGGAGAAGATGGGCGCATGAGGCGAAACAAAGTGGATGGAGCACATCTGCATCCCAGAAAGAGGAGACCCCTGTCTTCAGGAGGAGAAGAGCAGAGGCAGAAAAACGACAACGCCGGTCGAGCAGATCTTGAAGCGGAAGATCACGAGGACCAAGAAGCAGAGAAAAACCGGCGAGGATCTTTCCGCCGGCGGAGCAGAAGCTGAAGCCAGCGGCGGAGGAGAGATGAGAGACGGTGAAGACAGAATACCTCGGAGGTCAGGCGGATCTGAGAGGGTGAGGGACGATTGTCACCGGAGTTGAGCTGAGCTTTGTGCAACAATTGATTTCATTACTCTTAATCGCAATAACACCTTACACAGAAAGAGAATGATCCAACAAAAATGCTGAATCCAACAGAACGTAAGTCATAACAAAACTAAAGCTGAAAGAGATAACATGATAAATTCAGAATTACAACACTCGGTTAATTCTTCCTTTTAAGATAGAGAAGGAGGCAGGATTGAGAGGACCCGAAAACATGTTCAGGAAACTTAAATACTTGCCCGAAGCTGTAGACAGAACATAACCAAACACCATGGATACAACAACCAAAACCCAGTCTACAAGAGTTTGAATTGTTGAGTTTTGGAGAGAGGCAGGCTGGACATAAGCTTTCTTTAAACCCAAGACCATCACATGATCAGAAAATGCTCGCAAGGCTAGAGCCAAGATAGAGCTTAACATAACTTGCTCCAAAAACGAGGAGAAGATTCACGACTTTTCAATCGAGTATATTTCACCTCTCAACAAGAGGGAAGACGGTGTATGATTCTCTTACTGCACAGGAAAGGATGGTGAAGAAATTCTTTCCCATAAGGAAAACAGAGTTAACACGTAGCTGAGCAAAGATGAGTCATTTACCTTATGACCGAAGCTCGGTACGGAATGTGTTAGCGCGTAACCGAGCAACTTTGATACGAGATATTTCTGGACAAAGCTCGTTACAGAAATACAACTCCGAACTGAGATTAGAGTGGAATCAAAGACGGGAACAAACTGTCCCGCTGTCCCTTCACCGGCAAGGAGTAGGATGAGATGCTCGAGATCAGACCTTTGGGAGGAGAAGATGGGCGCATGAGGCGAAACAAAGTGGATGGAGCACATCTGCATCCCAGAAAGAGGAGACCCCTGTCTTCAGGAGGAGAAGAGCAGAGGCAGAAAAACGACAACGCCGGTCGAGCAGATCTTGAAGCGGAAGATCACGAGGACCAAGAAGCAGAGAAAAACCGGCGAGGATCTTTCCGCCGGCGGAGCAGAAGCTGAAGCCAGCGGCGGAGGAGAGATGAGAGACGGTGAAGACAGAATACCTCGGAGGTCAGGCGGATCTGAGAGGGTGAGGGACGATTGTCACCGGAGTTGAGCTGAGCTTTGTGCAACAATTGATTTCATTACTCTTAATCGCAATAACACCTTACACAGAAAGAGAATGATCCAACAAAAATGCTGAATCCAACAGAACGTAAGTCATAACAAAACTAAAGCTGAAAGAGATAACATGATAAATTCAGAATTACAACACTCGGTTAATTCTTCCTTTTAAGATAGAGAAGGAGGCAGGATTGAGAGGACCCGAAAACATGTTCAGGAAACTTAAATACTTGCCCGAAGCTGTAGACAGAACATAACCAAACACCATGGATACAACAACCAAAACCCAGTCTACAAGAGTTTGAATTGTTGAGTTTTGGAGAGAGGCAGGCTGGACATAAGCTTTCTTTAAACCCAAGACCATCACATGATCAGAAAATGCTCGCAAGGCTAGAGCCAAGATAGAGCTTAACATAACTTGCTCCAAAAACGAGGAGAAGATTCACGACTTTTCAATCGAGTATATTTCACCTCTCAACAAGAGGGAAGACGGTGTATGATTCTCTTACTGCACAGGAAAGGATGGTGAAGAAATTCTTTCCCATAAGGAAAACAGAGTTAACACGTAGCTGAGCAAAGATGAGTCATTTACCTTATGACCGAAGCTCGGTACGGAATGTGTTAGCGCGTAACCGAGCAACTTTGATACGAGATATTTCTGGACAAAGCTCGTTACAGAAATACAACTCCGAACTGAGATTAGAGTGGAATCAAAGACGGGAACAAACTGTCCCGCTGTCCCTTCACCGGCAAGGAGTAGGATGAGATGCTCGAGATCAGACCTTTGGGAGGAGAAGATGGGCGCATGAGGCGAAACAAAGTGGATGGAGCACATCTGCATCCCAGAAAGAGGAGACCCCTGTCTTCAGGAGGAGAAGAGCAGAGGCAGAAAAACGACAACGCCGGTCGAGCAGATCTTGAAGCGGAAGATCACGAGGACCAAGAAGCAGAGAAAAACCGGCGAGGATCTTTCCGCCGGCGGAGCAGAAGCTGAAGCCAGCGGCGGAGGAGAGATGAGAGACGGTGAAGACAGAATACCTCGGAGGTCAGGCGGATCTGAGAGGGTGAGGGACGATTGTCACCGGAGTTGAGCTGAGCTTTGTGCAACAATTGATTTCATTACTCTTAATCGCAATAACACCTTACACAGAAAGAGAATGATCCAACAAAAATGCTGAATCCAACAGAACGTAAGTCATAACAAAACTAAAGCTGAAAGAGATAACATGATAAATTCAGAATTACAACACTCGGTTAATTCTTCCTTTTAAGATAGAGAAGGAGGCAGGATTGAGAGGACCCGAAAACATGTTCAGGAAACTTAAATACTTGCCCGAAGCTGTAGACAGAACATAACCAAACACCATGGATACAACAACCAAAACCCAGTCTACAAGAGTTTGAATTGTTGAGTTTTGGAGAGAGGCAGGCTGGACATAAGCTTTCTTTAAACCCAAGACCATCACATGATCAGAAAATGCTCGCAAGGCTAGAGCCAAGATAGAGCTTAACATAACTTGCTCCAAAAACGAGGAGAAGATTCACGACTTTTCAATCGAGTATATTTCACCTCTCAACAAGAGGGAAGACGGTGTATGATTCTCTTACTGCACAGGAAAGGATGGTGAAGAAATTCTTTCCCATAAGGAAAACAGAGTTAACACGTAGCTGAGCAAAGATGAGTCATTTACCTTATGACCGAAGCTCGGTACGGAATGTGTTAGCGCGTAACCGAGCAACTTTGATACGAGATATTTCTGGACAAAGCTCGTTACAGAAATACAACTCCGAACTGAGATTAGAGTGGAATCAAAGACGGGAACAAACTGTCCCGCTGTCCCTTCACCGGCAAGGAGTAGGATGAGATGCTCGAGATCAGACCTTTGGGAGGAGAAGATGGGCGCATGAGGCGAAACAAAGTGGATGGAGCACATCTGCATCCCAGAAAGAGGAGACCCCTGTCTTCAGGAGGAGAAGAGCAGAGGCAGAAAAACGACAACGCCGGTCGAGCAGATCTTGAAGCGGAAGATCACGAGGACCAAGAAGCAGAGAAAAACCGGCGAGGATCTTTCCGCCGGCGGAGCAGAAGCTGAAGCCAGCGGCGGAGGAGAGATGAGAGACGGTGAAGACAGAATACCTCGGAGGTCAGGCGGATCTGAGAGGGTGAGGGACGATTGTCACCGGAGTTGAGCTGAGCTTTGTGCAACAATTGATTTCATTACTCTTAATCGCAATAACACCTTACACAGAAAGAGAATGATCCAACAAAAATGCTGAATCCAACAGAACGTAAGTCATAACAAAACTAAAGCTGAAAGAGATAACATGATAAATTCAGAATTACAACACTCGGTTAATTCTTCCTTTTAAGATAGAGAAGGAGGCAGGATTGAGAGGACCCGAAAACATGTTCAGGAAACTTAAATACTTGCCCGAAGCTGTAGACAGAACATAACCAAACACCATGGATACAACAACCAAAACCCAGTCTACAAGAGTTTGAATTGTTGAGTTTTGGAGAGAGGCAGGCTGGACATAAGCTTTCTTTAAACCCAAGACCATCACATGATCAGAAAATGCTCGCAAGGCTAGAGCCAAGATAGAGCTTAACATAACTTGCTCCAAAAACGAGGAGAAGATTCACGACTTTTCAATCGAGTATATTTCACCTCTCAACAAGAGGGAAGACGGTGTATGATTCTCTTACTGCACAGGAAAGGATGGTGAAGAAATTCTTTCCCATAAGGAAAACAGAGTTAACACGTAGCTGAGCAAAGATGAGTCATTTACCTTATGACCGAAGCTCGGTACGGAATGTGTTAGCGCGTAACCGAGCAACTTTGATACGAGATATTTCTGGACAAAGCTCGTTACAGAAATACAACTCCGAACTGAGATTAGAGTGGAATCAAAGACGGGAACAAACTGTCCCGCTGTCCCTTCACCGGCAAGGAGTAGGATGAGATGCTCGAGATCAGACCTTTGGGAGGAGAAGATGGGCGCATGAGGCGAAACAAAGTGGATGGAGCACATCTGCATCCCAGAAAGAGGAGACCCCTGTCTTCAGGAGGAGAAGAGCAGAGGCAGAAAAACGACAACGCCGGTCGAGCAGATCTTGAAGCGGAAGATCACGAGGACCAAGAAGCAGAGAAAAACCGGCGAGGATCTTTCCGCCGGCGGAGCAGAAGCTGAAGCCAGCGGCGGAGGAGAGATGAGAGACGGTGAAGACAGAATACCTCGGAGGTCAGGCGGATCTGAGAGGGTGAGGGACGATTGTCACCGGAGTTGAGCTGAGCTTTGTGCAACAATTGATTTCATTACTCTTAATCGCAATAACACCTTACACAGAAAGAGAATGATCCAACAAAAATGCTGAATCCAACAGAACGTAAGTCATAACAAAACTAAAGCTGAAAGAGATAACATGATAAATTCAGAATTACAACACTCGGTTAATTCTTCCTTTTAAGATAGAGAAGGAGGCAGGATTGAGAGGACCCGAAAACATGTTCAGGAAACTTAAATACTTGCCCGAAGCTGTAGACAGAACATAACCAAACACCATGGATACAACAACCAAAACCCAGTCTACAAGAGTTTGAATTGTTGAGTTTTGGAGAGAGGCAGGCTGGACATAAGCTTTCTTTAAACCCAAGACCATCACATGATCAGAAAATGCTCGCAAGGCTAGAGCCAAGATAGAGCTTAACATAACTTGCTCCAAAAACGAGGAGAAGATTCACGACTTTTCAATCGAGTATATTTCACCTCTCAACAAGAGGGAAGACGGTGTATGATTCTCTTACTGCACAGGAAAGGATGGTGAAGAAATTCTTTCCCATAAGGAAAACAGAGTTAACACGTAGCTGAGCAAAGATGAGTCATTTACCTTATGACCGAAGCTCGGTACGGAATGTGTTAGCGCGTAACCGAGCAACTTTGATACGAGATATTTCTGGACAAAGCTCGTTACAGAAATACAACTCCGAACTGAGATTAGAGTGGAATCAAAGACGGGAACAAACTGTCCCGCTGTCCCTTCACCGGCAAGGAGTAGGATGAGATGCTCGAGATCAGACCTTTGGGAGGAGAAGATGGGCGCATGAGGCGAAACAAAGTGGATGGAGCACATCTGCATCCCAGAAAGAGGAGACCCCTGTCTTCAGGAGGAGAAGAGCAGAGGCAGAAAAACGACAACGCCGGTCGAGCAGATCTTGAAGCGGAAGATCACGAGGACCAAGAAGCAGAGAAAAACCGGCGAGGATCTTTCCGCCGGCGGAGCAGAAGCTGAAGCCAGCGGCGGAGGAGAGATGAGAGACGGTGAAGACAGAATACCTCGGAGGTCAGGCGGATCTGAGAGGGTGAGGGACGATTGTCACCGGAGTTGAGCTGAGCTTTGTGCAACAATTGATTTCATTACTCTTAATCGCAATAACACCTTACACAGAAAGAGAATGATCCAACAAAAATGCTGAATCCAACAGAACGTAAGTCATAACAAAACTAAAGCTGAAAGAGATAACATGATAAATTCAGAATTACAACACTCGGTTAATTCTTCCTTTTAAGATAGAGAAGGAGGCAGGATTGAGAGGACCCGAAAACATGTTCAGGAAACTTAAATACTTGCCCGAAGCTGTAGACAGAACATAACCAAACACCATGGATACAACAACCAAAACCCAGTCTACAAGAGTTTGAATTGTTGAGTTTTGGAGAGAGGCAGGCTGGACATAAGCTTTCTTTAAACCCAAGACCATCACATGATCAGAAAATGCTCGCAAGGCTAGAGCCAAGATAGAGCTTAACATAACTTGCTCCAAAAACGAGGAGAAGATTCACGACTTTTCAATCGAGTATATTTCACCTCTCAACAAGAGGGAAGACGGTGTATGATTCTCTTACTGCACAGGAAAGGATGGTGAAGAAATTCTTTCCCATAAGGAAAACAGAGTTAACACGTAGCTGAGCAAAGATGAGTCATTTACCTTATGACCGAAGCTCGGTACGGAATGTGTTAGCGCGTAACCGAGCAACTTTGATACGAGATATTTCTGGACAAAGCTCGTTACAGAAATACAACTCCGAACTGAGATTAGAGTGGAATCAAAGACGGGAACAAACTGTCCCGCTGTCCCTTCACCGGCAAGGAGTAGGATGAGATGCTCGAGATCAGACCTTTGGGAGGAGAAGATGGGCGCATGAGGCGAAACAAAGTGGATGGAGCACATCTGCATCCCAGAAAGAGGAGACCCCTGTCTTCAGGAGGAGAAGAGCAGAGGCAGAAAAACGACAACGCCGGTCGAGCAGATCTTGAAGCGGAAGATCACGAGGACCAAGAAGCAGAGAAAAACCGGCGAGGATCTTTCCGCCGGCGGAGCAGAAGCTGAAGCCAGCGGCGGAGGAGAGATGAGAGACGGTGAAGACAGAATACCTCGGAGGTCAGGCGGATCTGAGAGGGTGAGGGACGATTGTCACCGGAGTTGAGCTGAGCTTTGTGCAACAATTGATTTCATTACTCTTAATCGCAATAACACCTTACACAGAAAGAGAATGATCCAACAAAAATGCTGAATCCAACAGAACGTAAGTCATAACAAAACTAAAGCTGAAAGAGATAACATGATAAATTCAGAATTACAACACTCGGTTAATTCTTCCTTTTAAGATAGAGAAGGAGGCAGGATTGAGAGGACCCGAAAACATGTTCAGGAAACTTAAATACTTGCCCGAAGCTGTAGACAGAACATAACCAAACACCATGGATACAACAACCAAAACCCAGTCTACAAGAGTTTGAATTGTTGAGTTTTGGAGAGAGGCAGGCTGGACATAAGCTTTCTTTAAACCCAAGACCATCACATGATCAGAAAATGCTCGCAAGGCTAGAGCCAAGATAGAGCTTAACATAACTTGCTCCAAAAACGAGGAGAAGATTCACGACTTTTCAATCGAGTATATTTCACCTCTCAACAAGAGGGAAGACGGTGTATGATTCTCTTACTGCACAGGAAAGGATGGTGAAGAAATTCTTTCCCATAAGGAAAACAGAGTTAACACGTAGCTGAGCAAAGATGAGTCATTTACCTTATGACCGAAGCTCGGTACGGAATGTGTTAGCGCGTAACCGAGCAACTTTGATACGAGATATTTCTGGACAAAGCTCGTTACAGAAATACAACTCCGAACTGAGATTAGAGTGGAATCAAAGACGGGAACAAACTGTCCCGCTGTCCCTTCACCGGCAAGGAGTAGGATGAGATGCTCGAGATCAGACCTTTGGGAGGAGAAGATGGGCGCATGAGGCGAAACAAAGTGGATGGAGCACATCTGCATCCCAGAAAGAGGAGACCCCTGTCTTCAGGAGGAGAAGAGCAGAGGCAGAAAAACGACAACGCCGGTCGAGCAGATCTTGAAGCGGAAGATCACGAGGACCAAGAAGCAGAGAAAAACCGGCGAGGATCTTTCCGCCGGCGGAGCAGAAGCTGAAGCCAGCGGCGGAGGAGAGATGAGAGACGGTGAAGACAGAATACCTCGGAGGTCAGGCGGATCTGAGAGGGTGAGGGACGATTGTCACCGGAGTTGAGCTGAGCTTTGTGCAACAATTGATTTCATTACTCTTAATCGCAATAACACCTTACACAGAAAGAGAATGATCCAACAAAAATGCTGAATCCAACAGAACGTAAGTCATAACAAAACTAAAGCTGAAAGAGATAACATGATAAATTCAGAATTACAACACTCGGTTAATTCTTCCTTTTAAGATAGAGAAGGAGGCAGGATTGAGAGGACCCGAAAACATGTTCAGGAAACTTAAATACTTGCCCGAAGCTGTAGACAGAACATAACCAAACACCATGGATACAACAACCAAAACCCAGTCTACAAGAGTTTGAATTGTTGAGTTTTGGAGAGAGGCAGGCTGGACATAAGCTTTCTTTAAACCCAAGACCATCACATGATCAGAAAATGCTCGCAAGGCTAGAGCCAAGATAGAGCTTAACATAACTTGCTCCAAAAACGAGGAGAAGATTCACGACTTTTCAATCGAGTATATTTCACCTCTCAACAAGAGGGAAGACGGTGTATGATTCTCTTACTGCACAGGAAAGGATGGTGAAGAAATTCTTTCCCATAAGGAAAACAGAGTTAACACGTAGCTGAGCAAAGATGAGTCATTTACCTTATGACCGAAGCTCGGTACGGAATGTGTTAGCGCGTAACCGAGCAACTTTGATACGAGATATTTCTGGACAAAGCTCGTTACAGAAATACAACTCCGAACTGAGATTAGAGTGGAATCAAAGACGGGAACAAACTGTCCCGCTGTCCCTTCACCGGCAAGGAGTAGGATGAGATGCTCGAGATCAGACCTTTGGGAGGAGAAGATGGGCGCATGAGGCGAAACAAAGTGGATGGAGCACATCTGCATCCCAGAAAGAGGAGACCCCTGTCTTCAGGAGGAGAAGAGCAGAGGCAGAAAAACGACAACGCCGGTCGAGCAGATCTTGAAGCGGAAGATCACGAGGACCAAGAAGCAGAGAAAAACCGGCGAGGATCTTTCCGCCGGCGGAGCAGAAGCTGAAGCCAGCGGCGGAGGAGAGATGAGAGACGGTGAAGACAGAATACCTCGGAGGTCAGGCGGATCTGAGAGGGTGAGGGACGATTGTCACCGGAGTTGAGCTGAGCTTTGTGCAACAATTGATTTCATTACTCTTAATCGCAATAACACCTTACACAGAAAGAGAATGATCCAACAAAAATGCTGAATCCAACAGAACGTAAGTCATAACAAAACTAAAGCTGAAAGAGATAACATGATAAATTCAGAATTACAACACTCGGTTAATTCTTCCTTTTAAGATAGAGAAGGAGGCAGGATTGAGAGGACCCGAAAACATGTTCAGGAAACTTAAATACTTGCCCGAAGCTGTAGACAGAACATAACCAAACACCATGGATACAACAACCAAAACCCAGTCTACAAGAGTTTGAATTGTTGAGTTTTGGAGAGAGGCAGGCTGGACATAAGCTTTCTTTAAACCCAAGACCATCACATGATCAGAAAATGCTCGCAAGGCTAGAGCCAAGATAGAGCTTAACATAACTTGCTCCAAAAACGAGGAGAAGATTCACGACTTTTCAATCGAGTATATTTCACCTCTCAACAAGAGGGAAGACGGTGTATGATTCTCTTACTGCACAGGAAAGGATGGTGAAGAAATTCTTTCCCATAAGGAAAACAGAGTTAACACGTAGCTGAGCAAAGATGAGTCATTTACCTTATGACCGAAGCTCGGTACGGAATGTGTTAGCGCGTAACCGAGCAACTTTGATACGAGATATTTCTGGACAAAGCTCGTTACAGAAATACAACTCCGAACTGAGATTAGAGTGGAATCAAAGACGGGAACAAACTGTCCCGCTGTCCCTTCACCGGCAAGGAGTAGGATGAGATGCTCGAGATCAGACCTTTGGGAGGAGAAGATGGGCGCATGAGGCGAAACAAAGTGGATGGAGCACATCTGCATCCCAGAAAGAGGAGACCCCTGTCTTCAGGAGGAGAAGAGCAGAGGCAGAAAAACGACAACGCCGGTCGAGCAGATCTTGAAGCGGAAGATCACGAGGACCAAGAAGCAGAGAAAAACCGGCGAGGATCTTTCCGCCGGCGGAGCAGAAGCTGAAGCCAGCGGCGGAGGAGAGATGAGAGACGGTGAAGACAGAATACCTCGGAGGTCAGGCGGATCTGAGAGGGTGAGGGACGATTGTCACCGGAGTTGAGCTGAGCTTTGTGCAACAATTGATTTCATTACTCTTAATCGCAATAACACCTTACACAGAAAGAGAATGATCCAACAAAAATGCTGAATCCAACAGAACGTAAGTCATAACAAAACTAAAGCTGAAAGAGATAACATGATAAATTCAGAATTACAACACTCGGTTAATTCTTCCTTTTAAGATAGAGAAGGAGGCAGGATTGAGAGGACCCGAAAACATGTTCAGGAAACTTAAATACTTGCCCGAAGCTGTAGACAGAACATAACCAAACACCATGGATACAACAACCAAAACCCAGTCTACAAGAGTTTGAATTGTTGAGTTTTGGAGAGAGGCAGGCTGGACATAAGCTTTCTTTAAACCCAAGACCATCACATGATCAGAAAATGCTCGCAAGGCTAGAGCCAAGATAGAGCTTAACATAACTTGCTCCAAAAACGAGGAGAAGATTCACGACTTTTCAATCGAGTATATTTCACCTCTCAACAAGAGGGAAGACGGTGTATGATTCTCTTACTGCACAGGAAAGGATGGTGAAGAAATTCTTTCCCATAAGGAAAACAGAGTTAACACGTAGCTGAGCAAAGATGAGTCATTTACCTTATGACCGAAGCTCGGTACGGAATGTGTTAGCGCGTAACCGAGCAACTTTGATACGAGATATTTCTGGACAAAGCTCGTTACAGAAATACAACTCCGAACTGAGATTAGAGTGGAATCAAAGACGGGAACAAACTGTCCCGCTGTCCCTTCACCGGCAAGGAGTAGGATGAGATGCTCGAGATCAGACCTTTGGGAGGAGAAGATGGGCGCATGAGGCGAAACAAAGTGGATGGAGCACATCTGCATCCCAGAAAGAGGAGACCCCTGTCTTCAGGAGGAGAAGAGCAGAGGCAGAAAAACGACAACGCCGGTCGAGCAGATCTTGAAGCGGAAGATCACGAGGACCAAGAAGCAGAGAAAAACCGGCGAGGATCTTTCCGCCGGCGGAGCAGAAGCTGAAGCCAGCGGCGGAGGAGAGATGAGAGACGGTGAAGACAGAATACCTCGGAGGTCAGGCGGATCTGAGAGGGTGAGGGACGATTGTCACCGGAGTTGAGCTGAGCTTTGTGCAACAATTGATTTCATTACTCTTAATCGCAATAACACCTTACACAGAAAGAGAATGATCCAACAAAAATGCTGAATCCAACAGAACGTAAGTCATAACAAAACTAAAGCTGAAAGAGATAACATGATAAATTCAGAATTACAACACTCGGTTAATTCTTCCTTTTAAGATAGAGAAGGAGGCAGGATTGAGAGGACCCGAAAACATGTTCAGGAAACTTAAATACTTGCCCGAAGCTGTAGACAGAACATAACCAAACACCATGGATACAACAACCAAAACCCAGTCTACAAGAGTTTGAATTGTTGAGTTTTGGAGAGAGGCAGGCTGGACATAAGCTTTCTTTAAACCCAAGACCATCACATGATCAGAAAATGCTCGCAAGGCTAGAGCCAAGATAGAGCTTAACATAACTTGCTCCAAAAACGAGGAGAAGATTCACGACTTTTCAATCGAGTATATTTCACCTCTCAACAAGAGGGAAGACGGTGTATGATTCTCTTACTGCACAGGAAAGGATGGTGAAGAAATTCTTTCCCATAAGGAAAACAGAGTTAACACGTAGCTGAGCAAAGATGAGTCATTTACCTTATGACCGAAGCTCGGTACGGAATGTGTTAGCGCGTAACCGAGCAACTTTGATACGAGATATTTCTGGACAAAGCTCGTTACAGAAATACAACTCCGAACTGAGATTAGAGTGGAATCAAAGACGGGAACAAACTGTCCCGCTGTCCCTTCACCGGCAAGGAGTAGGATGAGATGCTCGAGATCAGACCTTTGGGAGGAGAAGATGGGCGCATGAGGCGAAACAAAGTGGATGGAGCACATCTGCATCCCAGAAAGAGGAGACCCCTGTCTTCAGGAGGAGAAGAGCAGAGGCAGAAAAACGACAACGCCGGTCGAGCAGATCTTGAAGCGGAAGATCACGAGGACCAAGAAGCAGAGAAAAACCGGCGAGGATCTTTCCGCCGGCGGAGCAGAAGCTGAAGCCAGCGGCGGAGGAGAGATGAGAGACGGTGAAGACAGAATACCTCGGAGGTCAGGCGGATCTGAGAGGGTGAGGGACGATTGTCACCGGAGTTGAGCTGAGCTTTGTGCAACAATTGATTTCATTACTCTTAATCGCAATAACACCTTACACAGAAAGAGAATGATCCAACAAAAATGCTGAATCCAACAGAACGTAAGTCATAACAAAACTAAAGCTGAAAGAGATAACATGATAAATTCAGAATTACAACACTCGGTTAATTCTTCCTTTTAAGATAGAGAAGGAGGCAGGATTGAGAGGACCCGAAAACATGTTCAGGAAACTTAAATACTTGCCCGAAGCTGTAGACAGAACATAACCAAACACCATGGATACAACAACCAAAACCCAGTCTACAAGAGTTTGAATTGTTGAGTTTTGGAGAGAGGCAGGCTGGACATAAGCTTTCTTTAAACCCAAGACCATCACATGATCAGAAAATGCTCGCAAGGCTAGAGCCAAGATAGAGCTTAACATAACTTGCTCCAAAAACGAGGAGAAGATTCACGACTTTTCAATCGAGTATATTTCACCTCTCAACAAGAGGGAAGACGGTGTATGATTCTCTTACTGCACAGGAAAGGATGGTGAAGAAATTCTTTCCCATAAGGAAAACAGAGTTAACACGTAGCTGAGCAAAGATGAGTCATTTACCTTATGACCGAAGCTCGGTACGGAATGTGTTAGCGCGTAACCGAGCAACTTTGATACGAGATATTTCTGGACAAAGCTCGTTACAGAAATACAACTCCGAACTGAGATTAGAGTGGAATCAAAGACGGGAACAAACTGTCCCGCTGTCCCTTCACCGGCAAGGAGTAGGATGAGATGCTCGAGATCAGACCTTTGGGAGGAGAAGATGGGCGCATGAGGCGAAACAAAGTGGATGGAGCACATCTGCATCCCAGAAAGAGGAGACCCCTGTCTTCAGGAGGAGAAGAGCAGAGGCAGAAAAACGACAACGCCGGTCGAGCAGATCTTGAAGCGGAAGATCACGAGGACCAAGAAGCAGAGAAAAACCGGCGAGGATCTTTCCGCCGGCGGAGCAGAAGCTGAAGCCAGCGGCGGAGGAGAGATGAGAGACGGTGAAGACAGAATACCTCGGAGGTCAGGCGGATCTGAGAGGGTGAGGGACGATTGTCACCGGAGTTGAGCTGAGCTTTGTGCAACAATTGATTTCATTACTCTTAATCGCAATAACACCTTACACAGAAAGAGAATGATCCAACAAAAATGCTGAATCCAACAGAACGTAAGTCATAACAAAACTAAAGCTGAAAGAGATAACATGATAAATTCAGAATTACAACACTCGGTTAATTCTTCCTTTTAAGATAGAGAAGGAGGCAGGATTGAGAGGACCCGAAAACATGTTCAGGAAACTTAAATACTTGCCCGAAGCTGTAGACAGAACATAACCAAACACCATGGATACAACAACCAAAACCCAGTCTACAAGAGTTTGAATTGTTGAGTTTTGGAGAGAGGCAGGCTGGACATAAGCTTTCTTTAAACCCAAGACCATCACATGATCAGAAAATGCTCGCAAGGCTAGAGCCAAGATAGAGCTTAACATAACTTGCTCCAAAAACGAGGAGAAGATTCACGACTTTTCAATCGAGTATATTTCACCTCTCAACAAGAGGGAAGACGGTGTATGATTCTCTTACTGCACAGGAAAGGATGGTGAAGAAATTCTTTCCCATAAGGAAAACAGAGTTAACACGTAGCTGAGCAAAGATGAGTCATTTACCTTATGACCGAAGCTCGGTACGGAATGTGTTAGCGCGTAACCGAGCAACTTTGATACGAGATATTTCTGGACAAAGCTCGTTACAGAAATACAACTCCGAACTGAGATTAGAGTGGAATCAAAGACGGGAACAAACTGTCCCGCTGTCCCTTCACCGGCAAGGAGTAGGATGAGATGCTCGAGATCAGACCTTTGGGAGGAGAAGATGGGCGCATGAGGCGAAACAAAGTGGATGGAGCACATCTGCATCCCAGAAAGAGGAGACCCCTGTCTTCAGGAGGAGAAGAGCAGAGGCAGAAAAACGACAACGCCGGTCGAGCAGATCTTGAAGCGGAAGATCACGAGGACCAAGAAGCAGAGAAAAACCGGCGAGGATCTTTCCGCCGGCGGAGCAGAAGCTGAAGCCAGCGGCGGAGGAGAGATGAGAGACGGTGAAGACAGAATACCTCGGAGGTCAGGCGGATCTGAGAGGGTGAGGGACGATTGTCACCGGAGTTGAGCTGAGCTTTGTGCAACAATTGATTTCATTACTCTTAATCGCAATAACACCTTACACAGAAAGAGAATGATCCAACAAAAATGCTGAATCCAACAGAACGTAAGTCATAACAAAACTAAAGCTGAAAGAGATAACATGATAAATTCAGAATTACAACACTCGGTTAATTCTTCCTTTTAAGATAGAGAAGGAGGCAGGATTGAGAGGACCCGAAAACATGTTCAGGAAACTTAAATACTTGCCCGAAGCTGTAGACAGAACATAACCAAACACCATGGATACAACAACCAAAACCCAGTCTACAAGAGTTTGAATTGTTGAGTTTTGGAGAGAGGCAGGCTGGACATAAGCTTTCTTTAAACCCAAGACCATCACATGATCAGAAAATGCTCGCAAGGCTAGAGCCAAGATAGAGCTTAACATAACTTGCTCCAAAAACGAGGAGAAGATTCACGACTTTTCAATCGAGTATATTTCACCTCTCAACAAGAGGGAAGACGGTGTATGATTCTCTTACTGCACAGGAAAGGATGGTGAAGAAATTCTTTCCCATAAGGAAAACAGAGTTAACACGTAGCTGAGCAAAGATGAGTCATTTACCTTATGACCGAAGCTCGGTACGGAATGTGTTAGCGCGTAACCGAGCAACTTTGATACGAGATATTTCTGGACAAAGCTCGTTACAGAAATACAACTCCGAACTGAGATTAGAGTGGAATCAAAGACGGGAACAAACTGTCCCGCTGTCCCTTCACCGGCAAGGAGTAGGATGAGATGCTCGAGATCAGACCTTTGGGAGGAGAAGATGGGCGCATGAGGCGAAACAAAGTGGATGGAGCACATCTGCATCCCAGAAAGAGGAGACCCCTGTCTTCAGGAGGAGAAGAGCAGAGGCAGAAAAACGACAACGCCGGTCGAGCAGATCTTGAAGCGGAAGATCACGAGGACCAAGAAGCAGAGAAAAACCGGCGAGGATCTTTCCGCCGGCGGAGCAGAAGCTGAAGCCAGCGGCGGAGGAGAGATGAGAGACGGTGAAGACAGAATACCTCGGAGGTCAGGCGGATCTGAGAGGGTGAGGGACGATTGTCACCGGAGTTGAGCTGAGCTTTGTGCAACAATTGATTTCATTACTCTTAATCGCAATAACACCTTACACAGAAAGAGAATGATCCAACAAAAATGCTGAATCCAACAGAACGTAAGTCATAACAAAACTAAAGCTGAAAGAGATAACATGATAAATTCAGAATTACAACACTCGGTTAATTCTTCCTTTTAAGATAGAGAAGGAGGCAGGATTGAGAGGACCCGAAAACATGTTCAGGAAACTTAAATACTTGCCCGAAGCTGTAGACAGAACATAACCAAACACCATGGATACAACAACCAAAACCCAGTCTACAAGAGTTTGAATTGTTGAGTTTTGGAGAGAGGCAGGCTGGACATAAGCTTTCTTTAAACCCAAGACCATCACATGATCAGAAAATGCTCGCAAGGCTAGAGCCAAGATAGAGCTTAACATAACTTGCTCCAAAAACGAGGAGAAGATTCACGACTTTTCAATCGAGTATATTTCACCTCTCAACAAGAGGGAAGACGGTGTATGATTCTCTTACTGCACAGGAAAGGATGGTGAAGAAATTCTTTCCCATAAGGAAAACAGAGTTAACACGTAGCTGAGCAAAGATGAGTCATTTACCTTATGACCGAAGCTCGGTACGGAATGTGTTAGCGCGTAACCGAGCAACTTTGATACGAGATATTTCTGGACAAAGCTCGTTACAGAAATACAACTCCGAACTGAGATTAGAGTGGAATCAAAGACGGGAACAAACTGTCCCGCTGTCCCTTCACCGGCAAGGAGTAGGATGAGATGCTCGAGATCAGACCTTTGGGAGGAGAAGATGGGCGCATGAGGCGAAACAAAGTGGATGGAGCACATCTGCATCCCAGAAAGAGGAGACCCCTGTCTTCAGGAGGAGAAGAGCAGAGGCAGAAAAACGACAACGCCGGTCGAGCAGATCTTGAAGCGGAAGATCACGAGGACCAAGAAGCAGAGAAAAACCGGCGAGGATCTTTCCGCCGGCGGAGCAGAAGCTGAAGCCAGCGGCGGAGGAGAGATGAGAGACGGTGAAGACAGAATACCTCGGAGGTCAGGCGGATCTGAGAGGGTGAGGGACGATTGTCACCGGAGTTGAGCTGAGCTTTGTGCAACAATTGATTTCATTACTCTTAATCGCAATAACACCTTACACAGAAAGAGAATGATCCAACAAAAATGCTGAATCCAACAGAACGTAAGTCATAACAAAACTAAAGCTGAAAGAGATAACATGATAAATTCAGAATTACAACACTCGGTTAATTCTTCCTTTTAAGATAGAGAAGGAGGCAGGATTGAGAGGACCCGAAAACATGTTCAGGAAACTTAAATACTTGCCCGAAGCTGTAGACAGAACATAACCAAACACCATGGATACAACAACCAAAACCCAGTCTACAAGAGTTTGAATTGTTGAGTTTTGGAGAGAGGCAGGCTGGACATAAGCTTTCTTTAAACCCAAGACCATCACATGATCAGAAAATGCTCGCAAGGCTAGAGCCAAGATAGAGCTTAACATAACTTGCTCCAAAAACGAGGAGAAGATTCACGACTTTTCAATCGAGTATATTTCACCTCTCAACAAGAGGGAAGACGGTGTATGATTCTCTTACTGCACAGGAAAGGATGGTGAAGAAATTCTTTCCCATAAGGAAAACAGAGTTAACACGTAGCTGAGCAAAGATGAGTCATTTACCTTATGACCGAAGCTCGGTACGGAATGTGTTAGCGCGTAACCGAGCAACTTTGATACGAGATATTTCTGGACAAAGCTCGTTACAGAAATACAACTCCGAACTGAGATTAGAGTGGAATCAAAGACGGGAACAAACTGTCCCGCTGTCCCTTCACCGGCAAGGAGTAGGATGAGATGCTCGAGATCAGACCTTTGGGAGGAGAAGATGGGCGCATGAGGCGAAACAAAGTGGATGGAGCACATCTGCATCCCAGAAAGAGGAGACCCCTGTCTTCAGGAGGAGAAGAGCAGAGGCAGAAAAACGACAACGCCGGTCGAGCAGATCTTGAAGCGGAAGATCACGAGGACCAAGAAGCAGAGAAAAACCGGCGAGGATCTTTCCGCCGGCGGAGCAGAAGCTGAAGCCAGCGGCGGAGGAGAGATGAGAGACGGTGAAGACAGAATACCTCGGAGGTCAGGCGGATCTGAGAGGGTGAGGGACGATTGTCACCGGAGTTGAGCTGAGCTTTGTGCAACAATTGATTTCATTACTCTTAATCGCAATAACACCTTACACAGAAAGAGAATGATCCAACAAAAATGCTGAATCCAACAGAACGTAAGTCATAACAAAACTAAAGCTGAAAGAGATAACATGATAAATTCAGAATTACAACACTCGGTTAATTCTTCCTTTTAAGATAGAGAAGGAGGCAGGATTGAGAGGACCCGAAAACATGTTCAGGAAACTTAAATACTTGCCCGAAGCTGTAGACAGAACATAACCAAACACCATGGATACAACAACCAAAACCCAGTCTACAAGAGTTTGAATTGTTGAGTTTTGGAGAGAGGCAGGCTGGACATAAGCTTTCTTTAAACCCAAGACCATCACATGATCAGAAAATGCTCGCAAGGCTAGAGCCAAGATAGAGCTTAACATAACTTGCTCCAAAAACGAGGAGAAGATTCACGACTTTTCAATCGAGTATATTTCACCTCTCAACAAGAGGGAAGACGGTGTATGATTCTCTTACTGCACAGGAAAGGATGGTGAAGAAATTCTTTCCCATAAGGAAAACAGAGTTAACACGTAGCTGAGCAAAGATGAGTCATTTACCTTATGACCGAAGCTCGGTACGGAATGTGTTAGCGCGTAACCGAGCAACTTTGATACGAGATATTTCTGGACAAAGCTCGTTACAGAAATACAACTCCGAACTGAGATTAGAGTGGAATCAAAGACGGGAACAAACTGTCCCGCTGTCCCTTCACCGGCAAGGAGTAGGATGAGATGCTCGAGATCAGACCTTTGGGAGGAGAAGATGGGCGCATGAGGCGAAACAAAGTGGATGGAGCACATCTGCATCCCAGAAAGAGGAGACCCCTGTCTTCAGGAGGAGAAGAGCAGAGGCAGAAAAACGACAACGCCGGTCGAGCAGATCTTGAAGCGGAAGATCACGAGGACCAAGAAGCAGAGAAAAACCGGCGAGGATCTTTCCGCCGGCGGAGCAGAAGCTGAAGCCAGCGGCGGAGGAGAGATGAGAGACGGTGAAGACAGAATACCTCGGAGGTCAGGCGGATCTGAGAGGGTGAGGGACGATTGTCACCGGAGTTGAGCTGAGCTTTGTGCAACAATTGATTTCATTACTCTTAATCGCAATAACACCTTACACAGAAAGAGAATGATCCAACAAAAATGCTGAATCCAACAGAACGTAAGTCATAACAAAACTAAAGCTGAAAGAGATAACATGATAAATTCAGAATTACAACACTCGGTTAATTCTTCCTTTTAAGATAGAGAAGGAGGCAGGATTGAGAGGACCCGAAAACATGTTCAGGAAACTTAAATACTTGCCCGAAGCTGTAGACAGAACATAACCAAACACCATGGATACAACAACCAAAACCCAGTCTACAAGAGTTTGAATTGTTGAGTTTTGGAGAGAGGCAGGCTGGACATAAGCTTTCTTTAAACCCAAGACCATCACATGATCAGAAAATGCTCGCAAGGCTAGAGCCAAGATAGAGCTTAACATAACTTGCTCCAAAAACGAGGAGAAGATTCACGACTTTTCAATCGAGTATATTTCACCTCTCAACAAGAGGGAAGACGGTGTATGATTCTCTTACTGCACAGGAAAGGATGGTGAAGAAATTCTTTCCCATAAGGAAAACAGAGTTAACACGTAGCTGAGCAAAGATGAGTCATTTACCTTATGACCGAAGCTCGGTACGGAATGTGTTAGCGCGTAACCGAGCAACTTTGATACGAGATATTTCTGGACAAAGCTCGTTACAGAAATACAACTCCGAACTGAGATTAGAGTGGAATCAAAGACGGGAACAAACTGTCCCGCTGTCCCTTCACCGGCAAGGAGTAGGATGAGATGCTCGAGATCAGACCTTTGGGAGGAGAAGATGGGCGCATGAGGCGAAACAAAGTGGATGGAGCACATCTGCATCCCAGAAAGAGGAGACCCCTGTCTTCAGGAGGAGAAGAGCAGAGGCAGAAAAACGACAACGCCGGTCGAGCAGATCTTGAAGCGGAAGATCACGAGGACCAAGAAGCAGAGAAAAACCGGCGAGGATCTTTCCGCCGGCGGAGCAGAAGCTGAAGCCAGCGGCGGAGGAGAGATGAGAGACGGTGAAGACAGAATACCTCGGAGGTCAGGCGGATCTGAGAGGGTGAGGGACGATTGTCACCGGAGTTGAGCTGAGCTTTGTGCAACAATTGATTTCATTACTCTTAATCGCAATAACACCTTACACAGAAAGAGAATGATCCAACAAAAATGCTGAATCCAACAGAACGTAAGTCATAACAAAACTAAAGCTGAAAGAGATAACATGATAAATTCAGAATTACAACACTCGGTTAATTCTTCCTTTTAAGATAGAGAAGGAGGCAGGATTGAGAGGACCCGAAAACATGTTCAGGAAACTTAAATACTTGCCCGAAGCTGTAGACAGAACATAACCAAACACCATGGATACAACAACCAAAACCCAGTCTACAAGAGTTTGAATTGTTGAGTTTTGGAGAGAGGCAGGCTGGACATAAGCTTTCTTTAAACCCAAGACCATCACATGATCAGAAAATGCTCGCAAGGCTAGAGCCAAGATAGAGCTTAACATAACTTGCTCCAAAAACGAGGAGAAGATTCACGACTTTTCAATCGAGTATATTTCACCTCTCAACAAGAGGGAAGACGGTGTATGATTCTCTTACTGCACAGGAAAGGATGGTGAAGAAATTCTTTCCCATAAGGAAAACAGAGTTAACACGTAGCTGAGCAAAGATGAGTCATTTACCTTATGACCGAAGCTCGGTACGGAATGTGTTAGCGCGTAACCGAGCAACTTTGATACGAGATATTTCTGGACAAAGCTCGTTACAGAAATACAACTCCGAACTGAGATTAGAGTGGAATCAAAGACGGGAACAAACTGTCCCGCTGTCCCTTCACCGGCAAGGAGTAGGATGAGATGCTCGAGATCAGACCTTTGGGAGGAGAAGATGGGCGCATGAGGCGAAACAAAGTGGATGGAGCACATCTGCATCCCAGAAAGAGGAGACCCCTGTCTTCAGGAGGAGAAGAGCAGAGGCAGAAAAACGACAACGCCGGTCGAGCAGATCTTGAAGCGGAAGATCACGAGGACCAAGAAGCAGAGAAAAACCGGCGAGGATCTTTCCGCCGGCGGAGCAGAAGCTGAAGCCAGCGGCGGAGGAGAGATGAGAGACGGTGAAGACAGAATACCTCGGAGGTCAGGCGGATCTGAGAGGGTGAGGGACGATTGTCACCGGAGTTGAGCTGAGCTTTGTGCAACAATTGATTTCATTACTCTTAATCGCAATAACACCTTACACAGAAAGAGAATGATCCAACAAAAATGCTGAATCCAACAGAACGTAAGTCATAACAAAACTAAAGCTGAAAGAGATAACATGATAAATTCAGAATTACAACACTCGGTTAATTCTTCCTTTTAAGATAGAGAAGGAGGCAGGATTGAGAGGACCCGAAAACATGTTCAGGAAACTTAAATACTTGCCCGAAGCTGTAGACAGAACATAACCAAACACCATGGATACAACAACCAAAACCCAGTCTACAAGAGTTTGAATTGTTGAGTTTTGGAGAGAGGCAGGCTGGACATAAGCTTTCTTTAAACCCAAGACCATCACATGATCAGAAAATGCTCGCAAGGCTAGAGCCAAGATAGAGCTTAACATAACTTGCTCCAAAAACGAGGAGAAGATTCACGACTTTTCAATCGAGTATATTTCACCTCTCAACAAGAGGGAAGACGGTGTATGATTCTCTTACTGCACAGGAAAGGATGGTGAAGAAATTCTTTCCCATAAGGAAAACAGAGTTAACACGTAGCTGAGCAAAGATGAGTCATTTACCTTATGACCGAAGCTCGGTACGGAATGTGTTAGCGCGTAACCGAGCAACTTTGATACGAGATATTTCTGGACAAAGCTCGTTACAGAAATACAACTCCGAACTGAGATTAGAGTGGAATCAAAGACGGGAACAAAC
Organism: Alliaria petiolata; assembly: GCA_020283515.1. NCBI lineage: Eukaryota > Viridiplantae > Streptophyta > Magnoliopsida > Brassicales > Brassicaceae > Alliaria > Alliaria petiolata. The sequence continues at coordinate 63,178,837 of JAHZTW010000001.1, forward strand.
TGTCCCGCTGTCCCTTCACCGGCAAGGAGTAGGATGAGATGCTCGAGATCAGACCTTTGGGAGGAGAAGATGGGCGCATGAGGCGAAACAAAGTGGATGGAGCACATCTGCATCCCAGAAAGAGGAGACCCCTGTCTTCAGGAGGAGAAGAGCAGAGGCAGAAAAACGACAACGCCGGTCGAGCAGATCTTGAAGCGGAAGATCACGAGGACCAAGAAGCAGAGAAAAACCGGCGAGGATCTTTCCGCCGGCGGAGCAGAAGCTGAAGCCAGCGGCGGAGGAGAGATGAGAGACGGTGAAGACAGAATACCTCGGAGGTCAGGCGGATCTGAGAGGGTGAGGGACGATTGTCACCGGAGTTGAGCTGAGCTTTGTGCAACAATTGATTTCATTACTCTTAATCGCAATAACACCTTACACAGAAAGAGAATGATCCAACAAAAATGCTGAATCCAACAGAACGTAAGTCATAACAAAACTAAAGCTGAAAGAGATAACATGATAAATTCAGAATTACAACACTCGGTTAATTCTTCCTTTTAAGATAGAGAAGGAGGCAGGATTGAGAGGACCCGAAAACATGTTCAGGAAACTTAAATACTTGCCCGAAGCTGTAGACAGAACATAACCAAACACCATGGATACAACAACCAAAACCCAGTCTACAAGAGTTTGAATTGTTGAGTTTTGGAGAGAGGCAGGCTGGACATAAGCTTTCTTTAAACCCAAGACCATCACATGATCAGAAAATGCTCGCAAGGCTAGAGCCAAGATAGAGCTTAACATAACTTGCTCCAAAAACGAGGAGAAGATTCACGACTTTTCAATCGAGTATATTTCACCTCTCAACAAGAGGGAAGACGGTGTATGATTCTCTTACTGCACAGGAAAGGATGGTGAAGAAATTCTTTCCCATAAGGAAAACAGAGTTAACACGTAGCTGAGCAAAGATGAGTCATTTACCTTATGACCGAAGCTCGGTACGGAATGTGTTAGCGCGTAACCGAGCAACTTTGATACGAGATATTTCTGGACAAAGCTCGTTACAGAAATACAACTCCGAACTGAGATTAGAGTGGAATCAAAGACGGGAACAAACTGTCCCGCTGTCCCTTCACCGGCAAGGAGTAGGATGAGATGCTCGAGATCAGACCTTTGGGAGGAGAAGATGGGCGCATGAGGCGAAACAAAGTGGATGGAGCACATCTGCATCCCAGAAAGAGGAGACCCCTGTCTTCAGGAGGAGAAGAGCAGAGGCAGAAAAACGACAACGCCGGTCGAGCAGATCTTGAAGCGGAAGATCACGAGGACCAAGAAGCAGAGAAAAACCGGCGAGGATCTTTCCGCCGGCGGAGCAGAAGCTGAAGCCAGCGGCGGAGGAGAGATGAGAGACGGTGAAGACAGAATACCTCGGAGGTCAGGCGGATCTGAGAGGGTGAGGGACGATTGTCACCGGAGTTGAGCTGAGCTTTGTGCAACAATTGATTTCATTACTCTTAATCGCAATAACACCTTACACAGAAAGAGAATGATCCAACAAAAATGCTGAATCCAACAGAACGTAAGTCATAACAAAACTAAAGCTGAAAGAGATAACATGATAAATTCAGAATTACAACACTCGGTTAATTCTTCCTTTTAAGATAGAGAAGGAGGCAGGATTGAGAGGACCCGAAAACATGTTCAGGAAACTTAAATACTTGCCCGAAGCTGTAGACAGAACATAACCAAACACCATGGATACAACAACCAAAACCCAGTCTACAAGAGTTTGAATTGTTGAGTTTTGGAGAGAGGCAGGCTGGACATAAGCTTTCTTTAAACCCAAGACCATCACATGATCAGAAAATGCTCGCAAGGCTAGAGCCAAGATAGAGCTTAACATAACTTGCTCCAAAAACGAGGAGAAGATTCACGACTTTTCAATCGAGTATATTTCACCTCTCAACAAGAGGGAAGACGGTGTATGATTCTCTTACTGCACAGGAAAGGATGGTGAAGAAATTCTTTCCCATAAGGAAAACAGAGTTAACACGTAGCTGAGCAAAGATGAGTCATTTACCTTATGACCGAAGCTCGGTACGGAATGTGTTAGCGCGTAACCGAGCAACTTTGATACGAGATATTTCTGGACAAAGCTCGTTACAGAAATACAACTCCGAACTGAGATTAGAGTGGAATCAAAGACGGGAACAAACTGTCCCGCTGTCCCTTCACCGGCAAGGAGTAGGATGAGATGCTCGAGATCAGACCTTTGGGAGGAGAAGATGGGCGCATGAGGCGAAACAAAGTGGATGGAGCACATCTGCATCCCAGAAAGAGGAGACCCCTGTCTTCAGGAGGAGAAGAGCAGAGGCAGAAAAACGACAACGCCGGTCGAGCAGATCTTGAAGCGGAAGATCACGAGGACCAAGAAGCAGAGAAAAACCGGCGAGGATCTTTCCGCCGGCGGAGCAGAAGCTGAAGCCAGCGGCGGAGGAGAGATGAGAGACGGTGAAGACAGAATACCTCGGAGGTCAGGCGGATCTGAGAGGGTGAGGGACGATTGTCACCGGAGTTGAGCTGAGCTTTGTGCAACAATTGATTTCATTACTCTTAATCGCAATAACACCTTACACAGAAAGAGAATGATCCAACAAAAATGCTGAATCCAACAGAACGTAAGTCATAACAAAACTAAAGCTGAAAGAGATAACATGATAAATTCAGAATTACAACACTCGGTTAATTCTTCCTTTTAAGATAGAGAAGGAGGCAGGATTGAGAGGACCCGAAAACATGTTCAGGAAACTTAAATACTTGCCCGAAGCTGTAGACAGAACATAACCAAACACCATGGATACAACAACCAAAACCCAGTCTACAAGAGTTTGAATTGTTGAGTTTTGGAGAGAGGCAGGCTGGACATAAGCTTTCTTTAAACCCAAGACCATCACATGATCAGAAAATGCTCGCAAGGCTAGAGCCAAGATAGAGCTTAACATAACTTGCTCCAAAAACGAGGAGAAGATTCACGACTTTTCAATCGAGTATATTTCACCTCTCAACAAGAGGGAAGACGGTGTATGATTCTCTTACTGCACAGGAAAGGATGGTGAAGAAATTCTTTCCCATAAGGAAAACAGAGTTAACACGTAGCTGAGCAAAGATGAGTCATTTACCTTATGACCGAAGCTCGGTACGGAATGTGTTAGCGCGTAACCGAGCAACTTTGATACGAGATATTTCTGGACAAAGCTCGTTACAGAAATACAACTCCGAACTGAGATTAGAGTGGAATCAAAGACGGGAACAAACTGTCCCGCTGTCCCTTCACCGGCAAGGAGTAGGATGAGATGCTCGAGATCAGACCTTTGGGAGGAGAAGATGGGCGCATGAGGCGAAACAAAGTGGATGGAGCACATCTGCATCCCAGAAAGAGGAGACCCCTGTCTTCAGGAGGAGAAGAGCAGAGGCAGAAAAACGACAACGCCGGTCGAGCAGATCTTGAAGCGGAAGATCACGAGGACCAAGAAGCAGAGAAAAACCGGCGAGGATCTTTCCGCCGGCGGAGCAGAAGCTGAAGCCAGCGGCGGAGGAGAGATGAGAGACGGTGAAGACAGAATACCTCGGAGGTCAGGCGGATCTGAGAGGGTGAGGGACGATTGTCACCGGAGTTGAGCTGAGCTTTGTGCAACAATTGATTTCATTACTCTTAATCGCAATAACACCTTACACAGAAAGAGAATGATCCAACAAAAATGCTGAATCCAACAGAACGTAAGTCATAACAAAACTAAAGCTGAAAGAGATAACATGATAAATTCAGAATTACAACACTCGGTTAATTCTTCCTTTTAAGATAGAGAAGGAGGCAGGATTGAGAGGACCCGAAAACATGTTCAGGAAACTTAAATACTTGCCCGAAGCTGTAGACAGAACATAACCAAACACCATGGATACAACAACCAAAACCCAGTCTACAAGAGTTTGAATTGTTGAGTTTTGGAGAGAGGCAGGCTGGACATAAGCTTTCTTTAAACCCAAGACCATCACATGATCAGAAAATGCTCGCAAGGCTAGAGCCAAGATAGAGCTTAACATAACTTGCTCCAAAAACGAGGAGAAGATTCACGACTTTTCAATCGAGTATATTTCACCTCTCAACAAGAGGGAAGACGGTGTATGATTCTCTTACTGCACAGGAAAGGATGGTGAAGAAATTCTTTCCCATAAGGAAAACAGAGTTAACACGTAGCTGAGCAAAGATGAGTCATTTACCTTATGACCGAAGCTCGGTACGGAATGTGTTAGCGCGTAACCGAGCAACTTTGATACGAGATATTTCTGGACAAAGCTCGTTACAGAAATACAACTCCGAACTGAGATTAGAGTGGAATCAAAGACGGGAACAAACTGTCCCGCTGTCCCTTCACCGGCAAGGAGTAGGATGAGATGCTCGAGATCAGACCTTTGGGAGGAGAAGATGGGCGCATGAGGCGAAACAAAGTGGATGGAGCACATCTGCATCCCAGAAAGAGGAGACCCCTGTCTTCAGGAGGAGAAGAGCAGAGGCAGAAAAACGACAACGCCGGTCGAGCAGATCTTGAAGCGGAAGATCACGAGGACCAAGAAGCAGAGAAAAACCGGCGAGGATCTTTCCGCCGGCGGAGCAGAAGCTGAAGCCAGCGGCGGAGGAGAGATGAGAGACGGTGAAGACAGAATACCTCGGAGGTCAGGCGGATCTGAGAGGGTGAGGGACGATTGTCACCGGAGTTGAGCTGAGCTTTGTGCAACAATTGATTTCATTACTCTTAATCGCAATAACACCTTACACAGAAAGAGAATGATCCAACAAAAATGCTGAATCCAACAGAACGTAAGTCATAACAAAACTAAAGCTGAAAGAGATAACATGATAAATTCAGAATTACAACACTCGGTTAATTCTTCCTTTTAAGATAGAGAAGGAGGCAGGATTGAGAGGACCCGAAAACATGTTCAGGAAACTTAAATACTTGCCCGAAGCTGTAGACAGAACATAACCAAACACCATGGATACAACAACCAAAACCCAGTCTACAAGAGTTTGAATTGTTGAGTTTTGGAGAGAGGCAGGCTGGACATAAGCTTTCTTTAAACCCAAGACCATCACATGATCAGAAAATGCTCGCAAGGCTAGAGCCAAGATAGAGCTTAACATAACTTGCTCCAAAAACGAGGAGAAGATTCACGACTTTTCAATCGAGTATATTTCACCTCTCAACAAGAGGGAAGACGGTGTATGATTCTCTTACTGCACAGGAAAGGATGGTGAAGAAATTCTTTCCCATAAGGAAAACAGAGTTAACACGTAGCTGAGCAAAGATGAGTCATTTACCTTATGACCGAAGCTCGGTACGGAATGTGTTAGCGCGTAACCGAGCAACTTTGATACGAGATATTTCTGGACAAAGCTCGTTACAGAAATACAACTCCGAACTGAGATTAGAGTGGAATCAAAGACGGGAACAAACTGTCCCGCTGTCCCTTCACCGGCAAGGAGTAGGATGAGATGCTCGAGATCAGACCTTTGGGAGGAGAAGATGGGCGCATGAGGCGAAACAAAGTGGATGGAGCACATCTGCATCCCAGAAAGAGGAGACCCCTGTCTTCAGGAGGAGAAGAGCAGAGGCAGAAAAACGACAACGCCGGTCGAGCAGATCTTGAAGCGGAAGATCACGAGGACCAAGAAGCAGAGAAAAACCGGCGAGGATCTTTCCGCCGGCGGAGCAGAAGCTGAAGCCAGCGGCGGAGGAGAGATGAGAGACGGTGAAGACAGAATACCTCGGAGGTCAGGCGGATCTGAGAGGGTGAGGGACGATTGTCACCGGAGTTGAGCTGAGCTTTGTGCAACAATTGATTTCATTACTCTTAATCGCAATAACACCTTACACAGAAAGAGAATGATCCAACAAAAATGCTGAATCCAACAGAACGTAAGTCATAACAAAACTAAAGCTGAAAGAGATAACATGATAAATTCAGAATTACAACACTCGGTTAATTCTTCCTTTTAAGATAGAGAAGGAGGCAGGATTGAGAGGACCCGAAAACATGTTCAGGAAACTTAAATACTTGCCCGAAGCTGTAGACAGAACATAACCAAACACCATGGATACAACAACCAAAACCCAGTCTACAAGAGTTTGAATTGTTGAGTTTTGGAGAGAGGCAGGCTGGACATAAGCTTTCTTTAAACCCAAGACCATCACATGATCAGAAAATGCTCGCAAGGCTAGAGCCAAGATAGAGCTTAACATAACTTGCTCCAAAAACGAGGAGAAGATTCACGACTTTTCAATCGAGTATATTTCACCTCTCAACAAGAGGGAAGACGGTGTATGATTCTCTTACTGCACAGGAAAGGATGGTGAAGAAATTCTTTCCCATAAGGAAAACAGAGTTAACACGTAGCTGAGCAAAGATGAGTCATTTACCTTATGACCGAAGCTCGGTACGGAATGTGTTAGCGCGTAACCGAGCAACTTTGATACGAGATATTTCTGGACAAAGCTCGTTACAGAAATACAACTCCGAACTGAGATTAGAGTGGAATCAAAGACGGGAACAAACTGTCCCGCTGTCCCTTCACCGGCAAGGAGTAGGATGAGATGCTCGAGATCAGACCTTTGGGAGGAGAAGATGGGCGCATGAGGCGAAACAAAGTGGATGGAGCACATCTGCATCCCAGAAAGAGGAGACCCCTGTCTTCAGGAGGAGAAGAGCAGAGGCAGAAAAACGACAACGCCGGTCGAGCAGATCTTGAAGCGGAAGATCACGAGGACCAAGAAGCAGAGAAAAACCGGCGAGGATCTTTCCGCCGGCGGAGCAGAAGCTGAAGCCAGCGGCGGAGGAGAGATGAGAGACGGTGAAGACAGAATACCTCGGAGGTCAGGCGGATCTGAGAGGGTGAGGGACGATTGTCACCGGAGTTGAGCTGAGCTTTGTGCAACAATTGATTTCATTACTCTTAATCGCAATAACACCTTACACAGAAAGAGAATGATCCAACAAAAATGCTGAATCCAACAGAACGTAAGTCATAACAAAACTAAAGCTGAAAGAGATAACATGATAAATTCAGAATTACAACACTCGGTTAATTCTTCCTTTTAAGATAGAGAAGGAGGCAGGATTGAGAGGACCCGAAAACATGTTCAGGAAACTTAAATACTTGCCCGAAGCTGTAGACAGAACATAACCAAACACCATGGATACAACAACCAAAACCCAGTCTACAAGAGTTTGAATTGTTGAGTTTTGGAGAGAGGCAGGCTGGACATAAGCTTTCTTTAAACCCAAGACCATCACATGATCAGAAAATGCTCGCAAGGCTAGAGCCAAGATAGAGCTTAACATAACTTGCTCCAAAAACGAGGAGAAGATTCACGACTTTTCAATCGAGTATATTTCACCTCTCAACAAGAGGGAAGACGGTGTATGATTCTCTTACTGCACAGGAAAGGATGGTGAAGAAATTCTTTCCCATAAGGAAAACAGAGTTAACACGTAGCTGAGCAAAGATGAGTCATTTACCTTATGACCGAAGCTCGGTACGGAATGTGTTAGCGCGTAACCGAGCAACTTTGATACGAGATATTTCTGGACAAAGCTCGTTACAGAAATACAACTCCGAACTGAGATTAGAGTGGAATCAAAGACGGGAACAAACTGTCCCGCTGTCCCTTCACCGGCAAGGAGTAGGATGAGATGCTCGAGATCAGACCTTTGGGAGGAGAAGATGGGCGCATGAGGCGAAACAAAGTGGATGGAGCACATCTGCATCCCAGAAAGAGGAGACCCCTGTCTTCAGGAGGAGAAGAGCAGAGGCAGAAAAACGACAACGCCGGTCGAGCAGATCTTGAAGCGGAAGATCACGAGGACCAAGAAGCAGAGAAAAACCGGCGAGGATCTTTCCGCCGGCGGAGCAGAAGCTGAAGCCAGCGGCGGAGGAGAGATGAGAGACGGTGAAGACAGAATACCTCGGAGGTCAGGCGGATCTGAGAGGGTGAGGGACGATTGTCACCGGAGTTGAGCTGAGCTTTGTGCAACAATTGATTTCATTACTCTTAATCGCAATAACACCTTACACAGAAAGAGAATGATCCAACAAAAATGCTGAATCCAACAGAACGTAAGTCATAACAAAACTAAAGCTGAAAGAGATAACATGATAAATTCAGAATTACAACACTCGGTTAATTCTTCCTTTTAAGATAGAGAAGGAGGCAGGATTGAGAGGACCCGAAAACATGTTCAGGAAACTTAAATACTTGCCCGAAGCTGTAGACAGAACATAACCAAACACCATGGATACAACAACCAAAACCCAGTCTACAAGAGTTTGAATTGTTGAGTTTTGGAGAGAGGCAGGCTGGACATAAGCTTTCTTTAAACCCAAGACCATCACATGATCAGAAAATGCTCGCAAGGCTAGAGCCAAGATAGAGCTTAACATAACTTGCTCCAAAAACGAGGAGAAGATTCACGACTTTTCAATCGAGTATATTTCACCTCTCAACAAGAGGGAAGACGGTGTATGATTCTCTTACTGCACAGGAAAGGATGGTGAAGAAATTCTTTCCCATAAGGAAAACAGAGTTAACACGTAGCTGAGCAAAGATGAGTCATTTACCTTATGACCGAAGCTCGGTACGGAATGTGTTAGCGCGTAACCGAGCAACTTTGATACGAGATATTTCTGGACAAAGCTCGTTACAGAAATACAACTCCGAACTGAGATTAGAGTGGAATCAAAGACGGGAACAAACTGTCCCGCTGTCCCTTCACCGGCAAGGAGTAGGATGAGATGCTCGAGATCAGACCTTTGGGAGGAGAAGATGGGCGCATGAGGCGAAACAAAGTGGATGGAGCACATCTGCATCCCAGAAAGAGGAGACCCCTGTCTTCAGGAGGAGAAGAGCAGAGGCAGAAAAACGACAACGCCGGTCGAGCAGATCTTGAAGCGGAAGATCACGAGGACCAAGAAGCAGAGAAAAACCGGCGAGGATCTTTCCGCCGGCGGAGCAGAAGCTGAAGCCAGCGGCGGAGGAGAGATGAGAGACGGTGAAGACAGAATACCTCGGAGGTCAGGCGGATCTGAGAGGGTGAGGGACGATTGTCACCGGAGTTGAGCTGAGCTTTGTGCAACAATTGATTTCATTACTCTTAATCGCAATAACACCTTACACAGAAAGAGAATGATCCAACAAAAATGCTGAATCCAACAGAACGTAAGTCATAACAAAACTAAAGCTGAAAGAGATAACATGATAAATTCAGAATTACAACACTCGGTTAATTCTTCCTTTTAAGATAGAGAAGGAGGCAGGATTGAGAGGACCCGAAAACATGTTCAGGAAACTTAAATACTTGCCCGAAGCTGTAGACAGAACATAACCAAACACCATGGATACAACAACCAAAACCCAGTCTACAAGAGTTTGAATTGTTGAGTTTTGGAGAGAGGCAGGCTGGACATAAGCTTTCTTTAAACCCAAGACCATCACATGATCAGAAAATGCTCGCAAGGCTAGAGCCAAGATAGAGCTTAACATAACTTGCTCCAAAAACGAGGAGAAGATTCACGACTTTTCAATCGAGTATATTTCACCTCTCAACAAGAGGGAAGACGGTGTATGATTCTCTTACTGCACAGGAAAGGATGGTGAAGAAATTCTTTCCCATAAGGAAAACAGAGTTAACACGTAGCTGAGCAAAGATGAGTCATTTACCTTATGACCGAAGCTCGGTACGGAATGTGTTAGCGCGTAACCGAGCAACTTTGATACGAGATATTTCTGGACAAAGCTCGTTACAGAAATACAACTCCGAACTGAGATTAGAGTGGAATCAAAGACGGGAACAAACTGTCCCGCTGTCCCTTCACCGGCAAGGAGTAGGATGAGATGCTCGAGATCAGACCTTTGGGAGGAGAAGATGGGCGCATGAGGCGAAACAAAGTGGATGGAGCACATCTGCATCCCAGAAAGAGGAGACCCCTGTCTTCAGGAGGAGAAGAGCAGAGGCAGAAAAACGACAACGCCGGTCGAGCAGATCTTGAAGCGGAAGATCACGAGGACCAAGAAGCAGAGAAAAACCGGCGAGGATCTTTCCGCCGGCGGAGCAGAAGCTGAAGCCAGCGGCGGAGGAGAGATGAGAGACGGTGAAGACAGAATACCTCGGAGGTCAGGCGGATCTGAGAGGGTGAGGGACGATTGTCACCGGAGTTGAGCTGAGCTTTGTGCAACAATTGATTTCATTACTCTTAATCGCAATAACACCTTACACAGAAAGAGAATGATCCAACAAAAATGCTGAATCCAACAGAACGTAAGTCATAACAAAACTAAAGCTGAAAGAGATAACATGATAAATTCAGAATTACAACACTCGGTTAATTCTTCCTTTTAAGATAGAGAAGGAGGCAGGATTGAGAGGACCCGAAAACATGTTCAGGAAACTTAAATACTTGCCCGAAGCTGTAGACAGAACATAACCAAACACCATGGATACAACAACCAAAACCCAGTCTACAAGAGTTTGAATTGTTGAGTTTTGGAGAGAGGCAGGCTGGACATAAGCTTTCTTTAAACCCAAGACCATCACATGATCAGAAAATGCTCGCAAGGCTAGAGCCAAGATAGAGCTTAACATAACTTGCTCCAAAAACGAGGAGAAGATTCACGACTTTTCAATCGAGTATATTTCACCTCTCAACAAGAGGGAAGACGGTGTATGATTCTCTTACTGCACAGGAAAGGATGGTGAAGAAATTCTTTCCCATAAGGAAAACAGAGTTAACACGTAGCTGAGCAAAGATGAGTCATTTACCTTATGACCGAAGCTCGGTACGGAATGTGTTAGCGCGTAACCGAGCAACTTTGATACGAGATATTTCTGGACAAAGCTCGTTACAGAAATACAACTCCGAACTGAGATTAGAGTGGAATCAAAGACGGGAACAAACTGTCCCGCTGTCCCTTCACCGGCAAGGAGTAGGATGAGATGCTCGAGATCAGACCTTTGGGAGGAGAAGATGGGCGCATGAGGCGAAACAAAGTGGATGGAGCACATCTGCATCCCAGAAAGAGGAGACCCCTGTCTTCAGGAGGAGAAGAGCAGAGGCAGAAAAACGACAACGCCGGTCGAGCAGATCTTGAAGCGGAAGATCACGAGGACCAAGAAGCAGAGAAAAACCGGCGAGGATCTTTCCGCCGGCGGAGCAGAAGCTGAAGCCAGCGGCGGAGGAGAGATGAGAGACGGTGAAGACAGAATACCTCGGAGGTCAGGCGGATCTGAGAGGGTGAGGGACGATTGTCACCGGAGTTGAGCTGAGCTTTGTGCAACAATTGATTTCATTACTCTTAATCGCAATAACACCTTACACAGAAAGAGAATGATCCAACAAAAATGCTGAATCCAACAGAACGTAAGTCATAACAAAACTAAAGCTGAAAGAGATAACATGATAAATTCAGAATTACAACACTCGGTTAATTCTTCCTTTTAAGATAGAGAAGGAGGCAGGATTGAGAGGACCCGAAAACATGTTCAGGAAACTTAAATACTTGCCCGAAGCTGTAGACAGAACATAACCAAACACCATGGATACAACAACCAAAACCCAGTCTACAAGAGTTTGAATTGTTGAGTTTTGGAGAGAGGCAGGCTGGACATAAGCTTTCTTTAAACCCAAGACCATCACATGATCAGAAAATGCTCGCAAGGCTAGAGCCAAGATAGAGCTTAACATAACTTGCTCCAAAAACGAGGAGAAGATTCACGACTTTTCAATCGAGTATATTTCACCTCTCAACAAGAGGGAAGACGGTGTATGATTCTCTTACTGCACAGGAAAGGATGGTGAAGAAATTCTTTCCCATAAGGAAAACAGAGTTAACACGTAGCTGAGCAAAGATGAGTCATTTACCTTATGACCGAAGCTCGGTACGGAATGTGTTAGCGCGTAACCGAGCAACTTTGATACGAGATATTTCTGGACAAAGCTCGTTACAGAAATACAACTCCGAACTGAGATTAGAGTGGAATCAAAGACGGGAACAAACTGTCCCGCTGTCCCTTCACCGGCAAGGAGTAGGATGAGATGCTCGAGATCAGACCTTTGGGAGGAGAAGATGGGCGCATGAGGCGAAACAAAGTGGATGGAGCACATCTGCATCCCAGAAAGAGGAGACCCCTGTCTTCAGGAGGAGAAGAGCAGAGGCAGAAAAACGACAACGCCGGTCGAGCAGATCTTGAAGCGGAAGATCACGAGGACCAAGAAGCAGAGAAAAACCGGCGAGGATCTTTCCGCCGGCGGAGCAGAAGCTGAAGCCAGCGGCGGAGGAGAGATGAGAGACGGTGAAGACAGAATACCTCGGAGGTCAGGCGGATCTGAGAGGGTGAGGGACGATTGTCACCGGAGTTGAGCTGAGCTTTGTGCAACAATTGATTTCATTACTCTTAATCGCAATAACACCTTACACAGAAAGAGAATGATCCAACAAAAATGCTGAATCCAACAGAACGTAAGTCATAACAAAACTAAAGCTGAAAGAGATAACATGATAAATTCAGAATTACAACACTCGGTTAATTCTTCCTTTTAAGATAGAGAAGGAGGCAGGATTGAGAGGACCCGAAAACATGTTCAGGAAACTTAAATACTTGCCCGAAGCTGTAGACAGAACATAACCAAACACCATGGATACAACAACCAAAACCCAGTCTACAAGAGTTTGAATTGTTGAGTTTTGGAGAGAGGCAGGCTGGACATAAGCTTTCTTTAAACCCAAGACCATCACATGATCAGAAAATGCTCGCAAGGCTAGAGCCAAGATAGAGCTTAACATAACTTGCTCCAAAAACGAGGAGAAGATTCACGACTTTTCAATCGAGTATATTTCACCTCTCAACAAGAGGGAAGACGGTGTATGATTCTCTTACTGCACAGGAAAGGATGGTGAAGAAATTCTTTCCCATAAGGAAAACAGAGTTAACACGTAGCTGAGCAAAGATGAGTCATTTACCTTATGACCGAAGCTCGGTACGGAATGTGTTAGCGCGTAACCGAGCAACTTTGATACGAGATATTTCTGGACAAAGCTCGTTACAGAAATACAACTCCGAACTGAGATTAGAGTGGAATCAAAGACGGGAACAAACTGTCCCGCTGTCCCTTCACCGGCAAGGAGTAGGATGAGATGCTCGAGATCAGACCTTTGGGAGGAGAAGATGGGCGCATGAGGCGAAACAAAGTGGATGGAGCACATCTGCATCCCAGAAAGAGGAGACCCCTGTCTTCAGGAGGAGAAGAGCAGAGGCAGAAAAACGACAACGCCGGTCGAGCAGATCTTGAAGCGGAAGATCACGAGGACCAAGAAGCAGAGAAAAACCGGCGAGGATCTTTCCGCCGGCGGAGCAGAAGCTGAAGCCAGCGGCGGAGGAGAGATGAGAGACGGTGAAGACAGAATACCTCGGAGGTCAGGCGGATCTGAGAGGGTGAGGGACGATTGTCACCGGAGTTGAGCTGAGCTTTGTGCAACAATTGATTTCATTACTCTTAATCGCAATAACACCTTACACAGAAAGAGAATGATCCAACAAAAATGCTGAATCCAACAGAACGTAAGTCATAACAAAACTAAAGCTGAAAGAGATAACATGATAAATTCAGAATTACAACACTCGGTTAATTCTTCCTTTTAAGATAGAGAAGGAGGCAGGATTGAGAGGACCCGAAAACATGTTCAGGAAACTTAAATACTTGCCCGAAGCTGTAGACAGAACATAACCAAACACCATGGATACAACAACCAAAACCCAGTCTACAAGAGTTTGAATTGTTGAGTTTTGGAGAGAGGCAGGCTGGACATAAGCTTTCTTTAAACCCAAGACCATCACATGATCAGAAAATGCTCGCAAGGCTAGAGCCAAGATAGAGCTTAACATAACTTGCTCCAAAAACGAGGAGAAGATTCACGACTTTTCAATCGAGTATATTTCACCTCTCAACAAGAGGGAAGACGGTGTATGATTCTCTTACTGCACAGGAAAGGATGGTGAAGAAATTCTTTCCCATAAGGAAAACAGAGTTAACACGTAGCTGAGCAAAGATGAGTCATTTACCTTATGACCGAAGCTCGGTACGGAATGTGTTAGCGCGTAACCGAGCAACTTTGATACGAGATATTTCTGGACAAAGCTCGTTACAGAAATACAACTCCGAACTGAGATTAGAGTGGAATCAAAGACGGGAACAAACTGTCCCGCTGTCCCTTCACCGGCAAGGAGTAGGATGAGATGCTCGAGATCAGACCTTTGGGAGGAGAAGATGGGCGCATGAGGCGAAACAAAGTGGATGGAGCACATCTGCATCCCAGAAAGAGGAGACCCCTGTCTTCAGGAGGAGAAGAGCAGAGGCAGAAAAACGACAACGCCGGTCGAGCAGATCTTGAAGCGGAAGATCACGAGGACCAAGAAGCAGAGAAAAACCGGCGAGGATCTTTCCGCCGGCGGAGCAGAAGCTGAAGCCAGCGGCGGAGGAGAGATGAGAGACGGTGAAGACAGAATACCTCGGAGGTCAGGCGGATCTGAGAGGGTGAGGGACGATTGTCACCGGAGTTGAGCTGAGCTTTGTGCAACAATTGATTTCATTACTCTTAATCGCAATAACACCTTACACAGAAAGAGAATGATCCAACAAAAATGCTGAATCCAACAGAACGTAAGTCATAACAAAACTAAAGCTGAAAGAGATAACATGATAAATTCAGAATTACAACACTCGGTTAATTCTTCCTTTTAAGATAGAGAAGGAGGCAGGATTGAGAGGACCCGAAAACATGTTCAGGAAACTTAAATACTTGCCCGAAGCTGTAGACAGAACATAACCAAACACCATGGATACAACAACCAAAACCCAGTCTACAAGAGTTTGAATTGTTGAGTTTTGGAGAGAGGCAGGCTGGACATAAGCTTTCTTTAAACCCAAGACCATCACATGATCAGAAAATGCTCGCAAGGCTAGAGCCAAGATAGAGCTTAACATAACTTGCTCCAAAAACGAGGAGAAGATTCACGACTTTTCAATCGAGTATATTTCACCTCTCAACAAGAGGGAAGACGGTGTATGATTCTCTTACTGCACAGGAAAGGATGGTGAAGAAATTCTTTCCCATAAGGAAAACAGAGTTAACACGTAGCTGAGCAAAGATGAGTCATTTACCTTATGACCGAAGCTCGGTACGGAATGTGTTAGCGCGTAACCGAGCAACTTTGATACGAGATATTTCTGGACAAAGCTCGTTACAGAAATACAACTCCGAACTGAGATTAGAGTGGAATCAAAGACGGGAACAAACTGTCCCGCTGTCCCTTCACCGGCAAGGAGTAGGATGAGATGCTCGAGATCAGACCTTTGGGAGGAGAAGATGGGCGCATGAGGCGAAACAAAGTGGATGGAGCACATCTGCATCCCAGAAAGAGGAGACCCCTGTCTTCAGGAGGAGAAGAGCAGAGGCAGAAAAACGACAACGCCGGTCGAGCAGATCTTGAAGCGGAAGATCACGAGGACCAAGAAGCAGAGAAAAACCGGCGAGGATCTTTCCGCCGGCGGAGCAGAAGCTGAAGCCAGCGGCGGAGGAGAGATGAGAGACGGTGAAGACAGAATACCTCGGAGGTCAGGCGGATCTGAGAGGGTGAGGGACGATTGTCACCGGAGTTGAGCTGAGCTTTGTGCAACAATTGATTTCATTACTCTTAATCGCAATAACACCTTACACAGAAAGAGAATGATCCAACAAAAATGCTGAATCCAACAGAACGTAAGTCATAACAAAACTAAAGCTGAAAGAGATAACATGATAAATTCAGAATTACAACACTCGGTTAATTCTTCCTTTTAAGATAGAGAAGGAGGCAGGATTGAGAGGACCCGAAAACATGTTCAGGAAACTTAAATACTTGCCCGAAGCTGTAGACAGAACATAACCAAACACCATGGATACAACAACCAAAACCCAGTCTACAAGAGTTTGAATTGTTGAGTTTTGGAGAGAGGCAGGCTGGACATAAGCTTTCTTTAAACCCAAGACCATCACATGATCAGAAAATGCTCGCAAGGCTAGAGCCAAGATAGAGCTTAACATAACTTGCTCCAAAAACGAGGAGAAGATTCACGACTTTTCAATCGAGTATATTTCACCTCTCAACAAGAGGGAAGACGGTGTATGATTCTCTTACTGCACAGGAAAGGATGGTGAAGAAATTCTTTCCCATAAGGAAAACAGAGTTAACACGTAGCTGAGCAAAGATGAGTCATTTACCTTATGACCGAAGCTCGGTACGGAATGTGTTAGCGCGTAACCGAGCAACTTTGATACGAGATATTTCTGGACAAAGCTCGTTACAGAAATACAACTCCGAACTGAGATTAGAGTGGAATCAAAGACGGGAACAAACTGTCCCGCTGTCCCTTCACCGGCAAGGAGTAGGATGAGATGCTCGAGATCAGACCTTTGGGAGGAGAAGATGGGCGCATGAGGCGAAACAAAGTGGATGGAGCACATCTGCATCCCAGAAAGAGGAGACCCCTGTCTTCAGGAGGAGAAGAGCAGAGGCAGAAAAACGACAACGCCGGTCGAGCAGATCTTGAAGCGGAAGATCACGAGGACCAAGAAGCAGAGAAAAACCGGCGAGGATCTTTCCGCCGGCGGAGCAGAAGCTGAAGCCAGCGGCGGAGGAGAGATGAGAGACGGTGAAGACAGAATACCTCGGAGGTCAGGCGGATCTGAGAGGGTGAGGGACGATTGTCACCGGAGTTGAGCTGAGCTTTGTGCAACAATTGATTTCATTACTCTTAATCGCAATAACACCTTACACAGAAAGAGAATGATCCAACAAAAATGCTGAATCCAACAGAACGTAAGTCATAACAAAACTAAAGCTGAAAGAGATAACATGATAAATTCAGAATTACAACACTCGGTTAATTCTTCCTTTTAAGATAGAGAAGGAGGCAGGATTGAGAGGACCCGAAAACATGTTCAGGAAACTTAAATACTTGCCCGAAGCTGTAGACAGAACATAACCAAACACCATGGATACAACAACCAAAACCCAGTCTACAAGAGTTTGAATTGTTGAGTTTTGGAGAGAGGCAGGCTGGACATAAGCTTTCTTTAAACCCAAGACCATCACATGATCAGAAAATGCTCGCAAGGCTAGAGCCAAGATAGAGCTTAACATAACTTGCTCCAAAAACGAGGAGAAGATTCACGACTTTTCAATCGAGTATATTTCACCTCTCAACAAGAGGGAAGACGGTGTATGATTCTCTTACTGCACAGGAAAGGATGGTGAAGAAATTCTTTCCCATAAGGAAAACAGAGTTAACACGTAGCTGAGCAAAGATGAGTCATTTACCTTATGACCGAAGCTCGGTACGGAATGTGTTAGCGCGTAACCGAGCAACTTTGATACGAGATATTTCTGGACAAAGCTCGTTACAGAAATACAACTCCGAACTGAGATTAGAGTGGAATCAAAGACGGGAACAAACTGTCCCGCTGTCCCTTCACCGGCAAGGAGTAGGATGAGATGCTCGAGATCAGACCTTTGGGAGGAGAAGATGGGCGCATGAGGCGAAACAAAGTGGATGGAGCACATCTGCATCCCAGAAAGAGGAGACCCCTGTCTTCAGGAGGAGAAGAGCAGAGGCAGAAAAACGACAACGCCGGTCGAGCAGATCTTGAAGCGGAAGATCACGAGGACCAAGAAGCAGAGAAAAACCGGCGAGGATCTTTCCGCCGGCGGAGCAGAAGCTGAAGCCAGCGGCGGAGGAGAGATGAGAGACGGTGAAGACAGAATACCTCGGAGGTCAGGCGGATCTGAGAGGGTGAGGGACGATTGTCACCGGAGTTGAGCTGAGCTTTGTGCAACAATTGATTTCATTACTCTTAATCGCAATAACACCTTACACAGAAAGAGAATGATCCAACAAAAATGCTGAATCCAACAGAACGTAAGTCATAACAAAACTAAAGCTGAAAGAGATAACATGATAAATTCAGAATTACAACACTCGGTTAATTCTTCCTTTTAAGATAGAGAAGGAGGCAGGATTGAGAGGACCCGAAAACATGTTCAGGAAACTTAAATACTTGCCCGAAGCTGTAGACAGAACATAACCAAACACCATGGATACAACAACCAAAACCCAGTCTACAAGAGTTTGAATTGTTGAGTTTTGGAGAGAGGCAGGCTGGACATAAGCTTTCTTTAAACCCAAGACCATCACATGATCAGAAAATGCTCGCAAGGCTAGAGCCAAGATAGAGCTTAACATAACTTGCTCCAAAAACGAGGAGAAGATTCACGACTTTTCAATCGAGTATATTTCACCTCTCAACAAGAGGGAAGACGGTGTATGATTCTCTTACTGCACAGGAAAGGATGGTGAAGAAATTCTTTCCCATAAGGAAAACAGAGTTAACACGTAGCTGAGCAAAGATGAGTCATTTACCTTATGACCGAAGCTCGGTACGGAATGTGTTAGCGCGTAACCGAGCAACTTTGATACGAGATATTTCTGGACAAAGCTCGTTACAGAAATACAACTCCGAACTGAGATTAGAGTGGAATCAAAGACGGGAACAAACTGTCCCGCTGTCCCTTCACCGGCAAGGAGTAGGATGAGATGCTCGAGATCAGACCTTTGGGAGGAGAAGATGGGCGCATGAGGCGAAACAAAGTGGATGGAGCACATCTGCATCCCAGAAAGAGGAGACCCCTGTCTTCAGGAGGAGAAGAGCAGAGGCAGAAAAACGACAACGCCGGTCGAGCAGATCTTGAAGCGGAAGATCACGAGGACCAAGAAGCAGAGAAAAACCGGCGAGGATCTTTCCGCCGGCGGAGCAGAAGCTGAAGCCAGCGGCGGAGGAGAGATGAGAGACGGTGAAGACAGAATACCTCGGAGGTCAGGCGGATCTGAGAGGGTGAGGGACGATTGTCACCGGAGTTGAGCTGAGCTTTGTGCAACAATTGATTTCATTACTCTTAATCGCAATAACACCTTACACAGAAAGAGAATGATCCAACAAAAATGCTGAATCCAACAGAACGTAAGTCATAACAAAACTAAAGCTGAAAGAGATAACATGATAAATTCAGAATTACAACACTCGGTTAATTCTTCCTTTTAAGATAGAGAAGGAGGCAGGATTGAGAGGACCCGAAAACATGTTCAGGAAACTTAAATACTTGCCCGAAGCTGTAGACAGAACATAACCAAACACCATGGATACAACAACCAAAACCCAGTCTACAAGAGTTTGAATTGTTGAGTTTTGGAGAGAGGCAGGCTGGACATAAGCTTTCTTTAAACCCAAGACCATCACATGATCAGAAAATGCTCGCAAGGCTAGAGCCAAGATAGAGCTTAACATAACTTGCTCCAAAAACGAGGAGAAGATTCACGACTTTTCAATCGAGTATATTTCACCTCTCAACAAGAGGGAAGACGGTGTATGATTCTCTTACTGCACAGGAAAGGATGGTGAAGAAATTCTTTCCCATAAGGAAAACAGAGTTAACACGTAGCTGAGCAAAGATGAGTCATTTACCTTATGACCGAAGCTCGGTACGGAATGTGTTAGCGCGTAACCGAGCAACTTTGATACGAGATATTTCTGGACAAAGCTCGTTACAGAAATACAACTCCGAACTGAGATTAGAGTGGAATCAAAGACGGGAACAAACTGTCCCGCTGTCCCTTCACCGGCAAGGAGTAGGATGAGATGCTCGAGATCAGACCTTTGGGAGGAGAAGATGGGCGCATGAGGCGAAACAAAGTGGATGGAGCACATCTGCATCCCAGAAAGAGGAGACCCCTGTCTTCAGGAGGAGAAGAGCAGAGGCAGAAAAACGACAACGCCGGTCGAGCAGATCTTGAAGCGGAAGATCACGAGGACCAAGAAGCAGAGAAAAACCGGCGAGGATCTTTCCGCCGGCGGAGCAGAAGCTGAAGCCAGCGGCGGAGGAGAGATGAGAGACGGTGAAGACAGAATACCTCGGAGGTCAGGCGGATCTGAGAGGGTGAGGGACGATTGTCACCGGAGTTGAGCTGAGCTTTGTGCAACAATTGATTTCATTACTCTTAATCGCAATAACACCTTACACAGAAAGAGAATGATCCAACAAAAATGCTGAATCCAACAGAACGTAAGTCATAACAAAACTAAAGCTGAAAGAGATAACATGATAAATTCAGAATTACAACACTCGGTTAATTCTTCCTTTTAAGATAGAGAAGGAGGCAGGATTGAGAGGACCCGAAAACATGTTCAGGAAACTTAAATACTTGCCCGAAGCTGTAGACAGAACATAACCAAACACCATGGATACAACAACCAAAACCCAGTCTACAAGAGTTTGAATTGTTGAGTTTTGGAGAGAGGCAGGCTGGACATAAGCTTTCTTTAAACCCAAGACCATCACATGATCAGAAAATGCTCGCAAGGCTAGAGCCAAGATAGAGCTTAACATAACTTGCTCCAAAAACGAGGAGAAGATTCACGACTTTTCAATCGAGTATATTTCACCTCTCAACAAGAGGGAAGACGGTGTATGATTCTCTTACTGCACAGGAAAGGATGGTGAAGAAATTCTTTCCCATAAGGAAAACAGAGTTAACACGTAGCTGAGCAAAGATGAGTCATTTACCTTATGACCGAAGCTCGGTACGGAATGTGTTAGCGCGTAACCGAGCAACTTTGATACGAGATATTTCTGGACAAAGCTCGTTACAGAAATACAACTCCGAACTGAGATTAGAGTGGAATCAAAGACGGGAACAAACTGTCCCGCTGTCCCTTCACCGGCAAGGAGTAGGATGAGATGCTCGAGATCAGACCTTTGGGAGGAGAAGATGGGCGCATGAGGCGAAACAAAGTGGATGGAGCACATCTGCATCCCAGAAAGAGGAGACCCCTGTCTTCAGGAGGAGAAGAGCAGAGGCAGAAAAACGACAACGCCGGTCGAGCAGATCTTGAAGCGGAAGATCACGAGGACCAAGAAGCAGAGAAAAACCGGCGAGGATCTTTCCGCCGGCGGAGCAGAAGCTGAAGCCAGCGGCGGAGGAGAGATGAGAGACGGTGAAGACAGAATACCTCGGAGGTCAGGCGGATCTGAGAGGGTGAGGGACGATTGTCACCGGAGTTGAGCTGAGCTTTGTGCAACAATTGATTTCATTACTCTTAATCGCAATAACACCTTACACAGAAAGAGAATGATCCAACAAAAATGCTGAATCCAACAGAACGTAAGTCATAACAAAACTAAAGCTGAAAGAGATAACATGATAAATTCAGAATTACAACACTCGGTTAATTCTTCCTTTTAAGATAGAGAAGGAGGCAGGATTGAGAGGACCCGAAAACATGTTCAGGAAACTTAAATACTTGCCCGAAGCTGTAGACAGAACATAACCAAACACCATGGATACAACAACCAAAACCCAGTCTACAAGAGTTTGAATTGTTGAGTTTTGGAGAGAGGCAGGCTGGACATAAGCTTTCTTTAAACCCAAGACCATCACATGATCAGAAAATGCTCGCAAGGCTAGAGCCAAGATAGAGCTTAACATAACTTGCTCCAAAAACGAGGAGAAGATTCACGACTTTTCAATCGAGTATATTTCACCTCTCAACAAGAGGGAAGACGGTGTATGATTCTCTTACTGCACAGGAAAGGATGGTGAAGAAATTCTTTCCCATAAGGAAAACAGAGTTAACACGTAGCTGAGCAAAGATGAGTCATTTACCTTATGACCGAAGCTCGGTACGGAATGTGTTAGCGCGTAACCGAGCAACTTTGATACGAGATATTTCTGGACAAAGCTCGTTACAGAAATACAACTCCGAACTGAGATTAGAGTGGAATCAAAGACGGGAACAAACTGTCCCGCTGTCCCTTCACCGGCAAGGAGTAGGATGAGATGCTCGAGATCAGACCTTTGGGAGGAGAAGATGGGCGCATGAGGCGAAACAAAGTGGATGGAGCACATCTGCATCCCAGAAAGAGGAGACCCCTGTCTTCAGGAGGAGAAGAGCAGAGGCAGAAAAACGACAACGCCGGTCGAGCAGATCTTGAAGCGGAAGATCACGAGGACCAAG
This sequence comes from Alliaria petiolata, assembly GCA_020283515.1. NCBI lineage: Eukaryota > Viridiplantae > Streptophyta > Magnoliopsida > Brassicales > Brassicaceae > Alliaria > Alliaria petiolata. The sequence continues at coordinate 63,201,033 of JAHZTW010000001.1, forward strand.
AAGCAGAGAAAAACCGGCGAGGATCTTTCCGCCGGCGGAGCAGAAGCTGAAGCCAGCGGCGGAGGAGAGATGAGAGACGGTGAAGACAGAATACCTCGGAGGTCAGGCGGATCTGAGAGGGTGAGGGACGATTGTCACCGGAGTTGAGCTGAGCTTTGTGCAACAATTGATTTCATTACTCTTAATCGCAATAACACCTTACACAGAAAGAGAATGATCCAACAAAAATGCTGAATCCAACAGAACGTAAGTCATAACAAAACTAAAGCTGAAAGAGATAACATGATAAATTCAGAATTACAACACTCGGTTAATTCTTCCTTTTAAGATAGAGAAGGAGGCAGGATTGAGAGGACCCGAAAACATGTTCAGGAAACTTAAATACTTGCCCGAAGCTGTAGACAGAACATAACCAAACACCATGGATACAACAACCAAAACCCAGTCTACAAGAGTTTGAATTGTTGAGTTTTGGAGAGAGGCAGGCTGGACATAAGCTTTCTTTAAACCCAAGACCATCACATGATCAGAAAATGCTCGCAAGGCTAGAGCCAAGATAGAGCTTAACATAACTTGCTCCAAAAACGAGGAGAAGATTCACGACTTTTCAATCGAGTATATTTCACCTCTCAACAAGAGGGAAGACGGTGTATGATTCTCTTACTGCACAGGAAAGGATGGTGAAGAAATTCTTTCCCATAAGGAAAACAGAGTTAACACGTAGCTGAGCAAAGATGAGTCATTTACCTTATGACCGAAGCTCGGTACGGAATGTGTTAGCGCGTAACCGAGCAACTTTGATACGAGATATTTCTGGACAAAGCTCGTTACAGAAATACAACTCCGAACTGAGATTAGAGTGGAATCAAAGACGGGAACAAACTGTCCCGCTGTCCCTTCACCGGCAAGGAGTAGGATGAGATGCTCGAGATCAGACCTTTGGGAGGAGAAGATGGGCGCATGAGGCGAAACAAAGTGGATGGAGCACATCTGCATCCCAGAAAGAGGAGACCCCTGTCTTCAGGAGGAGAAGAGCAGAGGCAGAAAAACGACAACGCCGGTCGAGCAGATCTTGAAGCGGAAGATCACGAGGACCAAGAAGCAGAGAAAAACCGGCGAGGATCTTTCCGCCGGCGGAGCAGAAGCTGAAGCCAGCGGCGGAGGAGAGATGAGAGACGGTGAAGACAGAATACCTCGGAGGTCAGGCGGATCTGAGAGGGTGAGGGACGATTGTCACCGGAGTTGAGCTGAGCTTTGTGCAACAATTGATTTCATTACTCTTAATCGCAATAACACCTTACACAGAAAGAGAATGATCCAACAAAAATGCTGAATCCAACAGAACGTAAGTCATAACAAAACTAAAGCTGAAAGAGATAACATGATAAATTCAGAATTACAACACTCGGTTAATTCTTCCTTTTAAGATAGAGAAGGAGGCAGGATTGAGAGGACCCGAAAACATGTTCAGGAAACTTAAATACTTGCCCGAAGCTGTAGACAGAACATAACCAAACACCATGGATACAACAACCAAAACCCAGTCTACAAGAGTTTGAATTGTTGAGTTTTGGAGAGAGGCAGGCTGGACATAAGCTTTCTTTAAACCCAAGACCATCACATGATCAGAAAATGCTCGCAAGGCTAGAGCCAAGATAGAGCTTAACATAACTTGCTCCAAAAACGAGGAGAAGATTCACGACTTTTCAATCGAGTATATTTCACCTCTCAACAAGAGGGAAGACGGTGTATGATTCTCTTACTGCACAGGAAAGGATGGTGAAGAAATTCTTTCCCATAAGGAAAACAGAGTTAACACGTAGCTGAGCAAAGATGAGTCATTTACCTTATGACCGAAGCTCGGTACGGAATGTGTTAGCGCGTAACCGAGCAACTTTGATACGAGATATTTCTGGACAAAGCTCGTTACAGAAATACAACTCCGAACTGAGATTAGAGTGGAATCAAAGACGGGAACAAACTGTCCCGCTGTCCCTTCACCGGCAAGGAGTAGGATGAGATGCTCGAGATCAGACCTTTGGGAGGAGAAGATGGGCGCATGAGGCGAAACAAAGTGGATGGAGCACATCTGCATCCCAGAAAGAGGAGACCCCTGTCTTCAGGAGGAGAAGAGCAGAGGCAGAAAAACGACAACGCCGGTCGAGCAGATCTTGAAGCGGAAGATCACGAGGACCAAGAAGCAGAGAAAAACCGGCGAGGATCTTTCCGCCGGCGGAGCAGAAGCTGAAGCCAGCGGCGGAGGAGAGATGAGAGACGGTGAAGACAGAATACCTCGGAGGTCAGGCGGATCTGAGAGGGTGAGGGACGATTGTCACCGGAGTTGAGCTGAGCTTTGTGCAACAATTGATTTCATTACTCTTAATCGCAATAACACCTTACACAGAAAGAGAATGATCCAACAAAAATGCTGAATCCAACAGAACGTAAGTCATAACAAAACTAAAGCTGAAAGAGATAACATGATAAATTCAGAATTACAACACTCGGTTAATTCTTCCTTTTAAGATAGAGAAGGAGGCAGGATTGAGAGGACCCGAAAACATGTTCAGGAAACTTAAATACTTGCCCGAAGCTGTAGACAGAACATAACCAAACACCATGGATACAACAACCAAAACCCAGTCTACAAGAGTTTGAATTGTTGAGTTTTGGAGAGAGGCAGGCTGGACATAAGCTTTCTTTAAACCCAAGACCATCACATGATCAGAAAATGCTCGCAAGGCTAGAGCCAAGATAGAGCTTAACATAACTTGCTCCAAAAACGAGGAGAAGATTCACGACTTTTCAATCGAGTATATTTCACCTCTCAACAAGAGGGAAGACGGTGTATGATTCTCTTACTGCACAGGAAAGGATGGTGAAGAAATTCTTTCCCATAAGGAAAACAGAGTTAACACGTAGCTGAGCAAAGATGAGTCATTTACCTTATGACCGAAGCTCGGTACGGAATGTGTTAGCGCGTAACCGAGCAACTTTGATACGAGATATTTCTGGACAAAGCTCGTTACAGAAATACAACTCCGAACTGAGATTAGAGTGGAATCAAAGACGGGAACAAACTGTCCCGCTGTCCCTTCACCGGCAAGGAGTAGGATGAGATGCTCGAGATCAGACCTTTGGGAGGAGAAGATGGGCGCATGAGGCGAAACAAAGTGGATGGAGCACATCTGCATCCCAGAAAGAGGAGACCCCTGTCTTCAGGAGGAGAAGAGCAGAGGCAGAAAAACGACAACGCCGGTCGAGCAGATCTTGAAGCGGAAGATCACGAGGACCAAGAAGCAGAGAAAAACCGGCGAGGATCTTTCCGCCGGCGGAGCAGAAGCTGAAGCCAGCGGCGGAGGAGAGATGAGAGACGGTGAAGACAGAATACCTCGGAGGTCAGGCGGATCTGAGAGGGTGAGGGACGATTGTCACCGGAGTTGAGCTGAGCTTTGTGCAACAATTGATTTCATTACTCTTAATCGCAATAACACCTTACACAGAAAGAGAATGATCCAACAAAAATGCTGAATCCAACAGAACGTAAGTCATAACAAAACTAAAGCTGAAAGAGATAACATGATAAATTCAGAATTACAACACTCGGTTAATTCTTCCTTTTAAGATAGAGAAGGAGGCAGGATTGAGAGGACCCGAAAACATGTTCAGGAAACTTAAATACTTGCCCGAAGCTGTAGACAGAACATAACCAAACACCATGGATACAACAACCAAAACCCAGTCTACAAGAGTTTGAATTGTTGAGTTTTGGAGAGAGGCAGGCTGGACATAAGCTTTCTTTAAACCCAAGACCATCACATGATCAGAAAATGCTCGCAAGGCTAGAGCCAAGATAGAGCTTAACATAACTTGCTCCAAAAACGAGGAGAAGATTCACGACTTTTCAATCGAGTATATTTCACCTCTCAACAAGAGGGAAGACGGTGTATGATTCTCTTACTGCACAGGAAAGGATGGTGAAGAAATTCTTTCCCATAAGGAAAACAGAGTTAACACGTAGCTGAGCAAAGATGAGTCATTTACCTTATGACCGAAGCTCGGTACGGAATGTGTTAGCGCGTAACCGAGCAACTTTGATACGAGATATTTCTGGACAAAGCTCGTTACAGAAATACAACTCCGAACTGAGATTAGAGTGGAATCAAAGACGGGAACAAACTGTCCCGCTGTCCCTTCACCGGCAAGGAGTAGGATGAGATGCTCGAGATCAGACCTTTGGGAGGAGAAGATGGGCGCATGAGGCGAAACAAAGTGGATGGAGCACATCTGCATCCCAGAAAGAGGAGACCCCTGTCTTCAGGAGGAGAAGAGCAGAGGCAGAAAAACGACAACGCCGGTCGAGCAGATCTTGAAGCGGAAGATCACGAGGACCAAGAAGCAGAGAAAAACCGGCGAGGATCTTTCCGCCGGCGGAGCAGAAGCTGAAGCCAGCGGCGGAGGAGAGATGAGAGACGGTGAAGACAGAATACCTCGGAGGTCAGGCGGATCTGAGAGGGTGAGGGACGATTGTCACCGGAGTTGAGCTGAGCTTTGTGCAACAATTGATTTCATTACTCTTAATCGCAATAACACCTTACACAGAAAGAGAATGATCCAACAAAAATGCTGAATCCAACAGAACGTAAGTCATAACAAAACTAAAGCTGAAAGAGATAACATGATAAATTCAGAATTACAACACTCGGTTAATTCTTCCTTTTAAGATAGAGAAGGAGGCAGGATTGAGAGGACCCGAAAACATGTTCAGGAAACTTAAATACTTGCCCGAAGCTGTAGACAGAACATAACCAAACACCATGGATACAACAACCAAAACCCAGTCTACAAGAGTTTGAATTGTTGAGTTTTGGAGAGAGGCAGGCTGGACATAAGCTTTCTTTAAACCCAAGACCATCACATGATCAGAAAATGCTCGCAAGGCTAGAGCCAAGATAGAGCTTAACATAACTTGCTCCAAAAACGAGGAGAAGATTCACGACTTTTCAATCGAGTATATTTCACCTCTCAACAAGAGGGAAGACGGTGTATGATTCTCTTACTGCACAGGAAAGGATGGTGAAGAAATTCTTTCCCATAAGGAAAACAGAGTTAACACGTAGCTGAGCAAAGATGAGTCATTTACCTTATGACCGAAGCTCGGTACGGAATGTGTTAGCGCGTAACCGAGCAACTTTGATACGAGATATTTCTGGACAAAGCTCGTTACAGAAATACAACTCCGAACTGAGATTAGAGTGGAATCAAAGACGGGAACAAACTGTCCCGCTGTCCCTTCACCGGCAAGGAGTAGGATGAGATGCTCGAGATCAGACCTTTGGGAGGAGAAGATGGGCGCATGAGGCGAAACAAAGTGGATGGAGCACATCTGCATCCCAGAAAGAGGAGACCCCTGTCTTCAGGAGGAGAAGAGCAGAGGCAGAAAAACGACAACGCCGGTCGAGCAGATCTTGAAGCGGAAGATCACGAGGACCAAGAAGCAGAGAAAAACCGGCGAGGATCTTTCCGCCGGCGGAGCAGAAGCTGAAGCCAGCGGCGGAGGAGAGATGAGAGACGGTGAAGACAGAATACCTCGGAGGTCAGGCGGATCTGAGAGGGTGAGGGACGATTGTCACCGGAGTTGAGCTGAGCTTTGTGCAACAATTGATTTCATTACTCTTAATCGCAATAACACCTTACACAGAAAGAGAATGATCCAACAAAAATGCTGAATCCAACAGAACGTAAGTCATAACAAAACTAAAGCTGAAAGAGATAACATGATAAATTCAGAATTACAACACTCGGTTAATTCTTCCTTTTAAGATAGAGAAGGAGGCAGGATTGAGAGGACCCGAAAACATGTTCAGGAAACTTAAATACTTGCCCGAAGCTGTAGACAGAACATAACCAAACACCATGGATACAACAACCAAAACCCAGTCTACAAGAGTTTGAATTGTTGAGTTTTGGAGAGAGGCAGGCTGGACATAAGCTTTCTTTAAACCCAAGACCATCACATGATCAGAAAATGCTCGCAAGGCTAGAGCCAAGATAGAGCTTAACATAACTTGCTCCAAAAACGAGGAGAAGATTCACGACTTTTCAATCGAGTATATTTCACCTCTCAACAAGAGGGAAGACGGTGTATGATTCTCTTACTGCACAGGAAAGGATGGTGAAGAAATTCTTTCCCATAAGGAAAACAGAGTTAACACGTAGCTGAGCAAAGATGAGTCATTTACCTTATGACCGAAGCTCGGTACGGAATGTGTTAGCGCGTAACCGAGCAACTTTGATACGAGATATTTCTGGACAAAGCTCGTTACAGAAATACAACTCCGAACTGAGATTAGAGTGGAATCAAAGACGGGAACAAACTGTCCCGCTGTCCCTTCACCGGCAAGGAGTAGGATGAGATGCTCGAGATCAGACCTTTGGGAGGAGAAGATGGGCGCATGAGGCGAAACAAAGTGGATGGAGCACATCTGCATCCCAGAAAGAGGAGACCCCTGTCTTCAGGAGGAGAAGAGCAGAGGCAGAAAAACGACAACGCCGGTCGAGCAGATCTTGAAGCGGAAGATCACGAGGACCAAGAAGCAGAGAAAAACCGGCGAGGATCTTTCCGCCGGCGGAGCAGAAGCTGAAGCCAGCGGCGGAGGAGAGATGAGAGACGGTGAAGACAGAATACCTCGGAGGTCAGGCGGATCTGAGAGGGTGAGGGACGATTGTCACCGGAGTTGAGCTGAGCTTTGTGCAACAATTGATTTCATTACTCTTAATCGCAATAACACCTTACACAGAAAGAGAATGATCCAACAAAAATGCTGAATCCAACAGAACGTAAGTCATAACAAAACTAAAGCTGAAAGAGATAACATGATAAATTCAGAATTACAACACTCGGTTAATTCTTCCTTTTAAGATAGAGAAGGAGGCAGGATTGAGAGGACCCGAAAACATGTTCAGGAAACTTAAATACTTGCCCGAAGCTGTAGACAGAACATAACCAAACACCATGGATACAACAACCAAAACCCAGTCTACAAGAGTTTGAATTGTTGAGTTTTGGAGAGAGGCAGGCTGGACATAAGCTTTCTTTAAACCCAAGACCATCACATGATCAGAAAATGCTCGCAAGGCTAGAGCCAAGATAGAGCTTAACATAACTTGCTCCAAAAACGAGGAGAAGATTCACGACTTTTCAATCGAGTATATTTCACCTCTCAACAAGAGGGAAGACGGTGTATGATTCTCTTACTGCACAGGAAAGGATGGTGAAGAAATTCTTTCCCATAAGGAAAACAGAGTTAACACGTAGCTGAGCAAAGATGAGTCATTTACCTTATGACCGAAGCTCGGTACGGAATGTGTTAGCGCGTAACCGAGCAACTTTGATACGAGATATTTCTGGACAAAGCTCGTTACAGAAATACAACTCCGAACTGAGATTAGAGTGGAATCAAAGACGGGAACAAACTGTCCCGCTGTCCCTTCACCGGCAAGGAGTAGGATGAGATGCTCGAGATCAGACCTTTGGGAGGAGAAGATGGGCGCATGAGGCGAAACAAAGTGGATGGAGCACATCTGCATCCCAGAAAGAGGAGACCCCTGTCTTCAGGAGGAGAAGAGCAGAGGCAGAAAAACGACAACGCCGGTCGAGCAGATCTTGAAGCGGAAGATCACGAGGACCAAGAAGCAGAGAAAAACCGGCGAGGATCTTTCCGCCGGCGGAGCAGAAGCTGAAGCCAGCGGCGGAGGAGAGATGAGAGACGGTGAAGACAGAATACCTCGGAGGTCAGGCGGATCTGAGAGGGTGAGGGACGATTGTCACCGGAGTTGAGCTGAGCTTTGTGCAACAATTGATTTCATTACTCTTAATCGCAATAACACCTTACACAGAAAGAGAATGATCCAACAAAAATGCTGAATCCAACAGAACGTAAGTCATAACAAAACTAAAGCTGAAAGAGATAACATGATAAATTCAGAATTACAACACTCGGTTAATTCTTCCTTTTAAGATAGAGAAGGAGGCAGGATTGAGAGGACCCGAAAACATGTTCAGGAAACTTAAATACTTGCCCGAAGCTGTAGACAGAACATAACCAAACACCATGGATACAACAACCAAAACCCAGTCTACAAGAGTTTGAATTGTTGAGTTTTGGAGAGAGGCAGGCTGGACATAAGCTTTCTTTAAACCCAAGACCATCACATGATCAGAAAATGCTCGCAAGGCTAGAGCCAAGATAGAGCTTAACATAACTTGCTCCAAAAACGAGGAGAAGATTCACGACTTTTCAATCGAGTATATTTCACCTCTCAACAAGAGGGAAGACGGTGTATGATTCTCTTACTGCACAGGAAAGGATGGTGAAGAAATTCTTTCCCATAAGGAAAACAGAGTTAACACGTAGCTGAGCAAAGATGAGTCATTTACCTTATGACCGAAGCTCGGTACGGAATGTGTTAGCGCGTAACCGAGCAACTTTGATACGAGATATTTCTGGACAAAGCTCGTTACAGAAATACAACTCCGAACTGAGATTAGAGTGGAATCAAAGACGGGAACAAACTGTCCCGCTGTCCCTTCACCGGCAAGGAGTAGGATGAGATGCTCGAGATCAGACCTTTGGGAGGAGAAGATGGGCGCATGAGGCGAAACAAAGTGGATGGAGCACATCTGCATCCCAGAAAGAGGAGACCCCTGTCTTCAGGAGGAGAAGAGCAGAGGCAGAAAAACGACAACGCCGGTCGAGCAGATCTTGAAGCGGAAGATCACGAGGACCAAGAAGCAGAGAAAAACCGGCGAGGATCTTTCCGCCGGCGGAGCAGAAGCTGAAGCCAGCGGCGGAGGAGAGATGAGAGACGGTGAAGACAGAATACCTCGGAGGTCAGGCGGATCTGAGAGGGTGAGGGACGATTGTCACCGGAGTTGAGCTGAGCTTTGTGCAACAATTGATTTCATTACTCTTAATCGCAATAACACCTTACACAGAAAGAGAATGATCCAACAAAAATGCTGAATCCAACAGAACGTAAGTCATAACAAAACTAAAGCTGAAAGAGATAACATGATAAATTCAGAATTACAACACTCGGTTAATTCTTCCTTTTAAGATAGAGAAGGAGGCAGGATTGAGAGGACCCGAAAACATGTTCAGGAAACTTAAATACTTGCCCGAAGCTGTAGACAGAACATAACCAAACACCATGGATACAACAACCAAAACCCAGTCTACAAGAGTTTGAATTGTTGAGTTTTGGAGAGAGGCAGGCTGGACATAAGCTTTCTTTAAACCCAAGACCATCACATGATCAGAAAATGCTCGCAAGGCTAGAGCCAAGATAGAGCTTAACATAACTTGCTCCAAAAACGAGGAGAAGATTCACGACTTTTCAATCGAGTATATTTCACCTCTCAACAAGAGGGAAGACGGTGTATGATTCTCTTACTGCACAGGAAAGGATGGTGAAGAAATTCTTTCCCATAAGGAAAACAGAGTTAACACGTAGCTGAGCAAAGATGAGTCATTTACCTTATGACCGAAGCTCGGTACGGAATGTGTTAGCGCGTAACCGAGCAACTTTGATACGAGATATTTCTGGACAAAGCTCGTTACAGAAATACAACTCCGAACTGAGATTAGAGTGGAATCAAAGACGGGAACAAACTGTCCCGCTGTCCCTTCACCGGCAAGGAGTAGGATGAGATGCTCGAGATCAGACCTTTGGGAGGAGAAGATGGGCGCATGAGGCGAAACAAAGTGGATGGAGCACATCTGCATCCCAGAAAGAGGAGACCCCTGTCTTCAGGAGGAGAAGAGCAGAGGCAGAAAAACGACAACGCCGGTCGAGCAGATCTTGAAGCGGAAGATCACGAGGACCAAGAAGCAGAGAAAAACCGGCGAGGATCTTTCCGCCGGCGGAGCAGAAGCTGAAGCCAGCGGCGGAGGAGAGATGAGAGACGGTGAAGACAGAATACCTCGGAGGTCAGGCGGATCTGAGAGGGTGAGGGACGATTGTCACCGGAGTTGAGCTGAGCTTTGTGCAACAATTGATTTCATTACTCTTAATCGCAATAACACCTTACACAGAAAGAGAATGATCCAACAAAAATGCTGAATCCAACAGAACGTAAGTCATAACAAAACTAAAGCTGAAAGAGATAACATGATAAATTCAGAATTACAACACTCGGTTAATTCTTCCTTTTAAGATAGAGAAGGAGGCAGGATTGAGAGGACCCGAAAACATGTTCAGGAAACTTAAATACTTGCCCGAAGCTGTAGACAGAACATAACCAAACACCATGGATACAACAACCAAAACCCAGTCTACAAGAGTTTGAATTGTTGAGTTTTGGAGAGAGGCAGGCTGGACATAAGCTTTCTTTAAACCCAAGACCATCACATGATCAGAAAATGCTCGCAAGGCTAGAGCCAAGATAGAGCTTAACATAACTTGCTCCAAAAACGAGGAGAAGATTCACGACTTTTCAATCGAGTATATTTCACCTCTCAACAAGAGGGAAGACGGTGTATGATTCTCTTACTGCACAGGAAAGGATGGTGAAGAAATTCTTTCCCATAAGGAAAACAGAGTTAACACGTAGCTGAGCAAAGATGAGTCATTTACCTTATGACCGAAGCTCGGTACGGAATGTGTTAGCGCGTAACCGAGCAACTTTGATACGAGATATTTCTGGACAAAGCTCGTTACAGAAATACAACTCCGAACTGAGATTAGAGTGGAATCAAAGACGGGAACAAACTGTCCCGCTGTCCCTTCACCGGCAAGGAGTAGGATGAGATGCTCGAGATCAGACCTTTGGGAGGAGAAGATGGGCGCATGAGGCGAAACAAAGTGGATGGAGCACATCTGCATCCCAGAAAGAGGAGACCCCTGTCTTCAGGAGGAGAAGAGCAGAGGCAGAAAAACGACAACGCCGGTCGAGCAGATCTTGAAGCGGAAGATCACGAGGACCAAGAAGCAGAGAAAAACCGGCGAGGATCTTTCCGCCGGCGGAGCAGAAGCTGAAGCCAGCGGCGGAGGAGAGATGAGAGACGGTGAAGACAGAATACCTCGGAGGTCAGGCGGATCTGAGAGGGTGAGGGACGATTGTCACCGGAGTTGAGCTGAGCTTTGTGCAACAATTGATTTCATTACTCTTAATCGCAATAACACCTTACACAGAAAGAGAATGATCCAACAAAAATGCTGAATCCAACAGAACGTAAGTCATAACAAAACTAAAGCTGAAAGAGATAACATGATAAATTCAGAATTACAACACTCGGTTAATTCTTCCTTTTAAGATAGAGAAGGAGGCAGGATTGAGAGGACCCGAAAACATGTTCAGGAAACTTAAATACTTGCCCGAAGCTGTAGACAGAACATAACCAAACACCATGGATACAACAACCAAAACCCAGTCTACAAGAGTTTGAATTGTTGAGTTTTGGAGAGAGGCAGGCTGGACATAAGCTTTCTTTAAACCCAAGACCATCACATGATCAGAAAATGCTCGCAAGGCTAGAGCCAAGATAGAGCTTAACATAACTTGCTCCAAAAACGAGGAGAAGATTCACGACTTTTCAATCGAGTATATTTCACCTCTCAACAAGAGGGAAGACGGTGTATGATTCTCTTACTGCACAGGAAAGGATGGTGAAGAAATTCTTTCCCATAAGGAAAACAGAGTTAACACGTAGCTGAGCAAAGATGAGTCATTTACCTTATGACCGAAGCTCGGTACGGAATGTGTTAGCGCGTAACCGAGCAACTTTGATACGAGATATTTCTGGACAAAGCTCGTTACAGAAATACAACTCCGAACTGAGATTAGAGTGGAATCAAAGACGGGAACAAACTGTCCCGCTGTCCCTTCACCGGCAAGGAGTAGGATGAGATGCTCGAGATCAGACCTTTGGGAGGAGAAGATGGGCGCATGAGGCGAAACAAAGTGGATGGAGCACATCTGCATCCCAGAAAGAGGAGACCCCTGTCTTCAGGAGGAGAAGAGCAGAGGCAGAAAAACGACAACGCCGGTCGAGCAGATCTTGAAGCGGAAGATCACGAGGACCAAGAAGCAGAGAAAAACCGGCGAGGATCTTTCCGCCGGCGGAGCAGAAGCTGAAGCCAGCGGCGGAGGAGAGATGAGAGACGGTGAAGACAGAATACCTCGGAGGTCAGGCGGATCTGAGAGGGTGAGGGACGATTGTCACCGGAGTTGAGCTGAGCTTTGTGCAACAATTGATTTCATTACTCTTAATCGCAATAACACCTTACACAGAAAGAGAATGATCCAACAAAAATGCTGAATCCAACAGAACGTAAGTCATAACAAAACTAAAGCTGAAAGAGATAACATGATAAATTCAGAATTACAACACTCGGTTAATTCTTCCTTTTAAGATAGAGAAGGAGGCAGGATTGAGAGGACCCGAAAACATGTTCAGGAAACTTAAATACTTGCCCGAAGCTGTAGACAGAACATAACCAAACACCATGGATACAACAACCAAAACCCAGTCTACAAGAGTTTGAATTGTTGAGTTTTGGAGAGAGGCAGGCTGGACATAAGCTTTCTTTAAACCCAAGACCATCACATGATCAGAAAATGCTCGCAAGGCTAGAGCCAAGATAGAGCTTAACATAACTTGCTCCAAAAACGAGGAGAAGATTCACGACTTTTCAATCGAGTATATTTCACCTCTCAACAAGAGGGAAGACGGTGTATGATTCTCTTACTGCACAGGAAAGGATGGTGAAGAAATTCTTTCCCATAAGGAAAACAGAGTTAACACGTAGCTGAGCAAAGATGAGTCATTTACCTTATGACCGAAGCTCGGTACGGAATGTGTTAGCGCGTAACCGAGCAACTTTGATACGAGATATTTCTGGACAAAGCTCGTTACAGAAATACAACTCCGAACTGAGATTAGAGTGGAATCAAAGACGGGAACAAACTGTCCCGCTGTCCCTTCACCGGCAAGGAGTAGGATGAGATGCTCGAGATCAGACCTTTGGGAGGAGAAGATGGGCGCATGAGGCGAAACAAAGTGGATGGAGCACATCTGCATCCCAGAAAGAGGAGACCCCTGTCTTCAGGAGGAGAAGAGCAGAGGCAGAAAAACGACAACGCCGGTCGAGCAGATCTTGAAGCGGAAGATCACGAGGACCAAGAAGCAGAGAAAAACCGGCGAGGATCTTTCCGCCGGCGGAGCAGAAGCTGAAGCCAGCGGCGGAGGAGAGATGAGAGACGGTGAAGACAGAATACCTCGGAGGTCAGGCGGATCTGAGAGGGTGAGGGACGATTGTCACCGGAGTTGAGCTGAGCTTTGTGCAACAATTGATTTCATTACTCTTAATCGCAATAACACCTTACACAGAAAGAGAATGATCCAACAAAAATGCTGAATCCAACAGAACGTAAGTCATAACAAAACTAAAGCTGAAAGAGATAACATGATAAATTCAGAATTACAACACTCGGTTAATTCTTCCTTTTAAGATAGAGAAGGAGGCAGGATTGAGAGGACCCGAAAACATGTTCAGGAAACTTAAATACTTGCCCGAAGCTGTAGACAGAACATAACCAAACACCATGGATACAACAACCAAAACCCAGTCTACAAGAGTTTGAATTGTTGAGTTTTGGAGAGAGGCAGGCTGGACATAAGCTTTCTTTAAACCCAAGACCATCACATGATCAGAAAATGCTCGCAAGGCTAGAGCCAAGATAGAGCTTAACATAACTTGCTCCAAAAACGAGGAGAAGATTCACGACTTTTCAATCGAGTATATTTCACCTCTCAACAAGAGGGAAGACGGTGTATGATTCTCTTACTGCACAGGAAAGGATGGTGAAGAAATTCTTTCCCATAAGGAAAACAGAGTTAACACGTAGCTGAGCAAAGATGAGTCATTTACCTTATGACCGAAGCTCGGTACGGAATGTGTTAGCGCGTAACCGAGCAACTTTGATACGAGATATTTCTGGACAAAGCTCGTTACAGAAATACAACTCCGAACTGAGATTAGAGTGGAATCAAAGACGGGAACAAACTGTCCCGCTGTCCCTTCACCGGCAAGGAGTAGGATGAGATGCTCGAGATCAGACCTTTGGGAGGAGAAGATGGGCGCATGAGGCGAAACAAAGTGGATGGAGCACATCTGCATCCCAGAAAGAGGAGACCCCTGTCTTCAGGAGGAGAAGAGCAGAGGCAGAAAAACGACAACGCCGGTCGAGCAGATCTTGAAGCGGAAGATCACGAGGACCAAGAAGCAGAGAAAAACCGGCGAGGATCTTTCCGCCGGCGGAGCAGAAGCTGAAGCCAGCGGCGGAGGAGAGATGAGAGACGGTGAAGACAGAATACCTCGGAGGTCAGGCGGATCTGAGAGGGTGAGGGACGATTGTCACCGGAGTTGAGCTGAGCTTTGTGCAACAATTGATTTCATTACTCTTAATCGCAATAACACCTTACACAGAAAGAGAATGATCCAACAAAAATGCTGAATCCAACAGAACGTAAGTCATAACAAAACTAAAGCTGAAAGAGATAACATGATAAATTCAGAATTACAACACTCGGTTAATTCTTCCTTTTAAGATAGAGAAGGAGGCAGGATTGAGAGGACCCGAAAACATGTTCAGGAAACTTAAATACTTGCCCGAAGCTGTAGACAGAACATAACCAAACACCATGGATACAACAACCAAAACCCAGTCTACAAGAGTTTGAATTGTTGAGTTTTGGAGAGAGGCAGGCTGGACATAAGCTTTCTTTAAACCCAAGACCATCACATGATCAGAAAATGCTCGCAAGGCTAGAGCCAAGATAGAGCTTAACATAACTTGCTCCAAAAACGAGGAGAAGATTCACGACTTTTCAATCGAGTATATTTCACCTCTCAACAAGAGGGAAGACGGTGTATGATTCTCTTACTGCACAGGAAAGGATGGTGAAGAAATTCTTTCCCATAAGGAAAACAGAGTTAACACGTAGCTGAGCAAAGATGAGTCATTTACCTTATGACCGAAGCTCGGTACGGAATGTGTTAGCGCGTAACCGAGCAACTTTGATACGAGATATTTCTGGACAAAGCTCGTTACAGAAATACAACTCCGAACTGAGATTAGAGTGGAATCAAAGACGGGAACAAACTGTCCCGCTGTCCCTTCACCGGCAAGGAGTAGGATGAGATGCTCGAGATCAGACCTTTGGGAGGAGAAGATGGGCGCATGAGGCGAAACAAAGTGGATGGAGCACATCTGCATCCCAGAAAGAGGAGACCCCTGTCTTCAGGAGGAGAAGAGCAGAGGCAGAAAAACGACAACGCCGGTCGAGCAGATCTTGAAGCGGAAGATCACGAGGACCAAGAAGCAGAGAAAAACCGGCGAGGATCTTTCCGCCGGCGGAGCAGAAGCTGAAGCCAGCGGCGGAGGAGAGATGAGAGACGGTGAAGACAGAATACCTCGGAGGTCAGGCGGATCTGAGAGGGTGAGGGACGATTGTCACCGGAGTTGAGCTGAGCTTTGTGCAACAATTGATTTCATTACTCTTAATCGCAATAACACCTTACACAGAAAGAGAATGATCCAACAAAAATGCTGAATCCAACAGAACGTAAGTCATAACAAAACTAAAGCTGAAAGAGATAACATGATAAATTCAGAATTACAACACTCGGTTAATTCTTCCTTTTAAGATAGAGAAGGAGGCAGGATTGAGAGGACCCGAAAACATGTTCAGGAAACTTAAATACTTGCCCGAAGCTGTAGACAGAACATAACCAAACACCATGGATACAACAACCAAAACCCAGTCTACAAGAGTTTGAATTGTTGAGTTTTGGAGAGAGGCAGGCTGGACATAAGCTTTCTTTAAACCCAAGACCATCACATGATCAGAAAATGCTCGCAAGGCTAGAGCCAAGATAGAGCTTAACATAACTTGCTCCAAAAACGAGGAGAAGATTCACGACTTTTCAATCGAGTATATTTCACCTCTCAACAAGAGGGAAGACGGTGTATGATTCTCTTACTGCACAGGAAAGGATGGTGAAGAAATTCTTTCCCATAAGGAAAACAGAGTTAACACGTAGCTGAGCAAAGATGAGTCATTTACCTTATGACCGAAGCTCGGTACGGAATGTGTTAGCGCGTAACCGAGCAACTTTGATACGAGATATTTCTGGACAAAGCTCGTTACAGAAATACAACTCCGAACTGAGATTAGAGTGGAATCAAAGACGGGAACAAACTGTCCCGCTGTCCCTTCACCGGCAAGGAGTAGGATGAGATGCTCGAGATCAGACCTTTGGGAGGAGAAGATGGGCGCATGAGGCGAAACAAAGTGGATGGAGCACATCTGCATCCCAGAAAGAGGAGACCCCTGTCTTCAGGAGGAGAAGAGCAGAGGCAGAAAAACGACAACGCCGGTCGAGCAGATCTTGAAGCGGAAGATCACGAGGACCAAGAAGCAGAGAAAAACCGGCGAGGATCTTTCCGCCGGCGGAGCAGAAGCTGAAGCCAGCGGCGGAGGAGAGATGAGAGACGGTGAAGACAGAATACCTCGGAGGTCAGGCGGATCTGAGAGGGTGAGGGACGATTGTCACCGGAGTTGAGCTGAGCTTTGTGCAACAATTGATTTCATTACTCTTAATCGCAATAACACCTTACACAGAAAGAGAATGATCCAACAAAAATGCTGAATCCAACAGAACGTAAGTCATAACAAAACTAAAGCTGAAAGAGATAACATGATAAATTCAGAATTACAACACTCGGTTAATTCTTCCTTTTAAGATAGAGAAGGAGGCAGGATTGAGAGGACCCGAAAACATGTTCAGGAAACTTAAATACTTGCCCGAAGCTGTAGACAGAACATAACCAAACACCATGGATACAACAACCAAAACCCAGTCTACAAGAGTTTGAATTGTTGAGTTTTGGAGAGAGGCAGGCTGGACATAAGCTTTCTTTAAACCCAAGACCATCACATGATCAGAAAATGCTCGCAAGGCTAGAGCCAAGATAGAGCTTAACATAACTTGCTCCAAAAACGAGGAGAAGATTCACGACTTTTCAATCGAGTATATTTCACCTCTCAACAAGAGGGAAGACGGTGTATGATTCTCTTACTGCACAGGAAAGGATGGTGAAGAAATTCTTTCCCATAAGGAAAACAGAGTTAACACGTAGCTGAGCAAAGATGAGTCATTTACCTTATGACCGAAGCTCGGTACGGAATGTGTTAGCGCGTAACCGAGCAACTTTGATACGAGATATTTCTGGACAAAGCTCGTTACAGAAATACAACTCCGAACTGAGATTAGAGTGGAATCAAAGACGGGAACAAACTGTCCCGCTGTCCCTTCACCGGCAAGGAGTAGGATGAGATGCTCGAGATCAGACCTTTGGGAGGAGAAGATGGGCGCATGAGGCGAAACAAAGTGGATGGAGCACATCTGCATCCCAGAAAGAGGAGACCCCTGTCTTCAGGAGGAGAAGAGCAGAGGCAGAAAAACGACAACGCCGGTCGAGCAGATCTTGAAGCGGAAGATCACGAGGACCAAGAAGCAGAGAAAAACCGGCGAGGATCTTTCCGCCGGCGGAGCAGAAGCTGAAGCCAGCGGCGGAGGAGAGATGAGAGACGGTGAAGACAGAATACCTCGGAGGTCAGGCGGATCTGAGAGGGTGAGGGACGATTGTCACCGGAGTTGAGCTGAGCTTTGTGCAACAATTGATTTCATTACTCTTAATCGCAATAACACCTTACACAGAAAGAGAATGATCCAACAAAAATGCTGAATCCAACAGAACGTAAGTCATAACAAAACTAAAGCTGAAAGAGATAACATGATAAATTCAGAATTACAACACTCGGTTAATTCTTCCTTTTAAGATAGAGAAGGAGGCAGGATTGAGAGGACCCGAAAACATGTTCAGGAAACTTAAATACTTGCCCGAAGCTGTAGACAGAACATAACCAAACACCATGGATACAACAACCAAAACCCAGTCTACAAGAGTTTGAATTGTTGAGTTTTGGAGAGAGGCAGGCTGGACATAAGCTTTCTTTAAACCCAAGACCATCACATGATCAGAAAATGCTCGCAAGGCTAGAGCCAAGATAGAGCTTAACATAACTTGCTCCAAAAACGAGGAGAAGATTCACGACTTTTCAATCGAGTATATTTCACCTCTCAACAAGAGGGAAGACGGTGTATGATTCTCTTACTGCACAGGAAAGGATGGTGAAGAAATTCTTTCCCATAAGGAAAACAGAGTTAACACGTAGCTGAGCAAAGATGAGTCATTTACCTTATGACCGAAGCTCGGTACGGAATGTGTTAGCGCGTAACCGAGCAACTTTGATACGAGATATTTCTGGACAAAGCTCGTTACAGAAATACAACTCCGAACTGAGATTAGAGTGGAATCAAAGACGGGAACAAACTGTCCCGCTGTCCCTTCACCGGCAAGGAGTAGGATGAGATGCTCGAGATCAGACCTTTGGGAGGAGAAGATGGGCGCATGAGGCGAAACAAAGTGGATGGAGCACATCTGCATCCCAGAAAGAGGAGACCCCTGTCTTCAGGAGGAGAAGAGCAGAGGCAGAAAAACGACAACGCCGGTCGAGCAGATCTTGAAGCGGAAGATCACGAGGACCAAGAAGCAGAGAAAAACCGGCGAGGATCTTTCCGCCGGCGGAGCAGAAGCTGAAGCCAGCGGCGGAGGAGAGATGAGAGACGGTGAAGACAGAATACCTCGGAGGTCAGGCGGATCTGAGAGGGTGAGGGACGATTGTCACCGGAGTTGAGCTGAGCTTTGTGCAACAATTGATTTCATTACTCTTAATCGCAATAACACCTTACACAGAAAGAGAATGATCCAACAAAAATGCTGAATCCAACAGAACGTAAGTCATAACAAAACTAAAGCTGAAAGAGATAACATGATAAATTCAGAATTACAACACTCGGTTAATTCTTCCTTTTAAGATAGAGAAGGAGGCAGGATTGAGAGGACCCGAAAACATGTTCAGGAAACTTAAATACTTGCCCGAAGCTGTAGACAGAACATAACCAAACACCATGGATACAACAACCAAAACCCAGTCTACAAGAGTTTGAATTGTTGAGTTTTGGAGAGAGGCAGGCTGGACATAAGCTTTCTTTAAACCCAAGACCATCACATGATCAGAAAATGCTCGCAAGGCTAGAGCCAAGATAGAGCTTAACATAACTTGCTCCAAAAACGAGGAGAAGATTCACGACTTTTCAATCGAGTATATTTCACCTCTCAACAAGAGGGAAGACGGTGTATGATTCTCTTACTGCACAGGAAAGGATGGTGAAGAAATTCTTTCCCATAAGGAAAACAGAGTTAACACGTAGCTGAGCAAAGATGAGTCATTTACCTTATGACCGAAGCTCGGTACGGAATGTGTTAGCGCGTAACCGAGCAACTTTGATACGAGATATTTCTGGACAAAGCTCGTTACAGAAATACAACTCCGAACTGAGATTAGAGTGGAATCAAAGACGGGAACAAACTGTCCCGCTGTCCCTTCACCGGCAAGGAGTAGGATGAGATGCTCGAGATCAGACCTTTGGGAGGAGAAGATGGGCGCATGAGGCGAAACAAAGTGGATGGAGCACATCTGCATCCCAGAAAGAGGAGACCCCTGTCTTCAGGAGGAGAAGAGCAGAGGCAGAAAAACGACAACGCCGGTCGAGCAGATCTTGAAGCGGAAGATCACGAGGACCAAGAAGCAGAGAAAAACCGGCGAGGATCTTTCCGCCGGCGGAGCAGAAGCTGAAGCCAGCGGCGGAGGAGAGATGAGAGACGGTGAAGACAGAATACCTCGGAGGTCAGGCGGATCTGAGAGGGTGAGGGACGATTGTCACCGGAGTTGAGCTGAGCTTTGTGCAACAATTGATTTCATTACTCTTAATCGCAATAACACCTTACACAGAAAGAGAATGATCCAACAAAAATGCTGAATCCAACAGAACGTAAGTCATAACAAAACTAAAGCTGAAAGAGATAACATGATAAATTCAGAATTACAACACTCGGTTAATTCTTCCTTTTAAGATAGAGAAGGAGGCAGGATTGAGAGGACCCGAAAACATGTTCAGGAAACTTAAATACTTGCCCGAAGCTGTAGACAGAACATAACCAAACACCATGGATACAACAACCAAAACCCAGTCTACAAGAGTTTGAATTGTTGAGTTTTGGAGAGAGGCAGGCTGGACATAAGCTTTCTTTAAACCCAAGACCATCACATGATCAGAAAATGCTCGCAAGGCTAGAGCCAAGATAGAGCTTAACATAACTTGCTCCAAAAACGAGGAGAAGATTCACGACTTTTCAATCGAGTATATTTCACCTCTCAACAAGAGGGAAGACGGTGTATGATTCTCTTACTGCACAGGAAAGGATGGTGAAGAAATTCTTTCCCATAAGGAAAACAGAGTTAACACGTAGCTGAGCAAAGATGAGTCATTTACCTTATGACCGAAGCTCGGTACGGAATGTGTTAGCGCGTAACCGAGCAACTTTGATACGAGATATTTCTGGACAAAGCTCGTTACAGAAATACAACTCCGAACTGAGATTAGAGTGGAATCAAAGACGGGAACAAACTGTCCCGCTGTCCCTTCACCGGCAAGGAGTAGGATGAGATGCTCGAGATCAGACCTTTGGGAGGAGAAGATGGGCGCATGAGGCGAAACAAAGTGGATGGAGCACATCTGCATCCCAGAAAGAGGAGACCCCTGTCTTCAGGAGGAGAAGAGCAGAGGCAGAAAAACGACAACGCCGGTCGAGCAGATCTTGAAGCGGAAGATCACGAGGACCAAGAAGCAGAGAAAAACCGGCGAGGATCTTTCCGCCGGCGGAGCAGAAGCTGAAGCCAGCGGCGGAGGAGAGATGAGAGACGGTGAAGACAGAATACCTCGGAGGTCAGGCGGATCTGAGAGGGTGAGGGACGATTGTCACCGGAGTTGAGCTGAGCTTTGTGCAACAATTGATTTCATTACTCTTAATCGCAATAACACCTTACACAGAAAGAGAATGATCCAACAAAAATGCTGAATCCAACAGAACGTAAGTCATAACAAAACTAAAGCTGAAAGAGATAACATGATAAATTCAGAATTACAACACTCGGTTAATTCTTCCTTTTAAGATAGAGAAGGAGGCAGGATTGAGAGGACCCGAAAACATGTTCAGGAAACTTAAATACTTGCCCGAAGCTGTAGACAGAACATAACCAAACACCATGGATACAACAACCAAAACCCAGTCTACAAGAGTTTGAATTGTTGAGTTTTGGAGAGAGGCAGGCTGGACATAAGCTTTCTTTAAACCCAAGACCATCACATGATCAGAAAATGCTCGCAAGGCTAGAGCCAAGATAGAGCTTAACATAACTTGCTCCAAAAACGAGGAGAAGATTCACGACTTTTCAATCGAGTATATTTCACCTCTCAACAAGAGGGAAGACGGTGTATGATTCTCTTACTGCACAGGAAAGGATGGTGAAGAAATTCTTTCCCATAAGGAAAACAGAGTTAACACGTAGCTGAGCAAAGATGAGTCATTTACCTTATGACCGAAGCTCGGTACGGAATGTGTTAGCGCGTAACCGAGCAACTTTGATACGAGATATTTCTGGACAAAGCTCGTTACAGAAATACAACTCCGAACTGAGATTAGAGTGGAATCAAAGACGGGAACAAACTGTCCCGCTGTCCCTTCACCGGCAAGGAGTAGGATGAGATGCTCGAGATCAGACCTTTGGGAGGAGAAGATGGGCGCATGAGGCGAAACAAAGTGGATGGAGCACATCTGCATCCCAGAAAGAGGAGACCCCTGTCTTCAGGAGGAGAAGAGCAGAGGCAGAAAAACGACAACGCCGGTCGAGCAGATCTTGAAGCGGAAGATCACGAGGACCAAGAAGCAGAGAAAAACCGGCGAGGATCTTTCCGCCGGCGGAGCAGAAGCTGAAGCCAGCGGCGGAGGAGAGATGAGAGACGGTGAAGACAGAATACCTCGGAGGTCAGGCGGATCTGAGAGGGTGAGGGACGATTGTCACCGGAGTTGAGCTGAGCTTTGTGCAACAATTGATTTCATTACTCTTAATCGCAATAACACCTTACACAGAAAGAGAATGATCCAACAAAAATGCTGAATCCAACAGAACGTAAGTCATAACAAAACTAAAGCTGAAAGAGATAACATGATAAATTCAGAATTACAACACTCGGTTAATTCTTCCTTTTAAGATAGAGAAGGAGGCAGGATTGAGAGGACCCGAAAACATGTTCAGGAAACTTAAATACTTGCCCGAAGCTGTAGACAGAACATAACCAAACACCATGGATACAACAACCAAAACCCAGTCTACAAGAGTTTGAATTGTTGAGTTTTGGAGAGAGGCAGGCTGGACATAAGCTTTCTTTAAACCCAAGACCATCACATGATCAGAAAATGCTCGCAAGGCTAGAGCCAAGATAGAGCTTAACATAACTTGCTCCAAAAACGAGGAGAAGATTCACGACTTTTCAATCGAGTATATTTCACCTCTCAACAAGAGGGAAGACGGTGTATGATTCTCTTACTGCACAGGAAAGGATGGTGAAGAAATTCTTTCCCATAAGGAAAACAGAGTTAACACGTAGCTGAGCAAAGATGAGTCATTTACCTTATGACCGAAGCTCGGTACGGAATGTGTTAGCGCGTAACCGAGCAACTTTGATACGAGATATTTCTGGACAAAGCTCGTTACAGAAATACAACTCCGAACTGAGATTAGAGTGGAATCAAAGACGGGAACAAACTGTCCCGCTGTCCCTTCACCGGCAAGGAGTAGGATGAGATGCTCGAGATCAGACCTTTGGGAGGAGAAGATGGGCGCATGAGGCGAAACAAAGTGGATGGAGCACATCTGCATCCCAGAAAGAGGAGACCCCTGTCTTCAGGAGGAGAAGAGCAGAGGCAGAAAAACGACAACGCCGGTCGAGCAGATCTTGAAGCGGAAGATCACGAGGACCAAGAAGCAGAGAAAAACCGGCGAGGATCTTTCCGCCGGCGGAGCAGAAGCTGAAGCCAGCGGCGGAGGAGAGATGAGAGACGGTGAAGACAGAATACCTCGGAGGTCAGGCGGATCTGAGAGGGTGAGGGACGATTGTCACCGGAGTTGAGCTGAGCTTTGTGCAACAATTGATTTCATTACTCTTAATCGCAATAACACCTTACACAGAAAGAGAATGATCCAACAAAAATGCTGAATCCAACAGAACGTAAGTCATAACAAAACTAAAGCTGAAAGAGATAACATGATAAATTCAGAATTACAACACTCGGTTAATTCTTCCTTTTAAGATAGAGAAGGAGGCAGGATTGAGAGGACCCGAAAACATGTTCAGGAAACTTAAATACTTGCCCGAAGCTGTAGACAGAACATAACCAAACACCATGGATACAACAACCAAAACCCAGTCTACAAGAGTTTGAATTGTTGAGTTTTGGAGAGAGGCAGGCTGGACATAAGCTTTCTTTAAACCCAAGACCATCACATGATCAGAAAATGCTCGCAAGGCTAGAGCCAAGATAGAGCTTAACATAACTTGCTCCAAAAACGAGGAGAAGATTCACGACTTTTCAATCGAGTATATTTCACCTCTCAACAAGAGGGAAGACGGTGTATGATTCTCTTACTGCACAGGAAAGGATGGTGAAGAAATTCTTTCCCATAAGGAAAACAGAGTTAACACGTAGCTGAGCAAAGATGAGTCATTTACCTTATGACCGAAGCTCGGTACGGAATGTGTTAGCGCGTAACCGAGCAACTTTGATACGAGATATTTCTGGACAAAGCTCGTTACAGAAATACAACTCCGAACTGAGATTAGAGTGGAATCAAAGACGGGAACAAACTGTCCCGCTGTCCCTTCACCGGCAAGGAGTAGGATGAGATGCTCGAGATCAGACCTTTGGGAGGAGAAGATGGGCGCATGAGGCGAAACAAAGTGGATGGAGCACATCTGCATCCCAGAAAGAGGAGACCCCTGTCTTCAGGAGGAGAAGAGCAGAGGCAGAAAAACGACAACGCCGGTCGAGCAGATCTTGAAGCGGAAGATCACGAGGACCAAGAAGCAGAGAAAAACCGGCGAGGATCTTTCCGCCGGCGGAGCAGAAGCTGAAGCCAGCGGCGGAGGAGAGATGAGAGACGGTGAAGACAGAATACCTCGGAGGTCAGGCGGATCTGAGAGGGTGAGGGACGATTGTCACCGGAGTTGAGCTGAGCTTTGTGCAACAATTGATTTCATTACTCTTAATCGCAATAACACCTTACACAGAAAGAGAATGATCCAACAAAAATGCTGAATCCAACAGAACGTAAGTCATAACAAAACTAAAGCTGAAAGAGATAACATGATAAATTCAGAATTACAACACTCGGTTAATTCTTCCTTTTAAGATAGAGAAGGAGGCAGGATTGAGAGGACCCGAAAACATGTTCAGGAAACTTAAATACTTGCCCGAAGCTGTAGACAGAACATAACCAAACACCATGGATACAACAACCAAAACCCAGTCTACAAGAGTTTGAATTGTTGAGTTTTGGAGAGAGGCAGGCTTGACATAAGCTTTCTTTAAATCCAAGACCATCACATGATCAGAAAATGCTCGCAAGGCTAGAGCCAAGATAGAGCTTAACATAACTTGCTCCAAAAACGAGGAGAAGATTCACGACTTTTCAATTAAGTACATTTCACCTCTCAACAAGAGGGAAGACGGTGTATGATTCTCTTCCTACACAGGAAAGGATGGTGAAGAAATTCTTTCCCATAAGGAAAACAGAGTTAACACGTAGCTGAGCAAAGATGAGTCATTTACCTTATGACCGAAGCTCGATACGGAATGTGTTAGCGCGTAACCGAGCAACTTTGATACGAGATATTTCTAGACAAAGCTCGTTACAAATATACAACTCTGAACTGAGATTAGAGTGAAATCGAAGACGGGAACAAACTGTCCCGCTGTCCCTTCACCGGCAAGGAGTAGGACGAGATGCTCGAGATCAGACCTTTGGGAGGAAAAGATGGGTGCATGAGGCGGAACGAAGTGGAGGGAGCACATTTGCATCCCAGAAAGAGGAGACCCCTGTCTTCAGAAGGAGAAGAGCAGAGGCAGAAAAACGACAACGCTTGTCGAGCAGATCTTGAAGCGGAAGATCACGAGGACCAAGAAGCAGAGAAAAACCGGCGAGGATCTTTCCGCCGGCGGAGCTGAAGCTGAAGCTAGCGGTGGAGGAGAGATGAGAGACAGTGAAGACAGAATACCTTGGAGGTCAGGCGGATCTGAGAGGGTGAGGGACGATTGTCACCGGAGAGGACAGAGAAAAGACCCCCTTCGGAGGAATCGACGGAGGCTTATAGAAACAACGGCGAGAAGGCAGCAGCCGAGCCTTTTTGAACAGGGTGGTTACCATCGGAATTTGAGGGATGGCGGAGCTCCGAGAGAACGCATCGTACATGCCATAATCGGAAGATCACCGCCGTTTAAACAATCCGATGGAGAAGGAAAAGACGAAAGAGAAGAGGAGAGATGGTCGGGTCACCAAGGAGGACCTGAAAAAGAGGAAGCTGAGGGGGCTTAAGAAGGAGGAAGAGCAGATCTCATTCTGATCAGCGGAAGATCTCTGGCGGCCACCTTGGATAACGTGCCTGGGAGGAAAATCCTAGGGCGAACTCGGATTGTACCAGTTGTTGTTGTGAGTTGAGCTTTCTGCAATGAGATTTTCAGACTTCAATAATTGTATAATAAATCAAATTAAAATGTTTCTTTAGAGAGATAAATGGATAATGTAACTGAATACATCTGTCATACAATGTTTCTTCCTAACAACATATGTAAAAACAAAACTGAGGAGGATCTTCTTGATCTTGAAACATCATCCTCAAGACTCATAATACATCCATCATCTATGACCTTTTGAATAAAAATATATTTTTGAATAAGAATATATCGATGTGAACTGATGAAAGAAAGAAAATATATTTTTAAAAGCCAATGAATGAAATTATAACGGCCCATAAAGCCCAACAAATTTTTAACCTAACGTGTTGTCTTTCTCTTCCTTTCGAAAAACACAACAAATGCAAACAGGCTTGACCTAAGACGCGGCGAGGTCGAGGAAGATAATGGTTACAGAGCCATCTACCTCGTTTATGTCGCTTCCCAATGATTTGCTGATAAACTGTGTGGCACGCGTGTCAAGGTTGTACTATCCGACTACTATCCAACTCTCTCCCTCGTCTTCAAGAGCTTTCGATCTCTGCTAACTTCACCGGAGCTTTACAAGTACCAGTCACTCTTGAGCCACACCGAGAGTTGTCTCTATGTGTGCATGAAGTACCATATGTTGGATAATTCCTAACTTGAAAAGGAAGTTATCTCTTAATGAGTAGCTTAAGGAGATAGACATTATGACTTAATAGAAAAAGGAAGTTTTCTATTTTGTAATCAAGGAAAAAGAAAGAATAGTTTCGATTCCTAATAGAATTAGAAGAAGCTAAGTTCTATATAAAGAGATGTGGAGATTGTTCCATAGATTTAAGACAAGAGGTTTAGTTTTGAGAAGTTTCTAAATCTAATAAAGAAAAGCAGTTCTTTATATTNGGTGGTTACCATCGGAATTTGAGGGATGGCGGAGCTCCGAGAGAACGCATCGTACATGCCATAATCGGAAGATCACCGCCGTTTAAACAATCCGATGGAGAAGGAAAAGACGAAAGAGAAGAGGAGAGATGGTCGGGTCACCAAGGAGGACCTGAAAAAGAGGAAGCTGAGGGGGCTTAAGAAGGAGGAAGAGCAGATCTCATTCTGATCAGCGGAAGATCTCTGGCGGCCACCTTGGATAACGTGCCTGGGAGGAAAATCCTAGGGCGAACTCGGATTGTACCAGTTGTTGTTGTGAGTTGAGCTTTCTGCAATGAGATTTTCAGACTTCAATAATTGTATAATAAATCAAATTAAAATGTTTCTTTAGAGAGATAAATGGATAATGTAACTGAATACATCTGTCATACAATGTTTCTTCCTAACAACATATGTAAAAACAAAACTGAGGAGGATCTTCTTGATCTTGAAACATCATCCTCAAGACTCATAATACATCCATCATCTATGACCTTTTGAATAAAAATATATTTTTGAATAAGAATATATCGATGTGAACTGATGAAAGAAAGAAAATATATTTTTAAAAGCCAATGAATGAAATTATAACGGCCCATAAAGCCCAACAAATTTTTAACCTAACGTGTTGTCTTTCTCTTCCTTTCGAAAAACACAACAAATGCAAACAGGCTTGACCTAAGACGCGGCGAGGTCGAGGAAGATAATGGTTACAGAGCCATCTACCTCGTTTATGTCGCTTCCCAATGATTTGCTGATAAACTGTGTGGCACGCGTGTCAAGGTTGTACTATCCGACTACTATCCAACTCTCTCCCTCGTCTTCAAGAGCTTTCGATCTCTGCTAACTTCACCGGAGCTTTACAAGTACCAGTCACTCTTGAGCCACACCGAGAGTTGTCTCTATGTGTGCATGAAGTACCATATGTTGGATAATTCCTAACTTGAAAAGGAAGTTATCTCTTAATGAGTAGCTTAAGGAGATAGACATTATGACTTAATAGAAAAAGGAAGTTTTCTATTTTGTAATCAAGGAAAAAGAAAGAATAGTTTCGATTCCTAATAGAATTAGAAGAAGCTAAGTTCTATATAAAGAGATGTGGAGATTGTTCCATAGATTTAAGACAAGAGGTTTAGTTTTGAGAAGTTTCTAAATCTAATAAAGAAAAGCAGTTCTTTATATTTCTTGTTTAAGCTTAATCACTTTGAATTGGTAGCAGAGCTTCAAGGAGGAGGTTCCGAACCTGTGATCTAAAGGCTTTCCGAGAAGAAGCACGTCAGAGGGCATGGCCGAGAAAAAGGAAGTTTTCTATTTTGTAATCAAGGAAAAAGAAAGAATAGTTTCGATTCCTAATAGAATTAGAAGAAGCTAAGTTCTACATAAAGAGATGTGGAGATTGTTCCATAGATTTAAGACAAGAGGTTTAGTTTTGAGAAGTTTCTAAATCTAATAAAGAAAAGCAGTTCTTTATATTTCTTGTTTAAGCTTAATCACTTTGAATTGGTAGCAGAGCTTCAAGGAGGAGGTTTTTAACCTGTGATCTAAAGGCTTTCCGAGAAGAAGCACGTCAGAGGGCATGGCCGACGCAGTTGCAGCTTATACAGTTTGGTTGATGAGGATGAAAGTTACTTTGCGAGTTGCCAAAGTATGGGAAACCATTGAACCAGGATCAGCCGATCCAAAGAAGAACTATGCGACGATAGCTCTTCTATTTCAATCAATCCCCGAGACGTTAATCTTGCAAGTAGGAGAACTATCCACGTCAAAAGAGATTTGGGATTCTATCAAAGCATGATATCTAGGAGCGGACCGTGTAAGAAAAGCAAGACTCCAAACTCTCATCGTCGACAGATTAAAGATGAGTGACACCGATCCTGTCGACGACTACGTGGGCAAGATATCATGCATGGCGTCAAAAGCAGCATCTTTGGGAGAAACGATAGAAGAATCAAAGCTGGTGAAGAAGTTCTTGAAGGGACTCCCTAGAAGCAAGTACATACATATCGTGGCATCGGTGGAACAAGTTCTTGACCTAAATTCAACAGGGTTTGAGGACATAGTCATTCGAATAAAAGCATACGAAGACCGAGTTTTTGAAGAAACGAAGAAGGAAGATCAGGGGAAACTCATGTGGATTAACAACGATCAGAGTAGTCGTGGTGGTCATGGAGGTTCACGAGGAGGAAAAGGTAGAGGAGTTGGTGGTAGAGGCAGAGGTCGAGGAAGATCCAACAATCAATACCGTGGAAAAGAAGCCACATAGATCAATCAAAAGCAGAAGAAGGACAAAGGTCGATCTCATGTAGTTTGCTGGAGATGTGACAAGACGGGTCACTATGTATCTGCATATCCCGAGAGACCAAGGGAGCATCAAGACGCAAACCTCAATGAAGCTAAGGAAGAAGAAGCTCTTTACGTTCATGAGGTGGTGTTCCTGAATGAAGACAAAGTGTTTCCCGAAAACTATGATATCAATAATGGCGATGCAAGTATTTGGTGTCTAGACAACGGAGCTAGTAATCACATGACGGGAAACAATGATTACTTCTCAAGCCTTGATGAGAAGATCAAAGGGAAATTAAAGTTTGGTGATGGGTCGTATGTGGACATTATGGGAAAGGGTTCCATCGTCTTTGTAGCCAAAACCGGAGAAAGAAGGATGCTTAAAGACATATACTAAATACCCGATCTAAAACATCACATAATAAGTCTAGGACAAGCGACGAAGAGTGGGTGCGAAGTATACATGAAAGGTGATGCTTTGTCACTAAGAGATCCTCGCGGGAGATTGCTAGTACGAGTTATAAGATCTCCAAATCGCCTCTACAAAACACCAATGGAGATTGACTATCCAAAGAACCTTCAGATTCAAGACGATCACACTACTCGGCTGATGCATGCTCCGCTGGAGCATGTAAGCACTGGTGTCATGAACAGTATGGCTAAGAAGAAGATGGTCGTAGGAATGCCGAGTATACTACATGAAAATAATGTATGCGAAGCATGTCTTGCCGGGAAACAAACATGAAGTTCGTTCCCGAATAAAACCACTTATCGTGCGGCACAAGCATCGGAGCTGCTCCATGGAGACTTGTGCGGACCCATATCACCATCAACACCAGCGAATAGTCGGTATGTATTCGTCCTGATCGATGATTCATGTGGACGTTGCTACTAAAGGAGAAGAGCGAGGCATTCGATCGGTTCAAAAGGTTTAAAGAGCTAGTCGAAAAACAAGTTGGCATGAAGATAAAAACCTTGCGCACCACTAGAGGAGGAGAGTTTACCTCAGCTCAATTCAATCTATTATGTGAAGAGAATGGAATCTCAAGACAACTAACTGCACCATACACACCTCAGCAGAATGGCGTGGTGGAAAGAAGAAATCGGACATTAATGGAGATGACAAGAAGTATGCTAAAGGCGATGGACGTTCCAAACTTCTTGTGGGGGGAAGCTGTACGACAGCTTACATCATCAATAGAGTTCCTACCAAAGCATTGGAGGACAAAACACCCTACGAAGAACTCATGTGCAAGAAGCCAAACATCGAGCACTTGAAGGTTTTTGGTTGTGTTGCTCACACAAAAATCATTGGTCCACACCTTAAGAAGCTTGACGAGAGATCAAAGAGTGTAGTTAATCTTGGAACAAAACCAGGTTCTAAGGATTATAGACTCTACGATCCGGCAGCTAAAAGAGTCGTGGTCAGTAGAGACGTGATTTTTGAGGAGAAGAAAATGTGGGATTGGTCATCCACGGTAACTGAAACCGATGGTAAACCAGGTATGTTTACGCTCCCTCATTACGGTCTCATAGAAGATGGAGGAGATGACATTGCTCAGGACAATGAAAATCAGGAGCAAGATCCCGTGATTTAAGAAGAGGAAGAACCCGAAGACGTAAACAATGGTGTAAACCACAGAGAAGAACCACAACAAGTGGTAACTAGATACGGCCGTGTTATAAATAAGCTATGGTATCCTGATGATTATGTGCTTCTAGCTGATCTTGAAAGTGAAAAGCTATTACTCATGGTAGATGGAGAACCAGAGAGTTACTATGAGGCTACAAGCTCAAAAGTCTGGATTGAAGCTATGGAAAGTGAGCTAGATTCTATCGTAAGAAACAAGACCTGGGAGCTCGTTGAGAGACCGGCTGGGGTGAAAACAATAGGACTAAAATGGATATTCAAGATCAAGAGGAAAGCAGATGGCTCGGTGAACAAGTATAAAGCAAGACATGTGGCTAAAGGTTATGTGCAAGAACAAGGAGTGGATTTCGAAGATGCGTTTGCACCAGTTGCAAGAATCGAAACCATATGGTTACTCATAGCCTTTGCAGCAACAAGAGGTTGGGAGATTCATCACCTAGACGTCAAGACAGCCTTCTTGAATGGTGACTTAAACGAGGTAGTGTATGTAAAGCAACCCGAAGGTTTTGTCAAGAAGGGAGAAGAGAATCGAGTATATAGACTCTATAAAGCATTATATGGCTACGCCAAGCTCCTAGAGCCTGGAATGTGAAACTCGATCACGTTCTCAAGGGGATGAACTTCGAGAGATGCCTAAAGGAAACCTCTGTTTATCTCAAGAAAAACAAAAGGGATTTCTTGATAGTTGCAATCTATGTCGATGAACTTTTTGTGACACGATCTTCACGGGAAATCATTGACCAGTTCAAGAAAGACATGTCAAGAAAATTCGAGATGTCTGATCTTGGGAAGCTAACATATTATCTTGGCATTGAAGTGATTCAAGGAGACGATGGAATCAAAATCAAACAAGAAGGATACGCAAAAGGAATTCTCTTGGACACCAAGATGGATGTGTGTAACCTAACTCATAGAATTCGCAACAAGGAAGAAAGAAAAGAGAAATAAAGTTTTGTGAATTTTCAATGCATAGAAAATGAAAATAGAAGACTAGAATTAATTCCTTTGTCAAAGACCCTTGAATTCATGCGGATTGCTTGAGAGGACCCCTCGGCTGCTTGATGCACTTCCATCCAGAAGTTTGCTGTACATTTCAGAAGTCTGTTGCACATTTCAGAAGTCTGCTGCACATTTCCAGAAGTCTGCTCTTGATGCGTCCTTGTTCCGTTCGGTCATGTCTCATACCGGATGGAACAAACATAAGCATTCTCGGCCATAATGCAATCAGCTTGGTCAAACCGAATTATCTCACGTTCGATCTCTTCCTTTAATCATTTAGCTCGAGTAGAAAGCTTTTGACCGGAAGAAAAGTCGAATGGGTCGGGAAAGTACTTATCGTATGAACTTGGCTCGGTGATCGAATGCTTGGCTTGGACAATCTGATTTCTAGAGTGGACACGAGTTGTCGAGAAACTCGGTCATCAGGACGGAGTTCCCTTCGTAGATTATTTCCGGATAGTGTTGGATCAAAGCGCAACACGGCTGTGTCGGACTGAACACGTTCGCGGCAAATGCTGGTTTCTACTCCATGAACCTCACTTGTATCGTTCGTGACCTGCTCTGGTACATTCTGCTCGTCATCCTCCGAACAATCTGTAGATATTTGGCTCGGTGCTTTGCCACAAAATCTATCATTCCCCTCCTCTTGAAAAGGATTTGTCCTCAAATTTGGATCATCTGAAACGAAAGGAGATAAATCAGAAACATTAAAGCTTGTGGAAATGTCATACTTACCTTGAAGATCCAGCTAATAAGCGTTGTCATGAATCTTTTTGACCACCGTGAATGGTCCATCTTTTCTTGGCAAGAGCTTGGACTTCCGTTCCTCAGGAAACCGTTCCTTTCTAAGGTGAATCCACACGAGGTCTCCTGGTTGAAACACCACCTTATGCCTTCCTTTGTTAGCGTACTTCTCATATTGCTTTGTCTTGGCTTCAATGTTGGCTTGGACCTTTTCATGAATCTGTTTGACAAGTTTGGCTTTCTTTTTGCCATCTAAACTGATTCTTTCACTCAAAGGCAACGGGATTAGGTCAAGAGGAGACAACTGATTAAAAGCCATAGACAATTTCAAAAGGAGAATGCTTTGTAGCCGAATGCACAGAATGGTTATAAGCAAACTCTACATGCGGTAAGTTCTCTTCCCATGTTCTAAGGTTCTTTTTAACTAATGTTCTAAGCAAGGCAGAGAGCGTCCTATTAACTACTTCCATTTGACCATCAGTCTGAGGATGACAAGTAGTAGAGAACAACAATTTAGTGCCTAGCTTAGTCCACAAAGTTTTCCAGAAATAACTTAAGAACTTAGCATCACGGTCAGAAACTATCGTCTTAGGCATGCCATGAATTCTAACGATTTATTTAAAGAACAGTTCAGCTATGTGAGATGCATCATTGGTTTTCAAACATGGAATGAAATGAGCCATTTTAGAAAACCTATCTACAACCACAAATATGGAATCTTTACCTGTCCTAGACTTAGGCAATCCCAAAACAAAGTCCATAGAAAGATCAGTCCACGGATGAAATGGAATCAGTAAAGGAGAATACAAACCTCGGGACGTGTTCTTGGACTTAGCCTCCTTGCATGTTACACATCTCCTACAGATCCTTTCAACGTCCTTCTTTAGGTCTGGCCAATAAAAGTGTTCTTCGAGCACTTTAAAAGTTTTTGCCAAAGTGACCCATTAATCCTCCTCCATGAGCTTCCCTAGTGAACAACTCTCTCAAAGAACAGTGAGGCACACACAATCGATTATCAAAGAATAAGAAACCTTTCGAGATAAAGTACTTGCCATGTGTGTGTCTAGAACATGCCAAATAAGGTTCCCTAAAATCTGAATCAGTCTCATACAAGTCTTTTATAAATTTGAACACCAAAAGCTTTGTTCTTAGAGAAGAGAGAAGTACATACCTTCGAGAGAGAGCATCAGCAACTATGTTCTCTTTACCTTGTTTGTACTTAATGACGTATGGGAAGGTTTCGATGAACTCAACCCACCTGGCATGTCTCTTGTTAAGCTTTTGTTGTCCCTTGAGATGCCTTCGGGATTGGTGATCCGTATGTATAACGAACTCTTTTGGCCACAAGTAATGTTGCCACGTCTGAAGAGCCCTAACCAAAGCGTACAATTCCTTGTCATAGGTGGGGTAGTTAACAGTTGCACCACCCAGCTTCTCGCTAAAATACGCAATGGGTTTTCCTTCCTACATCAATACAGCACCAATACCCACGCCTGAGGCATCACATTCAATTTCAAAAGTTCTCGTAAAATCTGGGAGAACAAGTAATGGAGCTTGAGTTAACTTCCCTTTCAAGGCTTGGAAAGCATCTTCTTGGGCTTGCTCCCACTTAAACCCCACATTTTTCTTGATTACTTCTGTGAGAGGGGCTGCAATGGTACTGAAGTTCTGGACAAAGCGCCGGTAGAAACCAGCCAATCCATGGAAGCTTTTGACTTCATTTACGGTCTTCGGGCTAGGCCATTCCTTGATCGCCTTAACCTTTCCTCATCCACACAGATACCATCAACACCTACAACAAAACCCAAGAAAACTAGGTGATCCGCACCAAAGATGCATTTCTTTTCATTAGCATATAAACACTCTTTCCTAAGCACTTCTAAGACTTTTCCCAAATGCCCAATATGTTCATTCATGCTCTTACTATAGATTAAAATGTCATCAAAGTATACGACAACAAATTCTCCAATGTAAGCCCTAAGGACATGATTCATCAAACGCATGAAGGTACTAGGAACATTAGTTAAACCAAATGGCATCACAAGCCATTCATAAAGTCCATGCTTAGTTTTGAAAGCCGTTTTCCATTCATCCCCTTCCTTCATCCTTACCTGATGATATCCACTCCTAAGATCTATCTTAGAAAAGACCCTATACCCATGCAATTCATCCAACATGTCATCTAAACGAGGGATGGGATGACGATACTTAACCGTGATGTTGTTGATGGCTCGGTAGTCCACGCACATCCGCCAAGATCCGTCCTTCTTAGGCACGAGCAGTACGGGAACGTCACAAGGACTGAGGCTTTCTCTGATGTAGACTTTTCCCATCAACTCATCCACCTGTCTTTGCAACTCCTTTGTTTCGACTGGATTGGTTCGGTAAGCGGGACGGTTTGGAAGAGACGCTCCGGGTATTAGATCGATTTGGTGTTCTATCCCACGGATAGGTGGCAATCCACTCGGAGTTTCTTCCGGGAATACATCCTGAAACCTGCTCATCAACGGCTTAAGTTCACTCGGCAGCTTGGTGTAAGATTAGTGGCCATTAGTGATTCTTTATACACAAGTAAAATGAGAGAAGATTTGGAAAAAAAAAAATTCTTTACCTGACTTGGTTTAATGTAAAAGTTGGACCTTTTGACCGGTGCTTTAGCTGCTCCTGTTGTTTCTCAAGTTCACGGCTCTTTCTAAGTTGCAGCTGATCCTGGTGAACTTCGGATGGAGACAAAGGAATGAGAGTGATCTTCTTGCCTTGATGATCGAACTTATTCCGATTGGTGTAGCCATCATGCACATCATTTTTGTCCAACTGCCAAGGCCGTCCTAGTATATGGCTGGCATCCATAGGCAAAACATTGCATATGATTTCATCTTTGGTATCGGCCAATGGTGATTGGGACCGTGACTTGTTCCTTGACGTGTTGAACACCGTCTTCATTCAGCCATTCAAGTTTGAATGGTCTCGGATGCGGTCTGGTTTCTAATCCGAGTTTCCTGATAAGCACATCACTAGCAACATTAGTGCAACTCCCAACATCAATGATCAAAGAACAAACTTTATCATTAATGAAACAACGAGAATGGAATAGGTTCTCCCTTTTTTGGTATCATTGGTTTTGGGTTGTACACTTAGTGATCTCATGGTCACTAGAAGATTTCCTTGACCCGGATAATCATAAGGCTCTTCTTCATCATAGATGGGTCCGGTATCCTCCTCTTCATCGTTTTCAGCTTCGAATTTTATCTCTCCTTTCTCAAGTAGGATCATCACCTTTTGGTTAGGGCATTTGTTTGCATAATGTCCTAATCCTTGGCACTTGGAGCACCTGATATCTCTGGCTCTACTCATGGATTCCACGGTTTTGCCTTTGTCAAAACGAGAAGGTTGGTTAGTCTTAAACTAAGAAGTAAAAGATTTACCTTTATCCTGAAAACTAGGCTTAGGTGGATAAGCAGGTTTTGGAGCATAAGCTGGTTTTGAAAACCCCTCCTCTTAACTTGTTGTTCTAACAAGATGACTTTGTGGAGCATGTCCTCAACACTTTCAAACTCTTGAAGCTCCAGCCGGTCCTGAATTTCCCGGTTCAAACCTGAAAGAAAACGAGCCAAGGTTGCATCCATGTCTTCCTCTACATCCGCCTTAAGCATAAGCATCTCCATCTCTTGGAAATAATCTTCCACGTTCTTTGTGCCTTGAGTCAAACGTCTCAGTCTTTGATGAAGATCCCTGTTATAATGACTTGGAACAAAACGCTTTCTCATTAGTTCGGTTAGTTCTTGCCAAGTAGTTATTGGTCTTTCACCTTTTCTTCTCCTAAGAGAAACAACTTGATCATACCAACTAATGGCATAGCCATTAAATTCGGAGGCAACAAGTCTACCTTTCTTAAGTTCTGAGAGATTTTGACAATCAAAAACCAACTCAGTTTTTCTTTCCCATTCCAAATACATATCAGGTTCATTCTTACCCGAAAATGAAGGGATTTTGAGCTTGAGACCACCAAGTCCGTCATCTGACCTTCTAGAGAATGGGTTCTCTTCATCTCGGTTTCTATGGCCTCTCCTTGCCAGGAAGGTAGAACGGTTGTCATCAAATTCTTCTTCTTCATGACTGTCAAAGGAACGGCTAGGTCTCCTTTCCCAGTTCCTTCTTTGGGCTGGCCGTGCTTGGCCTTGTTGATCCTCTTGAATTTTATCAAGCCGAACATGAACCTCTTCAAGACCTGCATTCATAGATCTCATCAAATGTTCGGTTTGTGCTTTCATTTGTAAACCAGACAATCCGGATCCAGGATTGTTATTTCCTTCTTCTCCACTATCACCCATTGTTTTTCCTGAAAATTACTTAACAAACGATTAGGAAAAACTCTCTTTCTCTCAAGTGTTTATTGCCTTACCCACACACGTGTTTTGCTCACTGGTTTTATGGTGATCACACTGAGTTATTTTCTCGATGTTCTTATCAAACAATTCAAGTCAAATCCAACAAGTACTCCCTCGCAACAAATGAGAAAGAAAATACAGAAATTTCGAAGGGAAATCCGTTTAGCCACCTCTTGACTGGATTTCTCCTCAGCCAGCAGGATTTCTCTTCCACCACCCTCACAAACTGGATTTCTCCTCAGTTTGTTTTAAACCTTTTCGGTTTTCTTTCTTTCTTTTTTTTTTATAAAAGAGGGTAGAGGATGGCCCGAATTTACAACGGAAAGAGGGAGAAGAGAACAGATTATATAGAATATATTTTTTTTTTTATTGAGAAGAAAAGAAGATGAACAGCTTTACCAACAAAGAGTGTCTCTAATACCACGTAATGGAACTGTTGGATGTATTATGCTCTTTGTTGGCGCGTTGGATAGATTGGATAGATGGTGGATCGAATGAGACCGTCAAGAGATGCGGAAGTCTCTTGGTATTCTCCACTCCACGGAACCGAGGAAGTAACCCTTAACCACAAATCTTAGGAGGTTTGCTGCGTTTGGAAGTAACCCTTGCCAAACTCAACGAAATGTTCAAGAAGAACAAAGAGATTTCTCTCAAAAAAAGAAGATAAAAAGGTCGATATTTTATTAGAATGAATCTTACAAATACTTATAGAATTCGCAACAAGGAAGAAAGAAAAGAAAAATAAAGTTTTGTGAATTTTCAATGCATAGAAAATGAAATAGAAGACTAGAATTAATTTCTTGGTCAAAGACCCTTAAATTCACGCGGATTGCTTGAGAAGACCCCTCGGCTGCTTGATGCACTTCCATCCAAAAGTTTGCCGTACATTTCAGAAGTCTGCTGCACATTTCAGAAGTCTGCTGCACATTTCCAGAAGTCTGCTCTTGATGCGTCCTTGTTCCGTTCGGTCATGTCTCGTACCGGATGGAACAAACATAAGCATTCTCGGCCATAATGCAATCAGCTTGGTCAAACCGAATTATCTCACGTTCGATCTCTTCCCTTAATCCTTTAGCCCGGGTAGAAAGCTTTTGACCGGAAGAAAAGTCGAATGGGTCGGGAAAGTACTTATCGTATGAACTTGGCTCGGTGATCGGATGCTTGGCTTGGACAATCTGATTTCTAGAGTGGACACGAGTTGGTCGAGAGACTCGGTCATCAGGATGGAGTTCCCTTCGTAGATTATTTCCGGATAGTGTTGGATCAAAGCGGAACACGGCTGTGTCGGACTGAACACGTTCGCGGCCAAAGCTAGTTTTTACTCGATGAACCTCACCTATATCGTTCGTGACCTGCTCCGGTACATACTGCTCGTCATCCCCCGAACAATCTGTAGATGTTTGGCTCGGTGCTTTGCCACAGAATCTTTCCAAAATGTTGGATAATTCCTAACTTGAAAAGGAAGTTATCTGTTAAGGAGTAGCTTAAGGAGATAGACATTAGGACTTAATAGAAAAAGGAAGTTTTCTATTTTGTAATGAAGGAAAAGGAAAGAGTAGTTTCCATTCCTAATAGATTAGGAGAAGCTAAGTTCTATATAAAGAGATGTGGAGGTTGTTCCATAGACTTAAGACAAGAGGTTTAGTTTTGAGAAGTTTTAAAATCTAATAAAGAAAAGCAGTTCTTTATATTTCTTGTTTAAGCTTAATCGCTTTTGACCATAATAGTTATCGCTGGTACACCCTCTGCTGGAAACTTGATCAAACCCAAATTTATGACACCAAGAAGTCATATAGGTATGTTTTGGCTAGAGTCCCAATTCCTGATTCTCCTCCTGCCAACTTTATGTGTCTCGGGGAGGTTGGTGTTAGCATCTACAACATTGCCGAACATTCCTCTAGCGTCTTGGTTATGGATTGCACGTCTCAGACGTGGAGCGAGGCTCCAAGCTTCCGGGTGAAACTATGGTCACGTTCTGCTAGCGTACTTGCTCAAAAGATATATGTAGCAGGATGTTACAAAGATGGCCATTCCTATTCCAATTTGTATGAGGTTTTGGACACCAAATCACAAACTTGGGATTCTCTGCCCTTGCCTTGCAGCGAGACAAATTGCCAAATTTTATATCCCATAAGCGCATGTATTGACGAAAAGTTCGGTAACACCCCGACCGCCCCTACCAGCGAGACACCACACCTCTCACGGGCTGTCGGGATGTTACAAGTGGTATCAGAGACAAAGGAAGTCAAAATGGTTCTTTCTCAGGAGACTGTCTTGGGGTTTGGGGGTTATTCACACCGACGGGATCAGAATTCAGGGACGAATTCCTGTTAAGTGGGGAAAATTTGTAACAACCCGGACCCGGGCCATTTTAATAAGTTTAAATTAATTGATTTTGCTACTTATGTCATCCAAGTGCACTTACCTTTTCCGGTCACTTACCTTTTCCGGTCACTTACCCCGAGAGAACTCCAGAGTTAGTGTTCTTATGCTGGAGTAGGATTAGGATGGGTTACCTTCCGGGAAGTCCTCCGAGGAATCGTGTGAGTGAGGCCAAAACACGAGAAAAGGTCACGTGGCGATTGCAGGGACAAGTAAATCAGTCGGTCGGGCCACCGAAAAAAATAACGCACTGACCGTCGGATAGGGCAGGGGGCCCACATCCCGTGAGAGGTGAAACCTCGCTAGTAGGGGTGGTCGGGGTGTTACGTGTTCCACGTGATGACTGACTCACACAAAGAGGTGGTTGCTTACGATTTCAAGAAAGGTCGATGGGACCTTATTAAGTAATGTAAACCTCCTAGGATTCGCCAATCTGAAGCTAAGAAAGGGGACAAGCCTTGCTGCAATGAAGCCGTGAAGCTCTACTGACAAGGGATGTGGATAGAAGGGTCACACAAAGGCTGTGGAAGACCTTTGATATACCAGATCGATTTCTTTGATATGACACACAAAGAAAACGAAATTGTGTTTTGTTGGATATTACACACCAACAGATCTACTGGATATTACTCACCAATAGTTGATTTAAACTCAAAAGAGATTTTGATAAAAGAAGATGGATTCAACCCTACAGCCCTCGTTTCTAGTGGTTATAAAGAGAAACATAAACTAAACCTCCTAGTCTAGAAAGAAACAACAATAAATAAAGTGGTTAGGATGGTTCCCAAAGTTTATAAAGAGAAACATATATTAAATATCCATAGTCTAGAAAGAAACAATAATAAATAAAGTGGTTGGGACTCCACTAGCTCTTTCTTCGGTCTTGGACAAGAATCCTTGATGGCATGAGCTTCCACTTGTTAAAACATATAGCTTGACGATGTAGCTGACTAGGTAGCTTGGCTATATAGCTTGACGATGTACTTGACTATGTCGCTTGAATATATAGCTGACTACGTGGTTGGACTATATATAACCTGAAGGTGCAATTCGACTATAGAGCATGGCTATATAGCTTGACTATATATCTCAACTATATAGCTTGAATCATAAACCAGGGAGGTTTAGGATCTTGCCTTCTTCCTTCTAGCTCAAACTTAGCTCCACAACAAGCTACTCCTTCTGCTACATGCTTGTTTCCATCATCTTCAAGCTCTGGTTCGAATCTTGTATCATTAGGGCTGATCGGTATCACATCATCCCCTCCCTCTTGAAAAGGATTTGACCTCAAATCCGCTTTATCTTGTACCAGGATGCTTGGATGCTCCAAATCAGTAATCAATGGCAAACTTTCTTGTGCCTTCTCTTCTGATGTTTCTTCTTCCGGCACACTGCTTCTCAAAGGAGAGTGAATATGTGCTTCTGGTTTTATCTTTTCAAGCAACACGGGGTGTGTTGTTTCTGCAGCTTGTTTCTTTGCAAAGTTTGCTGCTGCAGACTCTTCTTCTTTGGATGTGTACTCTTTGTTAACACCTGTTTCAACTCTTTTCTGCACCTTCTTTGAGAATGGACGAAATTTATTGAGTATCTGCTCCAACTCAGCCTTAAACACATCCATCTCAGTAACTGATTCCCTTTGTGGGTTTCTTTCTGTCTGTGGAGACCTCTCTTGTTCCCTCTTATAACATGCTTGTTTCAGCTCTCTAACCTCCTGTCTAAAGGCTTTGAATTCGGTTTCCATCATTCTTTTCAGTTGAGCAGTGAGAGCTTCAATTTGCAGTTTATTGTTGTTGTTTTCTGCTTCTTTCTTTGCCATCTTTCCAGATCTGGATTTGGAAGATGAACAGACAAAACCAAGCCCAGAAAACGCAGAAACAGCAGATCTACAATCCTTGGCTTCCAACAGAACAGATTTACTCATGGGAAGATGAACATACACGAATGAAAGAGTAGAAACACTTAACTTGCAGATTGTATGGCTCTGATACCACTTGATGTGAACCTCCTAGGATTCGCCAATCTGAAGCTAAGAAAAGGGATAAGCCTTGCTGCAATGAAGCCGTGAAGCTCTACTGACAAGGGATGTGGATAGAAGGGTCACACAAAGGCTGTGGAAGACCTTTGATATACCAGATCGATTTCTTTGATATGACACACAATGAAATCGAAATTTTTTTGTTGTATATTACACACCAACATATCTACTGGATATTACTCACCAATAGTTGATTTAAATTCAAAAGAGATTTTTATAAAATAAGATTTATTGTCTCTCAAAAGAGGTTACAAGAGATTATAAAGAAAACAACAAAAACCCTAAAGGAACAGTGTGAATGCCCTCTTGCTCTTTCTTTCTTGGGCTTCAACAATGGGCTTCTATTTTAACAAATGTGCCCTTAGAAAGTGCTGGGAATACCTCATTAAAAATCTTGTCAAGAAAACCCAATGTGACAAAATTTGACAAGGGAAAAAGAGTATAAACCCAACACTTCCCATTTGTTAAAACATATAGTTTGATGATGTAGCTGGTTAGGTAGCTCGGCTATATAGCTTGATGATGTAGCTGACTATGTAGCTTGACTATATAGTTTGACGATGTAGCTGACTATGTAGCTAAATCATAAACCAGGGAGGTTTAGGTTCGAGTTGTCTCCATGTTTCTTCGAGCTTAACTCCAGCACGAGCTGCTTCCTCAGCTACAAGCTCGTTTCCAGCAGGTTCAAGCTCCATTTTTTTGGTTCCATCAGCTTCAAGCTCTGCTCCATGCTTTATGTCTTTAGTGCTGGTTATGATCACATCATCCTCTCCCTCTTGAAAATGATTTGACCTCAAATCCAACTCATCTGCAATGAAAGGAACACAGTTAGAAACATAATTATGAATGAGTAGGGTTATACCTTTGTTTTTGCTCGTTTTTGGCTTGTAGTTTGCATCTGGTGTTTCTTCTTTCATCAGTATGAAGCAATTAATGTCTTGGTGTTTATCCTGGTTCAAATAAGGTGGCTTAAATCGTTTGTTTTCCTCCTTCTTTTTTGTTTTTCTTGGGCGCTTCAAGGTTTCCCCAAAACTTGTAATTTGCTCTTTTGATAAAGACAAGTGCATTATATTTGTGTTATCAAGGGGCAAACGAAATTTGAGACCATAAATACTTACCTTAGTGTATAATGGATTAAGTGGTTTATCTTTGAACATCAAATAAGCTTTAACCACTTTTCCATGCTCCTTTGGCCCATAATCAATTTGATTAGTAAGCACATGAATCATCCCAGCCTTTGAGTTCTTAACCTGTCTTTCATTTTCTTTCACATAAACTAAAGAAAACACATCAAATGTGCGACTGGAATAATCAAACAATTTATTTAAAGGATAAAATAGGCTATCTAAATCAAGTTTAGAATGCTTTCCACGAGTTTCAATCACTTGATCACAAATCAGAATGTGATTAGAACACCAAAAATCTTTATCAGAGTTCAGAACATTGCAAGGTTCATTAAATGGTTTCAGATCAGAACATTGCAAGGTTCATTAAATGGCTTCAACTCGGATTTGCCTTTGTGGTTCTGTTTCTGTTTTTGTAATTCTCTCTTGATTCTTTCTATGATGTGCACGTCTCAGCTCTTTAACCTTCTGTCTAAAGGTCTCCAACTTAGTTTCCATCATTCTTTCCATTTGAGCACAGAGAGCCTCTACAAACAGTTTGTTGTTCCTGTTTTCAGCTCCTTGTTTACTCATCTTTTCCTGAGACAGAACAACAACAAATCACCAGTAAAAAGTTCTAAAGAAACCAGTTCTTAAAAGAAAATTTTAACTAGGCCAAACAAACTCATTAAAAACGATTTTCTGCAATTTAGACCAATTCTGGGTTTTTGGAAGATGAATAGTAAAAACGAACCCAGAAAATGCAGAGAACAGATCTAAACAACCTGAGGCTCGAAATGAACAGATCTACCAGATTGATAGATTAAAACAAACACAGAAGTCGCCAGACACAGATCTACACAACTTTTGGGTTCAAAAATAACAGATCTGCGCATAGGGGAATGAACAGAAACGAAAATTAAAGAAAAAAAACTTAACTTGCAGACTGTATAACTCTGATACCACTTAATGTAAACCTCCTAGGATTCACCAATCTGAAGTTAAGGGGATTGAAACTTGCTGTAGCAGATCTGTGAAGAACTGAGTTGAATGGGTGAATCGAATGGCTTTACTTAGAGGCTGCAAATTTTCTCAAGTAAACCGGGTTGAATTCTTGATATGACACACAAGAATTCGAATTTGTCTACTGGATATTACTCACCAATAAACTGAGATCTAAATTCAAAAGAAGTTTTTTTATAAAAGAAGATAGATAAAAATTACAGAAAATGGTTTACAGGGTTTATAAAGAAACAGAAACTAAACATTCATTGTCTAGAAAGAAACAACAATAAATAAAGTGGTTGGGACGCCCAACAGCTCTTTTCTTGGTCTTGGACGAAATCCTTGATGGCCATGAGCTTCTGATTTAACAATTTGACCATTAGGAAGTCCTGGGAATACCTCATTAAAAACCTTGTCAAGAAAACCCAAAGGGACAAAACTTGACAAGGGAAAAAGAGCATAAACCCAACACTTACCCAATTGTTAAAACA
The DNA here is from genome assembly GCA_020283515.1 of Alliaria petiolata. NCBI lineage: Eukaryota > Viridiplantae > Streptophyta > Magnoliopsida > Brassicales > Brassicaceae > Alliaria > Alliaria petiolata. The sequence continues at coordinate 63,244,842 of JAHZTW010000001.1, forward strand.
TATAGTTCGATGATGTAGCTGGTTAGGTAGCTTGGCTATATACCTTGATGATGTAGCTGACTATGTAGCTTGACTATATAGCTTGACGATGTAGCTGACTAGGTAGTTTGGCTATATATAACTTGAATCAACACCAAAGTGTTTTGACAAGTTATATCTTCTTGTATGCTGTCTTGATCGTTTGGTTTGAGGGTTTGATTGAGAAGTCCTCCAATGGCTTGATTGAATAGCTTAGTCTTTGAACGTGTCATGGGACCAGTAGGCACGGTCAAAGCTTCTTCTCCTCCTAGCTCAGGTTCGAGCTGCTCCTCAGGTTCTAGCTCTGCTTCAAACTGCTCCATAGGCTCATTTCCATGCTCTAAGCTCCATGACTTGTCCAGTATCATATCATCCTCTCCCACTTGAAAAGGATTTGACCTCAAATCCGTTTCATCTGCAATATAAGGAACAAGGTCAGAAACATTAAAACTAGAGCTTACATTATACTTACCTTGGAGATCCAGCTGATAAGCATTATCGCTTATTCTCCTTGTCACTGTGAAAGGGCCATCAATCCTTGGCATTAGTTTAGACTTCCTCTCTGCAGGGAATCTTTCCTTCCTCAAATGAACCCACACTTGGTCGCCAACTTCAAAGATCATGCCACGCCTGCCCTTGTTAGCTTGTTTGACATACTGCTTTGTTTTCTCTTCTATGTTCTTCTTGGCTTTCTCATGAATCTGTTTAACCAAATCAGCTTTCTTTTTCCCATCTATGCTAGCTCTTTCACTCAAAGGTAAAGGCATTAGATCCAAAGGTGATAATGGGTTAAAGCCATAAACAATCTGAAATGGAGAAAACTTAGAAGCAGAATGCATAGCATGATTATATGCAAATTCTATATGAGGCAAACAATCTTCCCAAGTTTTCAGGTTCTTTTTAATCAAAACACGCAATAGAGTTCCCAAAGTCC
>JAHZTW010000001.1:63261900-63291685 GCA_020283515.1 Alliaria petiolata
TCGTGAAACTTGGCGGTCTCGATTGGTGTCGATCGACACCAAGTAGTGTCGATCGACACCTTGCGTGTAAATCCGTCTTCTGACTTTATCACTTTGCAACTTCTTCCAGAATGCTCCAAGAAACTCCAAAATCTCCAACTTTGCTCCAATCGTAGTCCAACCTGTAAAGACTCTAATAGGACTCTAAAAAGACCAAAAGACTCTATAAAAACACTTATACCATGATCCAAAAATGGGTAAAAACCATGATATATCAACGATGTAACTGACTATGTAGCTAAATCATAAACCAGGGAGGTTTAGGTTCGAGTTGTCTCCATGTTGCTTCGAGCTTAACTCCAGCACGAGCTGCTTCCTCAGCTACAAGCTCGTTTCCAGCAGGTTCAAGCTCCATTTCTTTGGTTCTATCAGCTTCAAGCTCAGCTTCAAGCTTCATGTCTTTAGTGCTGGTTATGTTCACATCATTAAGTCATCGATGGATAGTTGGATGTATTCAATGTCTTTTTGCGTGATAGGGAATGTATTGTACTCTACTATGAGCGGAAAGTTCAGATGGTATGACACTGAGGTAAACACGGGGAGAGAATTGAAGGGTTTGGTAGGACAACCTTGCTTACCTGGTAATGATGATGCTAGATTGGCTGATTATGGTGGAAATATGGTGGTTTTGTGGGACCGGCTTTTTCACCCCTATAAAAAGAAAATTTGGTGGCAGAGATTGCTCTTGAAAAGCGCGAAACCGGTGAGATTTGGGGGAAAGTTGAGTGGGTTGATCATGTGCTTACACCCTATGAGGATTTTTTTTATAGTTAAGGTTCTTGCTGCTACTCTCTGATGAAATGCTTCACAAGGCTTGAACGTGTGTCGGTTTTTGGTCATACTATTGTTTTTTTATTTGAATTGCGTGTCTTCTTTTGGTATATGTAAGCTTCGCGTTTGGGGCATAGGGTCTCTCAAGTCGTATAGACTTTAGAAACAAGAAAGTATAAGAACAACTTTTCTTATTATATTTAGAAACTCTCTCAAAACTAAATCTCTTTTTTGAGTCTTATGGAACATCTCTCCATAGGCTCTATATTTATAGAACTAAGCTACCCCCTAATCCTAATAGAGATAGAAAACTACTCTTTCCTTTTCTCTTAACAACAATAGAAGATTTCCTTTTCTATCTATTGAATCTTTATTTCCTTTTTCCTTTTTCCTTTTTCCTTTTTGGAATTATCCAACATTCTTCCCCTTAATTCCAACTTCAACTTTGGGAAGCTCGATTGCTTGCACTCCAATTAGACCCCTCATTTCTTTGAACTTGATCCTTGATATGTTGTTCATCACCCCGAAGCTCACATGACCCAACCGTGCATGCCAAGTCCTCGTAACATCCTCTTCTCTTGTATGGAGACACTTAAGGTTGCAAACTTCCATTGGTGCTTTGTAGAGTCGGTTCGTTGATCTTCTGAATTGTACAAGTAATCTCCCACGAGTGTCTAGTAGGGCCAAAGTATCTCCCTTCATGTATACTTCGCATCCATACTCTGTTGTTTGTCCAAGACTACTGATGTTGTGCTTTAGGTTGGGAATGAAGTAGATATCTTTGAGCGCTCTTCTTTCTCCATCTTTGCACACAAAGACTATCACGCCCTTCCCAACAATGTCAACATGCGATCCATCACCGAACCTAACTTTTCCTTTGATGGTTTCATCAAGACTTGTGAAGTAATCTTTGTTCCCTGTCATGTGATTGCTTGCTCCATTGTCTAGATACCACACACTTGTTCCGTCGCTGTTGATATCATAGATATTTGGAAACACTTTGTCTTCATTCAAGAACACAACCTCATGGACATAAAGAGCGTCTTCTTCTTCAGCATCGTTTAGGTTCGCCTCTTGGTGCTCTTTTGGTCTTTCGGGACAGGATGATACATAGTGACCCGGCTTGTCACATCTTCAGCATATTATATTGGACCGATCTTTGTCTTTCTTCTGCCTTTGATCACGTCTTCCTGCTTCTCCTCCTTTGGTTTGATTAGTAGATCCTCTTCGACCCCTGCCTCTACCACCGCGGTCTCTTCCTCTTTCTCTTCCTCGAGAATCTCCATAGTTCCCATTACCACTCTGCTCATTGTTTGAAAACATAAGTTTTCCTTGGTCTTCTCTCTGGCTTTCTTCCCCTACACGATCTTCATATGCCTTTAACCTCCCAACTATGTCCTCAAACCCTGTTGTATTGAGGTCTAGAACTTGCTACAATGAGGCTACAATTTGTATATACTTGTGTCTTGGAAAACCCTTTAAGAACTTTTTCACCATCTTGGACTCTTCTATGGTTTCTCCCAACGAGGCTGATTTTGAAGATATACCTGATATCTTTCCCGCGAAGTCATCAACTGTGTCGCTATCCTCCATCTTTAACCTATCGAATTTCGCCATCAATGTCTGAATTCTCGCCTCTCGTACACGATCCGCTCCAAGGTGTCGTGCTTTGATGGCCTCCCAGAGAGACTTTGATGTGGTTTGATCTCCTACTTGCAGGATTAGGGTTTCGGGAATCGATTGAAAAAGAAGTACTGTCGCCACATCATTTTTCTTTCGGTCAAACGATCCAGGCTCTATTGTCTCCCAGACTTCATGCACACGCAATAGAACCTTTGTTCGCATCGCCCAAACTGTGTAGTTTGTCGATGTCAACATCAGACATTGGATCGATGTGGATCCAAAGTCTTTTGTTCTCGGCGGCGGAGCTATCACGTCTCCCATACTTGGTTACGCGAATCTTCTCTTGCCGTGTTGATCGAGCCTTCTACCCAAGGCTCGGATCGAGTCTTCAAACCTGAAGATCTGATACCAATTCAAGTCGTATAGACTTTAGAAACAAGAAAGTATAAGAACAACTTTTCTTATTAGATTTAGAAACTCTCTCAAAACTAAATCTCTCTTTTGAGTCTTATGGAACATCTCTCCATAGACTTTATATTTATAGAACTAAGCTACCCCTTAATCCTAATAGAGATAGGGAAGTACTCTTTCCTTTTCTCTTAACAAATATAGAAGATTTCTTTTTCTATCTATTGAATCTTTATTTCCTTTTTCCTTTTTCTTTTTTGGAATTATCCAACAGTCTCCTCCAGCTGATAGGCTTGACCAAAGCCATTTCGTACTTGCATCATCACTACGTACGTAGCTGTTCTGCTGCGTCATCAGGCTATGCTAAGAGAAAGTTGTAATTTTTACTTGTCAAAGCGTTAGCAACCAAGATGAAGTTTTTCTTTTACTATAATAAAAGACTTGATTTTTCAGACTACGACTGCAATTTCTTTGTTCGAACCAAACTAAGACATCTCCCTTGGATTCTTTCACCTTTTTTTTTTTTCAAATAGAGATTATGGATTTAAGACATCTCCAATGCATTTCTCTATTTTAGTGAATGGACTCTAACTCTATCTAATGGCTGAGCTAGGTATAGACGCTTACCAACGACATGTGCTGATTCTCCAAATATATAAGATAAAACAATAGCAAGTGCATTTTAGAAAAAAAAATAGAAGTGGGTTGGAGATGCTCTAATGATATAGTACCTACGCGTGATCTCTTGTCCTGCTCTCTTTTAGTCTGTAGCAGAACGGAAGTAGAGGCGTTCTCGCTTGCTCTAGCTATGGAAACCGTTGTCTTTCGTCTCTAGGTAATAATATCAGTAATTTCCTTTTCATAGGTGATTTCCATGCTTCTTCTGGTTTAGTCAGTCTCTCAAAGGGAGTGCTCCATTGGTTAGTTGAAGCTTCAGACTTCAGCATTATCACAGCTCTCAGTTTCAGGTGATTTTGATCAAGACTCTAACTTATTCTCATTCTCTCCCTCCTTGCATTTTCTACTTGCCCTGTTTCCTCAAAAACCGAACAGAATTTTTATCATATATCTATGTTGTTCTATATTAAACACTTATCATATCGGCATGTTTAGCACAACATGATGATGTGTCTGTTATTTACAACCAAAACAATATCATCAATAATCTCGAATTACGATGGGATCGGATGTAAAGAATATTTACATGAAACAAGTCTCCATGTGTACTGCAAGAATCAATGAATTTCAGACAAAAATTCATCGAACAAAACGTACGAGGTTAAACAAAACTCGCAAGAATTGAGAAAACATTCGTGTGATTAAATGAACCAAAGGGATGTGGTCTATAGTCGTGGAATATCATATCATAAATTTTAGGGCCCTTAAGCATTTTGTTTATCTTGCTTATGCCATGGATCGGTACTGAGATTTATTCAGATATATGAGCAAACTCTAGTTTGGTTATTGGTACAGTTTTAATTTTGTTCAGATTAACAACCTTAGTAGTCTTTGTTCAAAAAAATAAAAAAACAACCTTAGTAGGAACTATTCAACTCTTAAAACTATAGGGTTTTTAAAGTTCAAAAAAGAAAAAAAAAACTAAAGGATTTCAAAAAAAGTTCAGATTGGTTAAACCAAATTAGTTGGAATGTCACACCCCTGATAGGAACTACAAATATTTGATTATTATTTTAGGTTGGTAGAGAAATTCATTTTTGTTTTTTTTACTTTCAGATCGTTTAAACCAAATCAAATTCACTTAGTTTAGGAATTTTTTTATTATAAACTAAAGAACAACGTAATTAACTACTAAATTTTTATCAAAAAGAATATTTTTTTCCGCAGTTTTTTCAGGTCTTTTAAACCTGATTAATTTCACTTATTCGAAACCAGAAAAAAAATAAGTTATTTCATTTTGGTGTTTCCTTTTTTTTTTTTTTTTTATCAACTTAGGACTTTTAGAGATTTTTTTTTATATTATAAACTAGATAATACCATCTAAAATTCGATTGAAAAGAATATCTTTTTTTGAACTAAATTTTTGAAAAGAATATCTTCTCCCGCAGATTTTCTTCTCTCGCTCTCTCTAGCTCCTGACTGAGAGATTTCTTGATCTTTCGATATCAAAACATATAAAACTCACTGCAAAATCAAAGCACTAGTTTCGATACAAACATATCGATGAATCGTCTATCGTTTATCCTTTTTGTTTTGGCCTTTAGCCTCACCATTATGAGTGACACAGCCTTATCCGAGACAAAAACGTTATGGATCAGAAACCTTCTGCATAACGGAAACGATCTCATAGTCCACTGCAGATCCAAAGACGAAGATATGGGATACCATAGGGTGCATTCCACAGGATCCTATCGTTTGCTTTACAAAGACACCGATTACGACGACAAAATATTCTGGTGTCATCTATGGCAAGGACCTAATTTCAAGCATCACCAAGTCTTTGAGGTTAACGATGGTGGAGGAGAAGGGTTTATCTCCGGAGACAACAGACAGAATCGGCACGTTTGGGAAGCTAGAGAAGACGGAATCTACTTGTCGGTATTTATGCGCCAGCCTGTGTTCTTGTATGGTTGGGATGTTCCTTTAACCTTGTCAAAAGCTTCCTCGTTAAGATCAACATGTATCTCTTTAAGCTTGTTAGTCTCTTTCTTGTTTTTTGTTTTTGTTTCATTTTAGTTTATCTAGTTTTGGTTATTAAATTTATTGGTTTTGATTTCTTTAATAGATTTTAGAATTTTTGTGTTTTAGTTTTTGGACTTTTTTTTTTGTTTTTTCTTAGATTAATAGTTACGTGAGTTTTGTTGGTTTCAGATGGTATCCAGTTTAAATAACCAAGCTTAAAGTAAGGTTTGGTCTTCAATGGATCAGATTGAGTTATTCAATTTTTTTAATTTTTTTTTTTTAGTTTGTGCTGGAAGAATTTACCTAAGTGCAGGAAGAGATTTTATTTTCTGAAGCTTAATGAACTTGGAGTTTTCTTTTTCTTAGAATAATTAGTTACGATATCAAAGATTAGGGTTTAGTTGGTTTTGGATGGTAGGAGAAATAGATTAGATCGGGTGAATATAAATCTGAATATCGTAACAAAATTTACACTACATTTCAAAAAACAAAATTTACACTATCCGTAAAAGTTATCAGAACTTTGTTATTATCATTTGGAGGAAAACAACGGATGTTATTATATTAGAAAATATCTGATTATTTATAAAAATAACGACACATAATTAAAAAAAAAGTGAAAAACAAAAAACTTTGAGCAGGGGTGTCAAATAGGGTCCAAATCTGCCGGTCTGGCCTGAACCTGAAAAATATCGGGTTCGGGCTTAGATATTTAAGCTCAAAAAAAATTGGACCTTTCGAGTTAAACTCATTTGGGCTAATGGTTTTTTGAGTTTAAGCCCGAGGGGACTCGGACCGACCCGAAAAATCCAACTTTTTATGAATGGAAAAATATAGGCATGTCAATCGGACGGACCTGGCTTTTTATTAATTTTTTTTTACATGTAGATCTTAATGACGATGAGAATTTAGAAGGCACAGAAGAAAATTCCAATCTTAAAGATTATCATCTCGACTCTACCGTTTCTACTATTTAAATTACACATTTTTTTATATATTTTATATTATGATTCATTTGGATTTACTAAGTTAAACTTGTATTTTTAACTTAAATTGGATTTGATAAAACTATATTTACGATTCTTTCAATTTGGATTTAAATTTAATAAATAATTTTGCTTAAATTTATTTTCTTTTTTAAAAAGCTCGAAAAAGCCCAAAGCCTGATAACCCTAATAGGGCCGGGCCGGGCTTTAGAATATAGGCCCGATATATTTTCGGGCCAGACCGGGCCGAGCTAAAATACATGTGGGCTTTACGGGTTTCGGGCCGGGCCAACCCGATTGATTTGCCTAACTTTGAGTATCTTGATAACTAGGTTTTTACTCTACTTTTTCAATGCCTTAACCATCATTCATGATTGTAATATTTGAGGTTAATCCAAATAGGAGGAAAAGACAATAGAAATGCAAGAACACAATAAAGTTAAGCAATATTCGGATTTAAATGAGTTACCTTTAAATAAAACTACTAAGTGTTATCATGAACAAGGCTTGCAAAATAAAAACTCTAAAATCAGATTACAAGACTAAAGATGATGAATTTAAATTTATCAAATACTAAAAATCAGATCTAAGGTTGAGGTTCACGTTTTAGGAAGGTTCAAGATTTAATCTTGGGTTTTAAAATATTAGATCTACACATTAACATGAGCTACCCTTAAATCTAAGAAACAAATCTAGATTAATTCACTCCCGTGGCAAGAATCATTTCACCAATCTTCTCTCCAAACCCAATCCCTTGGTGGAAAAGATGGTTGATAAACAAGAAGGTTAGATCTTAAAACGATCTAGCAAGCTCCCTTTCCATACACTTCTGTGCAAAAGGATAAACAAGCTTCTTGGTTTGGGATTATGAGATTCTCTAAGTCTTCACGGGATAAGAGAATCTCTAAGACCATAATGCCTCTCCCGAGGTCTCTAAGCATTAACACGCTCCAAACCAAGAAAGGGTAAAGATTAAGAACACATAACACCAAGATCAAACATCCTTAAACCTCCCTAATCCCTTTAACCTTAGATCTTAAGAGATCTACTTGCTAACCAAGATTAAACGCATCAAAAGCATGAAAGAAGAAACGCTAAACATCATTAAATGATTAAGGAAAAAGATTAAAGATAAGTACTTGCCATTAAAATAAAGATCAAGGTTTTACAAACTAAGAAAGCTTAAAGAAATCTTAACAATTTTGGCTAAAGCTCAAGAAGAAAGACAAAACGAATGAAAGATAAGATGATCCCGAAAAATAGGGCTAAAAACGTTTTATAGGAAAGGAGAAATGATCTCCTCACAAGAGGACAAAATGTGCAAGCTGCCCGGATAAGACTTGAGATTGAGCTGAGTCGTCGATCTCGCGCCGTTCTTGACCCGAGAATGGTTTGCATCGCCCGATCTTCGCCTCGTTCTAAGTCTGCAATCGATCCTTTTGCTTGATATTGTGGTCGTTCTGATTTAGATCGATATGCGACTTCGATCTCTTGTTCGATCTTTTATGCATGACTCCCCACGTCTGCACACTCGCACGACCTGGCTCTATCGATCTTGTCCTCGAACTGATATCTGAAACGGCCGAGACTCATGGATCTTCTGGTCGATCTCACCTAGATCGACCCATCTGGCCCGAACTCCACCTCAATCTCAGTGGCCATTTGCTTGGTCCGAGCTTCTCCAAGTGTTTCCAAATACTCCTAAGCTTTCTTTTGAATCTCATCAAGCTCCAACACTCTCCATAGCTCCAAGCACGCAAATCAACATGATAATGATGCAAATATGCAAGAAACCATGCAAATGCTAATGCAAAGTGTTATAGGACCTAATATGAGATAAAGTATACAAACTAACCTATTATGAATGTAATATGAGTGAAAACCTAAACTAACTGTATGCTGAATGCACAAAATATATGAGTATATAACCTCCCCCAAACCTAAACTAAAGGGAAGAAGTTTGAAACTGGGGGCTCATATCCAAAAGTGTTTTTCAAATGAATCAACTCAATGGTCCTTGCTCTCAATAGTAGGATGCAGTATACAAACTCTACTCAAAAGAACTTAGCCATATTCATCACATATTGAATCTCAAATCAAGACTCGTCTATTCCAAATAATCCAAGAATTCTAACCTTTAACATTGATTAAACTTTTCAAACTGTGAATCTGATGCAGCGAGATATTTGGAATATTTCCAAATATCTTCCATATCTTTATTATTACTTATTTGTATTTAGATAAATATGTATTATTTCTATTTTCTATATTTTAGTAGCTTTCCTATTTTAACTATTCTAGGGTTTTATGATTTATTATAAATAAGCCGTTTAGGCCTCATATTGTATTGATACTTTGATTAATTAATAAAATGAGATTTCCTAAAAGAGGTTTTGATAAACCATGTGAAGAGTATTCACAAACCCTAGTTTCCGGGTATTCTTAGAACCAATGGATCTAGTTCTATCTGTAGTAGCTTCCGCTTCATCAGAATCACACTTGTGCTTTCAAGACCGAATATATTTGGCTATGGACAAGGTTATGAGATAAAAATGATCTCATTCAAGTGGGTACTCCAAGCAATGGTTTATCTCAAAGAGGACTGAACTTATGCATAATGCTAAAGATAAAAGGCAATTGATGCATACATAGCTAGCCTCTCATCTACCCAATACAATAACAATCAACCTAATTCCTCTCTCATTTACTTTCTTTTCAAGCTCACTCACCCTCTAGAAATATCCAAATCAAACAAGGCAACACGCCAAGCAATAAACCCACAAAAATTCATCAATCAAATTTACAAAGGGATTCTTCTCGAACCTTACAACAAGCGAGTGGTATAGTCTTACTTCTAGCTCATTTACTTTTCAGTGGGTTAGCTCTCTTTCTTTTCACATATTTTTTTATGCATTTGGCCTTTTGGCTCTTATTTATATTTTTTTTTATTAGAGAGCTAACCTTTTTCTTTTTTTAACACTTGAGCTTATTTTCAATGCAATCAAGACTAACCACTTCAAACCATGTTTTCCCTTTAATTTCAAACTACCAACACCTTCTTTTCTCAAACCCGAATCAAAGTAAACATTTCCAAATTAAACACCCGTGAATCCCAACCCAAATCAAGCCTAGAACTAGCTTAAAAATGCAAAGCTAGCATCATATGAGAGCCTATACATGTCGCCTTAAGGCTAACACTTTATGCCAAGTTCAATCAAAAATAAGGCCTCACAATCACAATCACACACAATTTTTTGGCTTGAAATAAGGTAAGGTTTAAGGTGTGGAATTCTATTAAGGCTTAGAAGAGAGTGGTGAAGGGAATAATAAAGCCTAAATATGTATATGTGATCCATGTATTCTTTCTCAAATGCACAAGTATGATAATTAAAAATTCATATTAAAGTTTCACTTGTTACGAAAGGATTCAATTCATGCTTGTTTCAACTTAAGTCAAGAAAAGTAAAACAAATGATCCAAATATGGTTAGAGCTTACTTTCAAAGTTTATACAAAGCATCAAAGGACTACTAATTAGGGCCTTGAACCAATTCATGAGCACAAAACACTTTACAAGGAATTAACATCGTTGCAAATGCAAACAACCTAAATGATAAAAATCTAGACTCGATCCTAAAAATATTCTACAAATGCTAATTTTATTTGAATTTTTGAAAACATTTCTGATTTTTTTTTTTTGGTATTTTTCTATGCAAATATATGAATTCAAGACTCAAGGATGCAAATATAAAATACGATTCAAAGCAAAAATGTCAAAGCACACAATTCTCCCCCAAACTTGAATGACAATGTCTCAGTGTCAAACAAGTAAAAAAAGAGACCAAAATCCACAGAGAAAAATAAAAATAAAAATAAAAATGCATGCTATATACAAAGGTTGAAATTGGTACCTTGGAGCTAGGGGTGACCGGAGCTTGAGGTTGCTCCGGTTTTCCTGCTCTTGCTTGGAGAGTTGGATGTCTCTACTCCCTTGTCCTTGCTTAAGGATGGACGTTCTAGAAGGGAGAGGCGGTGCCCTTGCTCAGTCGGCTCTTGGATCATAACTCCTCCGGTTGAGTGTCTAGCGTGCTCCGGTCTTCTTCTCATTGTGAATTGAGCCTCATCAGTTGAGCTCTCCTCTGAAGTGCTATCCCTTTGGAGCTCCTTGACCTTCCTCATCAGCTTCTTAATTATCTTTCCTTGCCATTTGTTCACCTTCCTTTGAATTTCCACCACCGAGGCAAGAAACTTCTCAGCTTTGGTTCGCGGCGCTTAGTCTAGTTTGGGGAGGTTAAAGGAGGCTGGCATCTCGACATCAGATGGAGGATAATCCGTGGGTGGCTCTATGGGAGCTGGAGCTGTAACTGTGTTTCTTAGGGGCTCATAGCAGTCTTCATCCGTTGGCAAGAATTCAATGTTGCCAATGCTATCTACCAACGTTTCACCGAGGTTATGTAGAATGCATGTCTTCCTTGTATTGTTGTGATCATTGAAGAGGAAGGCGGAGTAACCAGGAGCTAGAGTGGTTCCTAGAGAACCTGCGATCACCATGTAAGCCTTATCCATGTATGCTCTCTCTGCACAAGCTTCAAACTCATCTAGTACCACGCCGACTTGCTCGAACAAGGGTGTTAAGAATCCTCCAATGAAGATTGAGCTGGCTTTGGCTCTCAACGCCCACACCTTGTACTTCATGAGGGAAGCTGCCAAGATACAACCGTAGTTGATGTTGTCCCCAAGGTCATCCTCCATAGACTCTTCTACATTGGTCGAATCCTCACTCCCGGAATCATGCTTGCATACACTCTTCTTGAGCCCTTGGAATAGGAAACATAGCTCATTCTTGGCCACTGTCCTGGTTATGGATCTTCCTGAGAAAGTGTTGGCAAGGAGTTTGAGCGTGTACCTCAGCAAGGGATTCCTAACCTTCTTTATCTTTGCCGTGTTGCCCTTGTAGTCTCCATCACTTATCAAATCTCAAAGTGCACTTGCGGACTTGAATTGTGGAAATTCAACAAGTAGCTTCGGCATTGAGGTTGTAAGCCGAACAAACTTCGAGGATGGAGAGGCTGTAGGCTGTCTTCCTTATCTTGAAGGTTATACGGCCGGTTGATGGTGAAGGAAGACTTGGATCTTCATAAGAGAAGTCCAAAGTTGAGAGGAAGTGTAGTGTGGCATTCTGATACGTGGGATGATCCATGTTTGCCAAACAAGATAGTCCCATATCACGAAGGAGGTTATCAAAAATCTCCCAACAATGCGGCTTTATACAAGAACCCCTGGCTTGCAAACTTTGTTGGCTCAAATCGCAACCTCTTTAGCCTCTTTCGTGCACTTTTCTCTTCTTTGGTTCACTTGACCGCTTCCTCCTCAACTTGCGGTGCTTCCTCTTGTAGATTTAAGGTTCTGGTTCTCTTCTTTGGTGCCATGGTACCTGAGGAACGAGAGCTCGAAAGAGAATGAGAAAAGAAGACGGCAAACCGAAATTGATCAAGCAAAACGTTTAACTCTAAAACCCTTATGCAAAGTTCCCAAATTTTTAGAGAATATATATATATATATATATATATATATATATATATATATATTTGAATATATCCTTAATTCAAGAAGGAAATTTAGTAAGATATAACTAAATATATAATATTTCTCCCAAAATTAGATATTTCTAAAAATTTAAACAATTCATAAAAATTTAATCCTAAAATCTAGGAATTTCTATGCATCTCAAAATAATATTCAAAATTCAAATACCTTTTCAAGATGAAATGCAAAAGGATGAGTGAAGTGTTCTTTCTCTTGCCTGATATATCATGGTTTTTCCGTGTTTTCAACCATGATATAGGCTTTGTTTATAGAGTCTTTTTGGTGTTTTTCGAGTGTTTTAGAGTCTTTGCAGGATCAGGAACGTTTGGAACATAAGTGGAGAGTTCGAAGCTTTTTGGAGAGTTTTGGAGAAGCATCTGAATACGTGAGCTTGGAGTGAAGATTTTGTCTTAGTGTCGATCAACACCAGGAGGGTGTCGATCAACACCGATCGTGAAAAGAGAAAGACGCGAAGTTTTGAACACTGTCTGGAATTGTAATTTTGGCGAAAACTCATTATTATTTGCACTTTAGCCCTTTTGTGTTTTGGGCACTATTTAGGTTTTCTTAGACATGTTTTTGGGATTATCCTATCTTATTTTGTATTAAGACTTAGAGAGAGGGATTGATCCAGAGCTTTTAGGGAGATAAGTCTTCACTCTTCTAGAGAAGATTTCGAATCCTTGTAACATTAGTCTTCTTATTTTTATGCAGTATTATTCAGCCATGTCTTGTGTTTCAATTCCTATGTCTGAGTAATCTGCTAGTTAGGTTAGGGTGATTTAGGGGTGATGATGAGTTTGTAGAATTGATATATTGTTAGGGGAAAATCAATTGGTTCTTCATCTGGATTTGTGTTTACATTGATTTCTTGATTGATCATCTGGAAATCAAACCCTAGGTGGTTTAATAGAAGCGAGAGCTTTGTTAATCACTGGAACTAATGTTAGATGAGCAAAATTACTATCTGCAAAGAGAATTGATTTAGGAATTTTGTGAACAATCGAACTTGCTATTCATGCTTGCATGAATTGTTAGGATTTGCAAAGAGATTTGAAATTCTGAAATTTAGTGATAGATAACTTTTGCAACGAGAGTTGATTGGTTTTAAATCTATGTTTCGAGTTCTAGACGGTCCTTAATATTTCCCTGATAATATACATTCTTCATTCTCGGATTCAACCTGCAAAATTACCCTTGCCTAGCGTTTTTAGTCTCATTGAATCTTAAGAACTTTCAATCAATCACTTGCTACCGTTTCGTTTAATTATTTCGTTTTACATTTATTCTAATCGACTTAGCATAATTCGAACTTAGAATCTGTAGTGTAGTAATCTACTTCCTTTGCGATTTGATAACCCTTTATACTTCAACTGCTTTGTTGTGCACTTGCAGTTCGATATATTTGGGTAAAACTTAGACCCTATCAAGTTTTTGGCGCCGTTGCCGGGGAGTAATAGCTGCTTACAGATTTCTAGAATTAGAATTCTGACTAAGATTTGTGTTTTATTTTGGTTACTAACGTTTTCAGTTCCTTGTTTTTTGTTTCAGGTGCATGCCTAATTGATAGGGTCAAAGTTTTACCCAAATAAAACTACTGCAAGTGCACAGCAATGCAGTTGAAGTATAAAGGGTTTATCGAATCCCAATGGAAGTAGATGCTACACTATAGTTTCTAGGTTCAAATTATGCTAGGTCAAATCAGATAAAAGTAAAACAAGGCAAAGAAATAAACGAGTATCACGAATTAGGTTCTTAAAATCAGGAGACTAAGGCGCTAGGTTCAGGGAAATTCTCAGGTGATCTAAATTGCAGGTCTAGACAGAATGTTAGGAATTATGAAATTCCGTTCTTGAACTCGAAACACTAATGTAAAATTAACCAACTCTCGCTGCGAAGATTATCTATGCCTAAACCATAGAATTCCAAATCTCTTTGCAAATTCAAACAATTCAGACAAGCATTATTATCAGGTTCAATTGTTCACAAAATCCTAAACCAAATCTCTTTGTGAATAGGTATTTTGCTCATCTAACATTAATAATACTCTCGCATTTATTCAATCTAAGATCAGATTCTAGGCCGCGAAGCTAGAATAAGCATTAAACACAAATCCAGATGAAGAACTCTAATGATTTTATCCTAACAATTTAATTCGACCTAACAATTCATCAATCACCTTTGAAAAACCCTAAACCTAACAAGCAAACTACTCAGACATGATGAATGAAACACAAATCATAATTTGAATAGAAAGCATAAAAGAAATCAATAGAAGAAATAAAGGAGTTCCAAATCTGCTCTAAAGGAGTCTGATTTTTCTCTCCAAAAACCCTAAACTTCTATGATTCTTAAAGTATGAGATTATGCCTAAACAATGGCTTTGAAAACTATATATAAGGGTAGAAACACGAATTGGGCATTCTTGCAAATAAGGAAATCTTTTTGGGCAATTTCCTTTTCTTCAATACTTGTAGAAATCGACACTGTTCATCCGACAGCAATCCGACTTCATGTTTTCAGCAGCTTCTTCCACAATGCTCCAAAATGATCCAAAATCTCCAATTATGCTCAAAACGTACATGAACCTGCAAAGACTCTAATAGGACTCTAAAAAGACCAAAAGACTCTATAAAAATGACTTATATCATGGTCAAAAACCGGTAAAAACCATGATATATCACTAATCGCAGTACCAGAAGCATCAAAGAAAAGGAACTAATCAGATTTGACAACCAGGAGCTCGGCCGTTTAGGAAGGTCAAATCGAAAACTTGCGAGAGCATCGATCGACACCACTAGCATCAATCGACACTCGTCGCAGACAGAGATGGTTAATCCTGTGATTTTGATCCGAGGCGAAGCTGGTCACTTGGTCGATGCAGAGGGGAACAGAAGGAACCCTCAAGGGCGGAGATTGGATGAGAATGGGGCTGTTATTGTGGAGCAAGCTGTGAAGTTAGGAGCACCTCCTATAGATCACATAGAGAGGTTTGAAGATTTGCCAACGGAGTGTCTGATGATTACCTGTTCTGCAAGCTCTTTCCATACTCTCTTGGAGGAGATGCAGCTTATTGGTTGAAGCAGTTACCACCAAGATCGCTGACCACTTGGGAGGACACAAAGAATGCATTCTTACGCAACTTCTTTGATGATGCAAGGTCCGAGGAGCTGAGGACAAAGATTTCAGCATTTTCTCAAGGACCAACTGAAGCATTTAAGGCTGCTTGGGTAAGATTCAGAGCATATCAAAGGGATTGTCCACATCATGGGTTTAGTGAGGTGCAGTTACTTGGGATTTTATTTCGAGGAGTAGACTGGAGGTACCAGATGGCTTTGGATGTTGCAAGCAATGGGAATTTCAATACCCAGTATCCGGAGAATGCCACCACACTTATAGAGAATTTGACATCTAGCAATAGTACCAAAAATGCTGATTTTGAGAGGAAGAAGCATGCTGGTGCGAATGATGGAGGTCAAATCGCAGAAGTAAAGGCCAAGTTAGACAGTATGCACAGTCTTTTAATGGGGAAGAAATCAGTTCAGTTTGCTGCAGAAGTGGAGACTTTTGAGCCTGATGAAGAACAAGTTAACTATGTTAATGGAGCTGGTTTTCATGGACAACAATTTAGCAATCATCAAGTTTATGGTTCCTCTTACCAGAAGCCCATCCAGAGCAATAACTTCAACAGGACTTATGGTTCTTCTTCCTACCAGAAGCCTCTTGCACAAGACAATGAGGTGAAGTCCATGATTGAACAGATCTTGCAGGGTCAACAGAAGATGATTGTGGACTTCAATGGGAAGATTGATGCCTTGTACACTGATATTAATGGGAAATTTGAGTCCCTGAGTGCTCATGTCAAGAAATTAGATGTTCAACTTGCTCAAACTGCTGGAGCTTTGAAGAGATAAGAGGGATGCCTTCCTGGAAAGACGGACACGAATCCAAGACATCATGTGAACACCATCACAATTCAGAGTGAAAGAAGCCTTCAAACAGAGCTGCAAAAGGGCATGAATGCTGAAGAAATCATGGAGCTTGAGGAAGATGAAGAGGACGACATTGCTGCTGCAAAGCTAGTGTCGATCGACACCAAGGAAGGGTGTCGATCGACACCTCCAAATTTGTTTGAGAATTCGAGCTCCGATTGATCGAAATCGAGCACGGTCAACACTGTTCACTAGTGTCGATCGACACCCGTCCCAGACATCACATGAGGCTTCCAAAGTTGCAGAGGAGAGAGTATACAAGCCTAAGGTTCCATATCATCCTATTCCCAAGCATCTCAGGCCACCCATTAGTGCAGAGAAGCTAGCTGCTTTCAACAAGAGGGTGGGAAGGATTCCTAAGGAGATCTCCTTTGATGAAGCTTATGAGAGGTATCCCTTGGGTGGTTTTTTCCAGAATTGCAGAGAAGATTTTGAAGAGATGGAAGAACTTTTTCACAAAGCAAGGGAAACACCACCACCAATGCAGCAGTTGCTTAAGGTTGAAGATCCAGGGATGTTTGTTGTTACATGCTCCAATGGAGGAGTTGAGTTTGGAAAATCTCTATGTGATTCTGGTGCTAGTGTGAATCTCATGTCAAGAGATATTGTAGAAAGTTTAGGCATTGCTGATATTCAACCTCCAAACATGACCCTCGCGTTTTCCAATCTTCCACCACAGTCCCATAGGGTATAATTCAAGACTTGCTTGTCAATGTGGAAAATTGTCTAGTACCTACTGATTTTCAGGTGGTGGAAGTAAGCAAGACTTCTGTTATGCCGTTCATTCTTGGGAGACCATTCATGGCTACAGTAGGAGCAGTTGTAGACATGCTTAACAAGAGGATCTCCTTCTCTAATGTAGACAAAGGAGTCTTTTACAAAGCTGTCCCTACTACTGGAACTTCAAAGCACGTCTCTTGCATTGTCGTGATTGCTATAGACAAGATGGCAGACGTTTCTCAGGAAATACCTTGTGATAAGACTGATGCAGATAAAGTTCTTGGTGGAAATCCTATCATGATCTCAAAGGAGACCAGAAAAAGGGCAAAGGTGAAGAAGAGAGTAGAGAGCCAAAGGATCAAGGGAGGTCTTCAAGTCACTTTGATACCTCAGAGCTGTGATGGGAACTCAATTGAGTATAAGGTGAAGTGCAAAGGAACCTCGAAGCCTTTCTCCAAGGTTAGAGCACTTCTTACATCTGAGATGAAGGATAAAGGACAAGATGCTTTGAAGGGATCATTGGGCAGAGTGTTGAAGCTGGAAGTGTCTGAATGTGGAGCTTGTTTTGTAACAAGTTCTCATGAACAACCTGCCGTCTGTCCAGCCATCCAAGTCAAGCTAATGACTTAAAACAAGCACTTGGTGGGAGGCAACCCACTGGTGAGTTCTCTAATTTTCGTTTTTATTTTGTTTTATCTACTAACTACTTTGTGTTTCAAAAAAAAAAAAAAAAAAAAAATTTGACATTCTGGCGGACTGATGTCGACCAAGGTCGACACATGAGCTCGACATGAATAGTGTCGATCGACACTGTTCATGGTGTCGATTGAGACTCCCTCGGAGGTAAGTTTACTCAACTTGTTTTCTTCATATCTCTCTCAACTTTTAACGGATTTGAGTGATTTTAGAGGCTAAGTTGTGTAGATTATCATCCTCTATCCATCCTGTCCATTATCTTTTCCATTTGTTTTTTTATGACCTTAAGATTTAATAACACTGGGGACAGTGTTGTTTAAGTCTGGGGGAGGTGATTACTGACATTGTGTTTTGTTTTTAGTCAGTCAAAATGTGTCAAAATTTTGTTTTATTGAGTTAAAATTTGGTAGAAATTTTTAGCTTTTCTTGGAACTAGTCACAGAACATTGATACTTGAAGGACCATTGCTATAGTAGTTGATTAGGAGGTTTAATTTGGTAGAACGCTAGAGGTAGATCGGTCTAACAGAGAAAGTTTAGGTTCCTAGAGAGTTTAGAAACTTTGTTGTTAACTCCGCCCTAATGAACTTAAAATTTCTCATCTTGGGGCTTGGTATGCATCGAATTTGACTCCTCTTTTAGCACTGGCAAGATAAGTTAAGTACAATCTTTCTTTGATCTTCTCTTGAAAAATAAAAAGAATAAGTAGCAAGTCTAAGAACGGAAACCTGAGTCCCTTAAAGGATGTTGATGGGAGCTTACACTCATGAACATGTCTCCTCACAAGGAACACAATTAGTGAGTGACACCGTTCTTGAACTATGATAAGAATAGAAAAGAAAGTCGATAAAATAAAATAAAATGATACCCTAGAAAAGTAGGGAGAAATCGACTAAGAGAAGAGAAAATAAGAGAGTTGTGCCGAGATTGTTTTTGTTTAAGAGCTTGGAAGGGAAAGAGTCTAAAAGGTTCTTTGATCGATATTCCCTTGATGAGACCGCACCTAATTAAATGAAAGGAGTTAACAATAGAGGTTCTGGATTTCTTTAAGTGGTTTAAACCGTATTTGGGAAATCGCTAAGCTTCTAGTAAGTATACGGTTTAAGCTAAGTGGTTTAAACCGTATTTGGCTCTGTGGCACGTGGATTCATGGGTGTTGGTCAATGTGGCGTTCCTAAGATTTGCTAATTGTTTCTGTTTTCAAACCTCGACTTCATTCTAAGTTTATGTTTGCTTGAGGGCAAGCAAAAGCTAAGTTTGGGAGAGTTGATATATCATGGTTTTTCCGTGTTTTTGACCATGATATAGGCTTTGTTTATAGAGTCTTTTCGTTGTTTTTCGAGTCTTTTAGAGTTTTTGCAGGATCAGGAACGTTTCGAACATAAGTGGAGAGTTCGAAGCTTTTTGTAGAGTTTTGGAGAAGCAGCTGAATACGTGAGCTCGGATTGAAGATTTTGTCTTAGTGTCGATCGACACCACCGATCGTGAAAAGAGAAAGACGCGAAGTTTTGAAGACTTTCTGGAATTGCAATTTTGGCAAAAACTCATTATTATTTGCACTTTAACCCTTTTAGTGTTTTGGGCACTATTTAGGTTTTCTACGACATGTTTTTGGGATAATCCTATCTTATTTTCTATTGACACTTAGATAGAGGGATTGATCCAAAGCTTTTAGGGAGACAAGTCTGCACTCTTCTAGAGAAGATTTCGAACCCTTGTATCATTACTCTTCTTATTTTTATGGAGTATTATTTAGTCATGTCTTGTGTTTCAATTCCTATGTCTGAGTAATCTGCTAGTTAAGTTAGGGTGATTTAGTGCTGATGATGAGTTTGTAGAATTGCTATATTGTTAGGGGAAAATCAATTGGTTCTTCATCTGGATTTGTGTTTACATTGATTTCTTGATTGATCATCTGGAAATCAAATCCTAGGTGGTTTAATAGAAGCGAGAGCTTTGTTAATCACCGAAACTAATGTTAGATGAGCAAAATTACTATCTGCAAAGAGATTTGATTTAGGAATTTTGTGAACAATCAAACTTGCTATTCATGCTTGCCTGAATTGTTAGGATTTGCAAAGAGATTTAAAATTCTGGAATTTAGGGATAGATAACTTTTGCAGCGAGAGTTGATTGTTTTTAAATCTGTGTTTCGAGGTCTAGACGGTCCTTAATACTTCCCTGATAATATACATTCTGCATTCTGGAATTCAACCTGCAAAATTACCCTTGCCTAGCGTTTTTAGTCTCATTGAATCTTAAGAACTTTCAATCAATCACTTGCTACCGTTTCGTTTAATTATTTTGTTTTACATTTATTCTAATCGACTTAGCATAATTCGAACTTTGAATCTGTAGTGTAGTAATCCAATTCTTTTGGGATTCGATAACCCTTTATACTTCAACTGCTTTGTTGTGCACTTGCAATTCGATTTATTTGAGTAAAACTTAGACCCTATCATTGCCCAAAGCCGAAACACGAACTCTCTCTCTCTTTTTGGTAAAAACAAACTTCAAATGCAAAAGAGGGGAGAGTGTGTGTGGGCAAGATTTTATAAAGAGAAATTTTTGGGCTCATGCATGCAAGTGGTCTTGGAACTCGTTGTCAAAGCTTCTCCACCATGGTCAAAGGAGTTAGCTTTCACCGAGTTTGAATTTTAAAACAAACAGGAAGGAGGGAGAGAAGAAGAAATTCAAACTTACCTCGGCATGAGATGGAGTCAACATGGTCGATCTTGACCTCGATCTCATGCCACTGTTGGTTGAGATCGATCGTCGGGATCGATCTTTGCCTCGATTCGAATTAAATTGACCCAAAGATCGATCTCTCTCCTCGATTTCATAATTCATGTTATTAAGGCTATGCTCCTTAGATCGAACTCCCAGGTCGATCTTGCCATCGTTTCGACCCTGATCGAGGCTAGTAGTCAATCTAGACATCAATTTCTTTTCAGAGAACGAGTGAACTCGCTCGATCCACACCCCGTTTGAACCTAGTTTCGAACTCATGGGTGGATCATCCTCTCGAAATCGAGTTGTTAACCCGATCATCTGGTCGATCTAATTAATAGCTCGATCTACCAAAGATTGAGCTACCTCTGGTCGATCTAAGCCTCGATCTCTTGCCACTCTTCTCCTTTCAAGGCCTCAAACACTCTCAAGAATGTGCTTCTGGGTCTCCACCTCCTTATTCCTATAAACACAAACATAAAAAGCATAAAATTGAACTAGATTATGTACTAGGATAGACATGGGATTTCCTCTCAAGTGCGCTTTTGTTTAACGTCATTTAACTTGACTTTCCTTACTCCCTTTTAAAATGGGCTCAGGGTGGATTAGGCGGCTGGAGACATGGTTGAGCTTGACCCTTGTTGCATCTCAATAGTGTAGATAGCATTCATCATCTCTGTTATCCTTCCTCCTCCTTTTTCCAGCTAACCGGGTGGAAGCAAGGCTCTTGCCTTAGCAAATGGTTTCGAGCCTCCTATGCACTTGACTTTGTACATTATGGAGCCATCCTTGAGCTCCAATGGATGCAAGCTCAAGGTACGCTTAGGTTTGGCACACTCCTTGCTAGGCATTTCCATATTACCCTCATGAAATATCTTCAAGAGGTTTTCTTTCTTACTTTTCTCCACCAACGGTTTCTTCTTGTTTCCTTCTTCTCGGTTGAACAAGGCTGGCAAAGACTCTCCATCAGGTTCCTCCCTAGCTTTTTTATCGTCCTCAAACCTAGCATTTTCCTTTGTAGCTACCGGAAAACAAGAGACTCTAGGTTGCTCCTTATGGTTGTCGGGCAAGGTCTTGGCTTGTTCCTCCTTTCTCTCGGATCGTGCTTCCTCATGGCATTCCCACTCAGCATTAACCTTTTTATCCTTGAAGACTCATCCAACTTTATCTTGATGCATCTCATCCTTGGTTTCCACTTGAAACACTTGGCCACCAATAGTTGGTTTCTTTGTATCCTCACTGATACAAAACTTGAATTTTGCATTCTTGCCCAAGTGTAGAGAAATCTTACTGGGAAAACGGCCAATTAGTACCCGGACTTAATAAGTGTTGCAGATTAGATCATGAACTATTTTGGTGTGCTAATTAGTATCCCAACTCATAATATTTTGAATATTGATATATGACCTTCTTGTTGTTTAGCCGAAACCAACTTTGACCAATTTTCCGTTAGTCAACTTTTTCATTCCGTTAACAGAGATAACTCAGCCGCCACGTCAGATTCCCAGTTGGACCCATAATCAAAACGACGTCGTTTTGATCATCGAAGAATTAAAAAAAAAAATTAGTCCAAAACGACCTCGTTTTGGAATTTAGTGAATAAAAATAAAATAAAAAGTCAAAACTCAGCGTTTTGTTATAGAAAAGAAGTCATCTTCTTCGTCGACTTTCATCTTCTTCAAACTTGCTTCATGGTCAGCCCGAAGGGAGGTCGGCAGGCATAGCGAGGGATTCTTTTCCTCCGACAAGCTTGCAAGCGGCGATGCAGAGAACCGGTCTGACCCGTTTTCCTCCGCCGAGGAGAGAGTAGCGCATCGCTTCGTGGATCTTGAGCGGGCTCACGGAGGGGAACGGCGGAGTCTAAGGCTTTGTTGACGGATTCGGATTTAGTGATGATAAATCGAAGGGAGAGGAAGATGAGGATTTGCGATTGTCTTCTTTTGTGAGGACGGAAGAGGAGACGATGTAGGAAGACGACGAAACGGTGCATTTTTTAGGATTGAGGAAAATGGGTTTAAAAGTCATGAGGGAAGAAGATCTGGATCTGGGTGTTTTGGATTGGGTGAAGATTGATGAAGGACAAGGATGATGATTGTGGTGAACCCAGAGTCACTCAAGACATTGTGATTTTCTCCAAATCTGCAATTTGAGATTGTAAAAAAAAAAAGTTTTTTTATATGGTTGTGTGACGGATTGGCCTCTCTTAGTGGAGGAGATGACGATGTTTTTGATTAGAAGAAAAAAAACCAAAACTCTATTCAATTTTTTTTAATATAAATTTAACAGTAGTTCAAATTAATTAGAGAAATGCAATCGACGACCTCCATTGGAGAGTTTGAAGAAGATGAAGGCAGTCGACGAAGAAGATCAATTTTGATTAGGTTAACTGTTTTCTATTTTAACAAAACGCTGAGTTTTTTATATTTTTTTTTATTCAATAAAGTCCAAAACGGCAGTCGTTTTAAACTTTTTTTTTGTTTTTAATTTCTCATGATCAAAACGACGTCGTTTTTGGTTACGGTCCAATAGGGAATCTGACGTGCCGGCTGAGTCATCTTCGTTAACGGAACGAAAAGGTTGACTAACGAAAAATTGGTTAAAGTTGGTTTCGACTAAACAACAAGAAATTCAGGTATCAATATTCAAAATATTAGGAGTTGGGGTACTAATTAGCACACCAAAATAGTTTAGGATCTAATCCGCTACACTTCTATAAGTTCGGGTACTAATTGGTCGTTTTCCCAAATCTTACCATTCTTCACATCTATGATGGCTCCAGTAGCTAGGAATGGCCTCCCAAGGACAAGAGGATCCTTGTCTTCCTCATCCATTTCCAAAATCACAAAATCTGTTGGGACAGTAGCATTGTTTATCTTCAAAGGTAAGTCCTCAAGCAACCCCATTGGCAGTCTAACACTCATATCAGCTAGGATTAGGGAGACATTACACTCCTTGAACATTATGAAACCCAGCTTCTTGGTAATGAAGTGTGGCATAAGGTTTATGCTTGCTCGCAAATCACATAGACTTTTCTCAAACTTCAAAGGACCTATAGCGCAAGGTATGATGAAAGAACCGGGGTCTCCAAGCTTCCTTGGTATAACCTCCTTATGAGTGATGGCATTACACTCTTTGCTCACCACTATTGCCTTTTGTAGCTCCTTGTCTCTCTTAGCTATCATTTCTCTTAGAAACTTGGCACTCTTCGGCACAAGTGTTAAAGCATCAAGCAAAGGTATCTTCATCTCAATGTATTTTATACTTTTTTCAAACAAAGCCTTATGCTTCCCAACAAGCTGCTTTTTGAACCTTGCTGGGAAAGGAAGGTTCGATTTGTAAGGGGGAAGAAGAATTTCTTGCTTCTTGATTGTTTCTTCTAATGTTCCTCTTTAACCGATTCCCTACTCTCCTTTGGTCTTTCAATGTAGACATCATGGAAGGTGATTCCTTGGTCATTTGAACAACTATCTTCCCCCTCTTGAATCACAATGTCCTCATTGTTCTTAGGTGGAGCTCTCGGTGGCAACACCTTCCCACTTCGAAGAGAGATCATGTGAGCATATTCCTTCGAATTTGCTTCACATTTGCTCGGTAAGATACCTTGGTTGGACGACTAGCTTTGCCTTTCTCATATTGCATAAGCTTGTTGTTGAGATCAGAGATTTGGTTAGCAAAGTCATTGTTGGAGTTGTCTTTCCTAACTTTCATTTCAGCAAGTTTCTTTTGCAAGGTCAACTCCACATTCGCTTGGTTTTGCAAGATTTGCTTGAACATTGCTTGAAGCGGATCTTGAGTAGATGCTTGAGCTTCTTGTGGCTGCACAAAACCAGGGGGATACCCTTTGTTTCCTTTCTGTTGTGGACCTTGAAAGTTCCCTTGTCTTGGATCTTGATATGTGTTTTTGTTCACATATCCACCTTGATTCTCAAACAATTTTTTGTTGAAGATACACTTGCTCTTGTGGATTCTCAACATTGTTGCTTCTATAAGACAAGTTGTTGCCTTGGTACTTAGAGAAGTAGCCTTGTGGTCTTGGATAGTCTTGACCACCAACCCAATTGGCTTCCTCTTGGCATTGTTTAAAATTCTCTAGAACATATGTAGCCTCACCCACAAAATGTACATGCTTTTGATTTGCAAGTACCAACTTGTCTATCTTCTCATGGAGTGATTTCAACTCCTTCTTGTGTGCCTCAAGATCAGACCCTCTTGGTGCTCTATCATAATCTTCAGCATAGTTGCCATCACTCAAGGCCAAATTCTGAATAAGCTCCATACCTGCGGATACACCTTGGCCAAGGAAGTTTCCTTTGCTCGCCGTGTCCAAGAGCATTCAGATCTTAGGCAAAGATCCTCTATAGATGGTGTTCAAGAGGAATTCTTCAGTAAATCCGTGATGAGTACATTGAATGGTATAGTCCTTGAATCACTTCATAGCTTCACTAAAAGTCTCATTGTGCCTTTGTGTGAAACCACTAATCTCACTTCTCAAGCGAGCTGTCCTTGTACTTGAGAAGAACTTGGACAGGAACGCCTTCTTGCAATCAGCCCAAGATGTGATTATCCCCTGAGGCAAAGTCTTTTCCCAATGCCGAGCCTTAAACCCCAAGAGAGAATGGGAATAACCTTAGATTGAAACTATCCTCCGAGATCCCATTGATTTTGATCATGCCGCACACTTGCTCAAAGTTGTCTAAGTGCTTCAATGGGTCCTCCATTGCAAGACCATGGAACTTGTTGTTCTGGACCATAGACACAAAGCCGAGCTTGATCTCGAAGTTGTTGTTTGGGACCGTTGGAGGAGTGATGCCAAAACGGTTGACATGTGTATTTGGCGCATCACCTGCACCGATGATCCGTGGCTGACTAGGGACATGGTTGGGGTTTCCATTACCCCTACCAGCAGCATCATGTGGAGGTGTAGTCTCATCTTGATCAGCCATGACCTCTTGCACAAACCCTTCTTCAAAAACTCGTTCTCTTTCCCTTCTTAACTGTGCACTTCCAAGGAGATGAATGTTGTCTAGAGGTTGAATTAAGTTGTTGTCTCTTCTAGACCTCAAGTTCATGTACCTAAAAATACGAGAAAGCAAGTAGAAAGATTAGTAACCAAATGAAAAGAAAAACTTAGTATTTACTAAGTTCCAAATCCTAGTGCTTTCACAATCCCAATTTGGCAACAACGCCAATTGATAAGTAGGTTTTTACTCTACTTTTTCAATGCCTTAACCATCATTCATCATTTTATTACTTGAGGTTATCAATCCAAATGGGAGGAAAGAACAATAGGGCACGAACACAATAAAGCTAAGCAATATTCTGATTTAAATGAGTGACCTTTAAATAAAACTACTAAGTGTTATCAAGAACAACGCTTGCAAAATAAAAACACTAAAATCAGATTATAAGACTAAAGATGATGGATTTAAATTTATCAAATACTAAAAATCAGATCTAAGGTTGAGGTTCACGTTTTAGGGAGGTTCAATGTTTAATCATGGGTTTTAAAATATTAGATTTACACATTAACATGAGATACCCTTAAATCTAAGAAACAAATCTAGATTAATCCACTCTCATGGCAAGAATCCTTTCACCAACCTTCTCGCCAAACCCAATCCCTTGGTGTAAAAGATGGTTGATGAACAAGAAGTTTAGATCTTGAAACGATCTAGCAAGTTCCCTTTCCATACACTTCTGTGCGAAAGGATAAGCAAGCTTCTTGGTTTGGGATTATGGGATTCTCTAAGTCTTCACGGGATAAGAGAATTCCTAAGACCATAAAGCCTCTCCCAAGGTCTCTAAGCATTAACACGCTCCAAACCAAGAAAGGATAAAGATTAAGAACACATAACACAAAGATCAAACCTCATTAAACCTCCCTAATCCTGTCGACCTTAGATCTTAAGAGATCTACTCGCTAACCATGATTAAACGCATCAAAAGCATGAAAAAAGAAACGCTAAACATCATTAAACGATTAAGGAAAAAGATTAAAGATAAGTACTTGCGACTAAAATAAAGACCAAGGTTTTACAAACTAAGAAAGCTTAAAGAAACCTTAACAATGGTGGCTAAAGCTCAAAGAAGAAAGACAAAACGAATGAAAGATAAGATGATCCCGAAAAATAGGGCTAAAACGCTTTATAGGAAAGGAGAAATGGTCCCCTCACAAGAGGACAAAATGTGCAAGCTGTCTAGATAAGGCTTGAGATCGAGCTGAGTCGTCGATCTCGTGCCCGTACTTGACCCGAGAATGGTCTGCATCGCTCGATCTTCGCCTTGTTCTAAGTCTGGAATCAACCCCTTTGCTCGATCTTGTGGTCGTTCTGATTTAGATCGATCCGCGACTTCGATCTCTTGTTTGATCTTTTATGCATGACTCTCCACGTCCGTACACTCGCACGACCTGGCTCGATCAATTTTGTCCTCGAATTGATATCTGAAATGGTCGAGACTCCTCGATCTTCTGGTCGATCTCACCTAGATCGACCCATCTGCCTGAACTCCACCTCGATCTCAGCGGCCATTTGCTTGGTCCGAGCTTCTCCAAGTGTTTCCAAGTACTCCTAAGCTTTCTTTTGAGCCTCATCAAACTCCAGCACTCTCCATAGCTCCAAACACGCAAATCAACCTGATAATGATGCAAATATGTAAGAAACCATGCAAATGCTAATGCAAAGTGTTCTAGGATTTAAGATGAGATAAAATATACAAACTAACCTATTATGAATGCAATATGAGTAAAAACCTATACTAAATGTATGCTAAATGCACGAAATATATGAGTATATCATATCTCTTAGGTCATATTTTTACATATCAAAATCAACTACTAATTTGAGCTCGTAGCCTATCTAATACATTTAAATCATTAGGGATTATAATTTTTAGGAGTTAAGCTAATCAAATATGTGTGTCCACATCAAGGTATATATCACTACTAGATAGTGGATATATATAAATTTTAGTCATTTTGTTATTAGGTGCATCTAGTGCTAATACATACTCACAAATCTAAATACATAAACTAGATTATCCAAAAAAATGTGATATAAAAATGAGGTTTAAAATATATTATTTTATGGTTATATGAATTATAGATTTTTTTATGTGTTACAAGGATTGAAATTAAATTTTGTAAATAAGAAAATATGAAGTTGAAAATACAAAAGTATAAATTATGTGTTACTGATTCGAATATGTTATAATTGTAAACGCTGGAGTTTTTATTAAAAATATAATATGTTATTGATCGTATATGAAATTATGTCGTTAATGTTGTATTGGGTTTTTATCTATTAAGCTTTAAGGGATTGAATGATGATTTGTAATTTTTTTGACCGCACTTCTGTTTTGGTTAAGAATGATTTAATATGATAACAATGTATTTGGTTTTTAGTAGGAAGATACTTTGTTTATTAATTTATTTTAATTAGCTTTGAAATTTTTTGAGAATTTTATGTTTATGATAATATATAAAAAGAGGAATGTAAATCAATTATTGACAATTTTAAAATTCTTTTTCTTCTTCTTTTCTTTGTTCTTCTTTTTTTCTCCATTCTTGTATTTTTCTTCTTCTTTTTTTTCTCCTTCTGCTCCGCTTTTCTTCTTCTTTTTCTCCGTTTTTCTTCTTTTCTTCTTCTTCTTTTTCTCTGTTCACCTTCTTTTCTTCTCCGTTCTGCTTATTTTTCTTCGTTCTTCGTCTTTTCTTCTTCTTTTTTCTTCGTTCTTCTGCTTTTCTTCTTCTCCGTTGTTCTTTTCTTCTTCTTCATTTTCTTCTTCTCTTCTCTGTTCTTCTTCTTTTCCTCCATTCTTCTTCTTTTTTCTATTCTCCGTTCTTCTACCTTTCTTCTTATTTTCTTCTGGTTCTTCTTCTACGTTCTTCGTCTTTTCCTCTTCTTCCTTTTCTTCGCTCACCGTCAAATTCCACCATCCATGTCAATTAAAAAACTATAATTTGAGCTTCTAATTCATATTGATAAATTAGCAATAATTATATGCAACCCCGAAAAATATTGAAATTTTGCAAACGGTTAAATAATAATTCTAATGAATTTTATGGTTTAGTTTGTATGATACACGATTATTATGGTTTATAAGAGAATTTTATTGTAAAAGGCAAAATAACAAAAATAACATTTTGATTTAACTTTTACGTTATTCAGGTGTGTGGGAAGACATATTTCTCAACCACAAAAAAAATATATTTTTTTGATCATAACCAATCTCCTCCTTGCAGTCTTTGCATCGGTATGGATCAGCTATGATTGAATATACTGTACACCTGCAAAAACCACGTCAAATGTCACGTTAGCATTCAGATCCTTCACATTTTTTTGGTTTTAGGTACTAATAACAATCGGTTTTACATACTCCGCAAGAATCACAACCAACTCCGTTGTGCACATTAGATGCAGGGTTTGCCCACCAGGGAAGATCACTGTCATTGTTGTCTGATAAGGATGTGCCTTCTTTATGATAGCTTTGAAAATCTAGATATCCATTAAAATGAATACAAACTATTAGTCTCTCTGTGTCCTGATGGGTCAATAGATTCCTCATGTATTCAATGTAACAATAACAACTAAGCTTTGAGAGCACAAGGACATGACAAAGGCATGGATGTAGAACTTACTCCTTTGCTTTTAGGGGCATGCGTTTTCTAAATCCCATTTTTCCTTGAATTTTATTCTTCAGGAAATTTTCTTCCAAGAGCTGCTGAATAACCAAACAAATTTCGGAAATCCTCTTGGGTCACAAACATGACACTCTTGACATGTGAACTTTTCGCTTTCTCCAGCCATATCTACTACATATCCTTCGCAATACACTTGAAAAGTAAACATGTAAGATTAGAAGTAGCACATAAGAAAATTCTAAAGCGGCCACTACAAGAAAACACGGACTTTGCGACCAATAAAAGCGTCCCAAAGTGGTCGCAAACGACACATATGCGACTTATTTGGGACCAATACCAGTAGTCGCAAATATTTGGTCGCTAATTTATTTAGTCTCAAAACATACGTTATTTTACGACGAAATGGTGACTCTGCAAACAAGTCGCATATAGACGACTAATCTATGACAACCGCAATCAGTCGTAATTTAAAGACGTATTTGTGACAGAAACCTCGAGTCATAGATTTGTAACTAATTTAGGACTAAGAAACCGAAAAATGTAGTCGTAAAAAAGTAACACTTAAGCAACTAAGTTGCCACTTCATTGTTCTTCTTATTTGTCACAAATTAGTTGTTTAATTGTTGGATGGGTTGCAACTGATTTGTGACTACTAGCAAAAAGCCAAAAAACACAACAAATACCAAAACAAAATATTCAATATGCTGATTCACTTAATAAAAGCAGAATAAAATCTATAACGATCGATTTGCTTCCTTCGTGCTAAAGAGACTGTAGAGCGAACCATCATCTTCGCCATCTGCTTTTAAATCCTCAGGTGGTGCTGAAATGGAATTGTTTCTGGTGCTTGATTGTTGTAAATCATCTTCATGTTCAATTCCTTTCCTGAAGAAATCCACACAATACTCTTCTTCATCTTTTAGCTCTCCCCTTACAAGCTTTTCATATAACTGAG
>JAHZTW010000001.1:63293669-63311258 GCA_020283515.1 Alliaria petiolata
TACAACCGCCCAGACCAGTTCTATGCTAATAGAGCTGCGATCCGTCCTCCTGCATTCCAAAGGAATGACTTTGAGCTGAAGCCTGCTTACTTCACATTGGTGGCTCAGCATCCCTTCCATGGTCTTCCTAATGAGCATCCTATGGACCATATTGAGAGATTCGAAGATTTAGCTTCAAGCATCAAGGCCAATGGAGTGACCTACGACTATCTTTTCTGCAAGCACTTCCCTTACTCGCTTGCTGGAGATGCATCCTACTGGCTGAAGCAGTTGGATCCAGGCTCACTAACCACTTGGAAAGAGACAAAGAATGCATTCTTATGCAATTTCTTTGATGACGCGAGATCAGAAGAGCTGAGGACGAAGATCACTACATTTTCCCAAGGACCCACTGAAGCATTCAAAGCTTCTTGGGTGAGATTCAAGGCGTACCAGAGGGACTGCCCACACCACGGTTTCAGCGAACCGCAGCTCCTTGGTATCTTCTACCGCAGGATTGATTGGAGGTAGCAAGCAATGGAAATTTCAACACCAGATACCCAGGAGACGCAATGGTGCTTATAGAGAATTTGACCTCTTGTAACAACACCAAGAACGCAGACTTCGAAAAAAGACAACACGCTGGAGTAACTAGAAGAAGCCAAATTGCTGAGGTGAACAGGAAGCTGGATCTCTTGGTGGGGAAGAAGCAAGTCCACTTTGCTAATAAAGTGGAGACATTCGAACCAGATAAAGGATGCGAAGAAGAAGATGTCAACTACATCAATGGAGGTGGCTTTCAAAACCAAAGGTTCGGGAATCAGCAAGGAAACAGAAGTTTCAATGGAAATTATCAGAAGAGCTCCGTCACAGGAAATCAGAACTCTTCTGGTTATACTCAAAAGCCCCCATTCCAGAACAACAACAACAATTACCAAAGGAGCTATGGAAACTCCTCTTACCAAAAACCACATGAGCAAGACAACAAAATGGAAGCTATGTTTGAGCAAATATTGGAAGGATAGCAGAAGATGACAGTGGACTTCAATGGGAAGATTGATTCACTGTATCAATACCTGAATGGAAAGATTGAGAGCATAAGCTCTCACATGAAGAAGCTGGATGTTCAAGTTGCTCAAACCGCAGAAGTTGTAAATAGGCAAGAAGGATTCCTTCCAGGGAAGACAGATACCAATCCCAAACGCCATGTGAATGCCGTCACATTAAGGAGTGGGAAAAACCTTTAACCTGTGCAGAACAGAAGGCTAAACACTGAAGAATTAGAGGAGCTCGAAGATATAGAAGACGCTGCAGAGCCAGTGTCGATCGACACCACTGTGTGTCGATCGACACCCGAGGAGATCCACAACAAATCAGACGAGCTCGACGCGAAGGATTCGACTTCAGAGGCAAGTGTCGATCGACACCAGAACATCTCAAGAACATTGAGCTCCCTTGCTGCTGACATAGTGAACTCCCTTGCTGCTGACATTGAGCCTAAACATCTCAAGAACTATGAGAAGAAGAAGTTCACAAGGGAACTCAGGAGATACTATTGGAATGAACCTCACTTATACAAGCATTGTTCAGACAATGTTTACAGAAGATGCATTGCAGAGAGTGAGGTTCGTGATGTCCTATTCCATTGTCATGGTTCTGAGTATGTTGGACACTTTGCAACCTTCAAGACAGTATCCAAAATCTAGGTGATCACTCCAAAATTTCAGAGTTAAAACAATCAAAGATGAAGAACAAGCAGATAATCCCAATAACAAATCAATTCTAACAACCTATCATCAATCCCTTGAATTCCCCACAACCTAACAATGAAACTACTCAGACATAGATGCAACAAACATCATAGAATAAGTAATTTGATAAAAAGAATAGAAGAGATACAAGGGTTCCAAATCTCTCAAGAACAGAGTGCAGATTTATCTCCCTAAAATCTCTCAAAACCTAATCTCTCTCTTTGTCTCTCTAAAATAATAAGTGATGCCTAAACAATGGCATAAAAACTCTATTTATAGATCTAGGTACGAATCTTCAATTCCCTGGAAGATTAGCAAAAGTCTTGGGAATTTCTTTTTCTTCAAAATTCTGGAAACTTCACGCCTTAGAATTCTGGAAAACCTGGTGTCGATTGACACCAATGGTCTGTGTCGATCGACACCCATCATGCAACTTTAATCCAACTTCAATCCAACTTCAACACTTCGTGACTTCATTCTATTAAGCTCCAGAATGTATCCAAATCTCCAATTTAGCTCCAATTGTACCTGAACCTGCATAGACTCTATATAGACTCGAAAATAGTACTAAGACTCAATAAAAACACTTATATCATGGTCCAAAAATGGATAAAAACCATGATATATCACAAACAAAACACAAACCTGAGTAGGTGTTTTCAAGAACTTCAAGTTGTGCAGCTCTTTTCATTTTCCGTTTAGACTTGCTTTCGGAAGCACCTTCGGGTGTCTTGTTCTTCTCTGCTTCTTCAGACCCACCTTCCATTTTCGACAGCAAAAATCCCCAAATCAGGAGTTGAAAAATCGAAACT
Source organism: Alliaria petiolata (assembly GCA_020283515.1). Lineage (NCBI taxonomy): Eukaryota > Viridiplantae > Streptophyta > Magnoliopsida > Brassicales > Brassicaceae > Alliaria > Alliaria petiolata. Next base: position 63,296,212 of record JAHZTW010000001.1, read on the forward strand.
CTAGAATCACAAAAAAAAGAAAAAAACTTATGAATTGATTTGGGTTTTGGTGTTGGTGTTTACATCTCTTCCTAGCTGTAAATATAATTATCTTTGCTCATTGTAAGCTCGGCTTTTGATTAATAAACTTTGAGAGATTCTCTCTTTTGAAATCAACTTTGAACTTACAATTCTTTGAGAAGACTTCAAGCTCAATTCGTCTCTAAATTCCTTGATCCTGGATGATCATCGATACTTGGTGTTTACGCTACTCCGTTGCTACAACAGTTGGTATCAGAGACAAAGGATCCTCATCATGCCACCTAAAAAAATATGCAAGAGACAACCGAGGCTTTTCGTGGAGTTCTTGTTGACTTTCACGAAGACTTACACAATATGTTGCGTGAATTCGTGGAAACGGCCGTCCGTGTGGTGCTTCATCAGCATCAACAACCTCCAGCAAATCCTCGTCATGGTGATCAGATTTTCGAAGAGGATGATGATGTTGATGACGTTGACGATGTGAACCCGTTTGCAGGACAGCGAGAGTGTGGGGTACAGCCGTTGCGACAGACTGAGTTCGCAGTTCCGAGAGGTGAGAATAACCGTTGGGATTCTGATTTTTGACTAGATTTGCCAGAATTTCAAGGTTCCCTGCAACCCGAAGAATTGCTTGATTGGATCAGTTCCGTGGAGAAGCTGTTGGAGTTTAAACAGGTTCCCGATAATATGAGGGTTCCGTTGGTGGCGACTCGTTTCAAGGGAAGGGCCTCTGCGTGGTGGCAACATTTGAAAGAGCAGAGGGTACGAGCAGGTAAACCACGAATCATGTCATGGGATAAGATGAAACACTTGTTGCGCAAGTCGTTTTTACCGTACAACTACGCGCGCCTGTTGTATACACGGTTCCAAAACCTTCGTTAAGGCTCTCGGACCATTGATGAATATGCGGCGGATTTTTTTAATCTTTTGGCTCGCAACTCTCTAGGAGAATCTGAAGATCAATTGGTGTCTCGCTTTATCGGTGGATTGCGACCTCAGCTACAGAACCAGCTCATGCAATTTAACCCGAATTCGGTTTCAGAAGAGCACCAACGTGCTTTGTTGTGTGAACAGAGCGCGAGAAATCTGGCTTCAACTTGGTCATCTAATCAGCAACTACGTCCCACTTCTCACAGCGACAGTTCTAACGGAGCAGGACAGAATCCAGCATTTGTTCCTGGCGTGCATACACGTCCTTTGGAAAAGAATGGAGGAACTTTCGCACCTCCAAATTAATGGAACCCTTGGATGGATTATGCTCTTTGTTGGTGCATTGGATCGATTGGATATATCAGATAGATTGGATAGATGATGGATCGATGAGACCGTCAAGAGATGCGGAAGTCTCTTGGTATTCTCCACTCCATGGAACCGAGGAAGTAACCGTTGACCACAGATCTTAGGAGGTTTGCTGCGTTTGGAAATAACCCTTGCCAAACTCAACGTAATGTTCAAGATGAACAGAGATTTCTCTCAAAAAGAAGATGATAAAAACATGGATTATTTTATTAGAATGAAGTTTTACAATACTTATAGAGTTCGCACCACGGAAAAAGAAAAGAGAACTAAAGTTTGTGGATTTCCTAAACATAGAAAATGAAAATAAAAGACTAGAATTTATTCCCTGGTCAAAGACCCTTGAATTCACGCGTCTTGCTTAGTTAACCCTTCGTATGGCCCAATCTTTCAGTCACTTCAGTCAGTCTGGTGTATCGCAACGGGCAGTCAGGCCGATGCAACTGGCCGATGCTTGAGTACATACATGCAGTCTGGTGTCTCGCAACGGGCAGTCTGGCCGATGCAACTGGCCGATGCTGGTTTCTCCTCGATGAACCTCACTTGTATCGTTTATGACCTGCTCCGGTACATGGTGCTCGTCATCATCCGAACAATCCGTAGATGGTTGGCTTGTTTCTCTACCACGTAATCTATCATTCCCCTCCTCTTGAAAAGGATTTGTCCTCAAATCTGGATCATCTGAAACAAAAGGAACTAAGTTAGAAACATAGAAACTTGAACTCACGTTATACATACCTTGCAAGTCATTCTGATTGGCATTGTCACTGATTTTCTCTAAGACTCTGAATGGACCATTGATCATTGGCATCAGTTTTGGTTTCTTTTGGTCTAGAACACGTTCCTTCCTCATTTGAACATAAATCAAATCACCAGGTTCAAAGATCAATATGCATCGCCTTTTACTTGCTTGCTTTTGGTATTGCTTGTTTCCTTTAGGCTCCAACGACTCATAGTTATGATGAACAACAAAATCCATTAACCACAAGTGTTTCCACGTTTTTGGTGTAGGAAATTTCTTTTCTTCAGCTTGCATATCCTGTGCACTCACAACAAAGACTAGAAACACGAAATTATATGTGCAACATGTAGTCCCTTTCAAAGCAAACGATTTTCCTTCACTTAGAAAATCTAAAACAAGTTTCAAATGTTCAGCATGTTCATCAAAGTGCTTGCTATAGACCAGAATGTCATTCAAATAGACAACAACAACAATTCCAGTGAATGGACTCAAAACATGATTCATGAATCACATAAAGGTACTAGGAGCATTAGTCAAACCAAATGGCATCACAAGCTATTCATAAAGTCCATGTTTTGTTTTAAAAACAGTTTTCCACTCATAACTCTTTTTCATTCGAGACTTATGATAACTACTCAAGAAATCAATCTTAGAAATCACACATGAACCATGCAACTTATCAAGCATATCATCTAACTGAAAACAATTTGGCACAAAAAGCTTTTCAGATTTAAACTTTTCACAAGATTGAATTATGATATCAAAAACAGGTTTTGAAACACAAATCTCTTTCATATTTTCCAAACCAAATAGTTTTTCATCTTGAGAAGAAACGAGAACAAACAAACTAGGCTCTGTCCTAACCAAATCAATTTCCTTACAGTGCTTTGGATAGTCATAAGAGAATGACCCAGGTATTGGTTCTGCCACAAAGATAGTCTGCTACTCCACGTCACTAATCAATGGCACACTTCTTTTTGCTTCTTCAGGTGAGTTCTCCTCTTGGACCTGTGAAACATAAATATTGCTACTTGGTTTCACCGGTTCTAAGCAGGTAAGTTCTTCATAAATCTTTTTATTTTCAAGCACAAAATCAGATTCAGAAAAGGAAAGAGAACACCTTGATGTCACAAATCTTTTGAGAAAGGCGTTATGCTTCTCCATATCATCGAGAAGTTTTTCTCTACTCAACCGCTCCTGATCCCATCTAGCTTGCCTAGAACTTCTTTGATTATCATGGTTATAGTAGTCACGATCTGCATCATCTCTGGCTGGTTTAGGTCGTTCTCTACTTCTCCCTTTTGGCCTCTCTAGTGGTCTCCTTGGTTGTGGCTCTCTCTGCACATAACCACTCTTGTTAGAAACCGATTTGTTTTTATTTACTAAAGGCTGGCATCTCTCTCTCATCAAGGATGAATAAAGAACTTCTTGTTGTGGATTCTGCTCCTGGTTATTCCTCCTTAGTAGTCCAAACATCTTGTTCCTGCAATTACTTAACATACGATTAAGAAAACTCTCTTTCTCTCAAGTGTTTATTGTCTCAATCACACACGTGTTTTGCTCACTGATTTTATGGTGCTCACACTGAGTTATTCTCTCGATGTTCTTATCAAACAATTCAAGCCAAATCCAACAAATACTCCCACGCAACAAATGAGAAAGAAAATACATAAATTTCGAAGGGAAATCCGTTTAGCCACCTCTTGACTGGATTTCTCTTAGCCAGCATGATTTCTCTTCCACCACTCTCACAAACTGGATTTCTCCTGAGCTTGTTTTAAATATTTTCGGTTTTTTTTTATGTTATAAAAGAGGGTAGAGGATGCCCCCGATTTTTAATGGAAAGAGGGAGAAGAGATCAGATTATATAGATATATATATATATTTTTTTTTATTGAAAAGAAAAGAAGATGAACAGCTTTACCAACAAAGAGTGGCTCTGATACCACTTGATACGACCCTCCAAGATCTTTCACTCAAAGTTGGTAGGGATAATCCTTGACATTCTATGGAAGCGGAAACTCCAAAGAAACAAGGCGGTAGATCTTCGGTAGATAGAACACGCGTGGTAGCAATATTAGGTATATGAAACCTAACACCTCACACCAATAATTTGAGAACGAATTCTAACACTTCAGTCGGTAGAATTGCCACACAAGAGACTGCGGATTGACTCTTGATAAACCGGTTTGATCAATGGATATTACACACCATGATCGAAAATGAGAATCACTCTAAAAAAGGTTCCAAAAATAATCATAAAACTTATTTTCTCAAAAGAGATTACATGAGTATTTATAGGAAATACATGTAGAAAAAATAGACAATAAATTGTCTTGAAAATAGAATAAGACTAAAAAACTTAATGAAAAGAAATAACTAAGGTTGAATAACTCTTGGCCTCTTCATGACTCTTGATCTCCAATTTTCGTCACTCTTTTTGGCCAGAAAATAAAGCAATTATTTTGGGCTCTTCTTGGACTTGTAATAGCTTCAAAATGGGCTGGACTTGATAGCTAACATCTTAGATGGATTTTTGAGTGTTCACAATGTCCAGAACTTGATAAATCAGTCCATTAAGCCATCTTTGAATGTTGAAGATGCCACTTTGCCGTTGTTCAAGTTGAGTTGAGTCACGCCACTTCTTCATTTCATTTGCTGCTTTCCAGAATCATATCATACTCCCCCTCTTGAAAAAGATATGTCCTCAAATCTTGCTCTTTAAAGAAAGAAAGATGATGCAGGTACCTCCAATAGTGAGTATATCAAACCCACCACCTGATACTAACTTATACCGCACTTCTCACTCTCCAAAGAAAGAACAACTTGAATACAAACTCTACAATACAAAATATCAAGATGGAATTTTATAAATTGAAAACAAGCAATCTTTTTGATTTTTCTCTCTCTTTTTTTTCCTCCTTTTTTTTTACGAAAATAAATAAATAAAAACGAAAAATTGAAGAACATAAGATGAAAAGTAGCAAAAGACATGAAAATTAGAAGATGAAAAGATGAGAAGATGAAAGATAGAATGATAACCGAACTGATGAGCGTTGCTCTGATACCACGTAATGGAACTCTTGGATGGATTATGCTCTGTGTTGGCGCGTTGGATAGATCGGATAAATTGGATAGATGATGGATCGATGAGACCGTCAAGAGATGCAGAAGTCTCTTGGTATTCTCCACTCCACGGAACCGAGGAAGTAACCCTTGACCACGGATCTTAGGGGGTTTGCTGCATTTGGAAGTAACCCTTGCCAAACTCAACGAAATGTTCAAGATGAACAAAGAGATTTCTCTCAAAAAGAATATGATAAAAACTTGGATTATTTTATTAGAATGAAGTTTTACAATACTTATAGAATTCGCACCACGGAAAACAAAAAGAGAAATAAAGTTTGTGGATTTCCTAAACATAGAAAATGAAAATAAAAGACTAGAATTTATTCGTTGGTTTACCCTTGAATTCACGCGTCTTGCTTAGTTAGCCCTTCGTATGGCCCAATCTTTCAGTCACTTCAGGCAGTCTGGTGTATAGCAACGAGCAGTCAGGCGGATGTAACTGGCCGATGCTGGAGTACACATAGGCAGTCTGGTGTCTCGCAACGGGCAGTCTGACCGATGCAACTGGCCGATGTTGGTTTCTCCTCGGTGAACCTCACTTGTATCGTTTATGACCTGCTCCGGTACATGCTGCTCATCATCATCCGAACAATCCGTAGATGGTTGGCTTGGTGCTCTGCCACGGAATCTATCACAAATACTCGCCCCCTAACCTTTAAATGTTTCAATTGTGGTGAAACGGGTCATAGACAATCAAATTGTCCCAAACGTGTATTATTCGGCGCGGACGAAGTGGTCTATGATGAATATGGCGAGGATACAGAGGAGCAATCGTTGGAAGAACAAGTGACTGGGGACACCGGTGTTGCATTGGTAATTCGGCGATGTGATCCGTACCAATTTATTCCGTACTACTTGTACGATTCGCCGCAAAGTGTGTCGCCTTATTGTGGATTCAGGGAGTTGTACTAATGTAATTTCGGAAGAAGCTGTGTCGAAATTAGCACTTCTTACAGAGCCGCATCCAGCCCCATATAATCTCGTATGGATAAACTTGAAGACAGAGCTTTGTATTTCTCGGCGATGTCGTGTTCCGTTTTCTATTGGTTTAAGCTACAAAGATTTGATTTGCTGCGATGTGATCCCGATGGATGCTTGTCATATTTTGTTAGGGCGACCGTGGCAATATGATAGGCGCACTACACATGATGGTTTTGCTAATACGTATACTTTTCAGTTTGAGGGTAAAAAGATCACATTGCTCCCGACTCAAGAAATTGGTGATACTGTGGTGTATAATGCTGATGTTGTACCACCAACGACATCTTCTATTAAAGAACATCAATTCTCCTTTTGTCTAACGCTGCATTTGTTGAGGAAGCTCGCCACGCGGATGTGATGTTTGCTTTGGTTATCAATCATGTGGCGACGGGTTTTGTTATAGAGGTGCCTCTTGAGTTTCGTCCGCTTCTTGACGAGTTTCACGACGTTTTTCCGGATGATTTACCTTCAGGCCTTCCTCCACTACGTGATATACATCATTGTATTGATCTTGTTCCTGATGCAATTTTACCAAACAGAGCGCATTATCGGATAAGTTCTCAAGAGCATGATGAACTTTGTCGACAGGTGGAAGAATTACTCGCTAAAGGCTACTTGCGGGAGAGTTTGAGTCCTTCTGCTGTTCTGGCTCTACTTATACCCAAGAAAGATGGAAGTTGGCGTATGTGTGTTGATAGTATGGCTATTAACAAGATCACGGTGCGATACCGTTTTCCAATTCCTCGCATCGACAATCTACTTGATCAAACTGGTTCAGCATCTATTTTTACCAAGTTGGATCTTAAGAGTGGTTACCATCAAATTCGAATTAGACCTGGAGATGAATGGAAAACCTGTCTACGATGTGTATGACGATGAATTATTTTTTTACGATGGAGATCTAAGTTTCAATGTTGGAGACTATGAAGATTGGAAGAGAGATTTATCTTCTCGTGACATGGTGAATAACATGGATGAAAAATATAATGGTAATTTTATTTCTCTTGAAAACCCGCATCGATATAGAAATAATGAGCCGTCCGATCGCGATAGAAGCGAGCTTTCGTTTCTTTGCGATTTAATTGAAGTTGGAGTGATTGAGGCGGAATACTTGGCTACAACAACTTGTCCTAATAGTCTACGGAGTCGGTTGCTTATTGACGATGTAGCATGGGATGATAATGATGTTTTTGACAAAGAAGGTGGTCCTTGTGAACTGCCAATTCCGCCTAACATTGGTGATAATGGTGCGTTACCAGTGGTATGTGTGTGTCTCCCACCAATGCGGCAAGAAGACATCTGGCCTCAGATCATCAAGGAATTTCATAATGCGGGTCACGTGGTCAGCGATAAGACGTTGCAACTTGCGTCTACATCTTCTTCTTGGCCTACCTTGCGAAGAGATCTTTATCCATGTTATGACCTATACCACAACGATGATAGCTATTTTGAAGAAAAATCAAGTTGTGATGAATGCAATACCTCTCGGTATTTTTCATAAATGCGTAACAACACGAGAAGATTTCCATGTGAGCTACGAGACTAATCAAAAAGAGGAAGACATCCTCGTGGGCAATTCAAAAGCAGAGTTCACGAAATGGATTTGTTGACAAGCAGATCTAATAATAATTCCATCTTGTTGCCTAGGTATATTGGAACACGCAGCTGACTGACACGAATATAGATGTATTTATCTTGCAACTCGTCAACGGCAGCCACCAGATCGAAGTAAAAATTCAATTATTTGCTGTGAAAAAATCCGCTACAACAAGTTCTCTGGTGTTCCGGTGTTTGGAATCATTGACGAACAGCCGATCTATGATTTTCACGCTGATGAAATATTAGTTAGGAGGTATGCTTATTATACATATCGGCAATACATGTTTGACCAAAACCGAGTCCTCTCGATCCTTTCCAAGGTGCTGACACACATCCATATGCGGACTTTGGCTTGTGTTATTGATAGCACTATGTGTTTATCAGAAACAATGGCATTAGCTTATATGAGACGAAACGACGTAGTGAACATGATATATCATGGTTTTTACGTGTTTTTGACCATGATATAGTCTTTGTTTATAGAATATTTTCCGTGTTTTTCGAGTCTTCTAGAGTCTGTGCAGGATCAGGAACGTTTGGAGCATAAATGGAGGATCTGAAGCTTTTTGGAGTGTTTTGGAGAAGCAGCTGAATACATGAGCTTGGAGTGAAGATTTTGTCATAGTGTCGATCGACACCAGGAGGGTGTCGATCGACACCGATCGTGAAATCAGAGTTGGACGCGAAGTTTTGAAGACTTTCTGGAATTACAATTTTGGCCCAGAAGTTTTTAATATTGCAACTTAGTCCTTTTCGTGTTTCAGAGATTATTTATGTTTTCTAAGGCATTGTTTAGCCATTATCCTAATTTCATTGAGACTTAGAGAGAGAGATTGATCCAGAGCTTTGAGGGAGACAATTCTGCACTCTTCTAGAGAAGATTTCGAACCCTTGTATCAATACTCTTTTGATTTTAATGCAGTATTATTCAGCCATGATTTGTGTTTCAATTTCTATGTCTGAGTAATTTGCCAGTTAGGTTAGGGTGATTTAGGGTTAATGAGGAGTTTGTAGATTTGCTATATTGTTAGGGAAAATCAATCGGTTCTTCACCTGGACTTGTGCTTACATTGATTTCTTGATTGATCACCTAGAAATCAAACCCTAGGTTGTTTAATAGATGCGAGAGCATTGTTAATTGCCAGAACTAGTGTTAGGTGAGCAAAATACCTATTCGCAAAGAGATTTGGTTTAGGGATTTTGTGAACAATCGAACTTGTTTTTAATGCTTGCCTGAATTGATAGAATTTACAAAGAGATTTGGAATTCTGAAATTTAGGGATAGATAACTTCTGCAACGAGAGTTGATTGGTTTTAAATCTGTGTTTCGAGTTCTAGACGGTTCATAATAATTTCCCTGATAATATACATTCTGCATTCTCGGATTTAACCTGCGAATCATCCTTGCCTAGCGTTTTGTCTCATTGAATTTTAAGAACCTTGAATCAATCACTCATTGCTTTTTAGTTTAATTGTTTCGTTTTACATTTATCTGAAATCGACTTAGCATAATTTGAACCTAAAAATCCGTAGTGTAGCAATCTACTTCCTTTGGGATTCGATAACCCCTTATACTTCAAGTGCATTGCTGTGCACTTGCAGTGTTGTTTTATCTGGGTAAAACTTTGACCCTATCAAATTTTTGGCGCCGTTGCCGAGGAAGTAATAGCTGCCTACAGATTGTTAGAATTAGAATTCTGACTAAGTTTTTGTTCTATTTTGGTTACTAACGTTTTAGTTCTTTGTTCTTGGTTTCAGGTGTATGCCTAATCGCAATACCAGAAGCAACAAGGATCAGGAACTAATAAGACTTGACAATCAAGAGCTCGGCCTTTTGAAAAGGACTAACAGAAAAGCTAAGAAGAAAATCGAGATCGCTGACCCTATAGTCCTGATACCAGACGAAGCTGGTCACTTGATTGATGCAGAGGGGAACAGGAGGAACCCTCAAGGGCAAAGATTGGATGAGCAAGGAATTGTTGTCGATCGACACCAAGCGCAACAGGACGTACTACGACTAGTTGCTGGGCGTGGGAGGACATTGGGAGACTACAACAGGCCTGACCAGTTCTACGCAAATAGAGCTGCGATTCGCCCACCTCCTTTTCAGAGACATGATTTTGAGCTGAAGCCTGCATTCTACACCTTGGTTTCTCAGCACCCTTTTCATGGCCTTCCCAACGAACATCCTATGGATCACATAGAGAGATTTGAAGATCTAGCATCCAGCATAAAGGCCAACGGAGTGTCTGAAGACTACCTTTTCTGCAAACTCTTTCCATACTCTCTTGGAGGAGATGCGTCATATTGGTTGAAGCAGTTGCCACCAGGATCACTTACTACCTGGGAAGACACCAAAAACGCATTCTTGCGCAACTTTTTCGATGATGCAAGGTCTGAAGAGCTGAGGATGAAGATTTCTGCATTTTCTCAAGGGCCAACTGAAGCATTCAAGGCTGCTTGGCTGAGATTTAGAGCATACCAGAGGGATTGTCCACATCATGGATTCAGTGAGGTACAACTACTTGGCATTTTCTTCAGAGGAGTAGACTGGAGATACCAGATGGCGTTGGATGCTGCGAGCAATGGGAATTTCAACACCCAGTATCCAGAAAATGCCACCATACTTATAGAGAATTTGGCATCTAGCAACAGCACGAAGAATGCAGATTTTGAGAGGAAGAAGCAAGCTGGTGTTAATGATGGAAGTCAAATTGCAGAGTTTAAGGCCAAGTTAGACAGTGTACACAGCCTTCTGGTGAGTAAAAAGCAAGTTCAGTTTGCTAATGAAGTAGAGACGTTTGAGCCTAATGAAGTGTATGAAGAGGAAGATGTCAACTACATCAATGGAGGTGGTTTTCAGGGCCAACGGTTTGGGAATCAGCAAGGGAACAGAGCTTTTGATGGCAATAATCAAAGGAGTTCCTTCACAGGAAATCAAAATTCTTCTGGTTACACTCAAAAGCCTCAGTATCAGAACAGCAACAACAACTTTACAAGGAGCTATGGCTCATCTTCCTACCAGAATCCACCTGCAAAATCTGCAGATAGTGAGATGAAATCTATGCTAGAGCAGATTCTAGAAGGACAGCAGAAGTTGGCTGTGGATTTTAATGGGAAGATAGACTCATTGTACCAGGATTTGAATGGGAAGATAGAGAGTTTGAACATTCATGTGAAGAAATTAGATGTTCAAGTTGCCCAAACTGCAGGAGCAGTTAATAGGCAAGAAGGAGTTCTCCCTGAAAGGACTGATGCTAATCCCAAGCGCCACGTCAATGCCATCGAATTAAGGAGTGGAAAGCGCCTTTAGCCAGTGCAGAAAAGGGGTCTAAGTGCTGGAGAAATCGAAGAACTTGAGGATTTTGAAGATGAGAATCGTGCTGCAGAGCCAGTGTCTATCGACACCAACGAAGGGTGTAGATCGACACCAATAAAGATCGACGAAAACTCGACTCGACACGAGTCGAAATCGACCAAGCTCGACACGAAGGTCGACACGAAGAAAAAGTCGACACCAGATGCTGGGGTCGATCGACACAAGGAGGGTGTCGATCGACACCCTACCCAGGAATCCCCAACACGACCTGAAACTTCAAAAACTGTAGAGGAGAAGCTGTACAAGCCGAAGATACCTTACCCCTTGATTCCGAAGAAGTCTAAGCAAAAGCTGCTCGAGGCTAGATGCAAAGCTTTCATCGACAGATTGGTAGTTGAGATTCCTTTGACATATGCAATCAAAACCAGCCCTGTGATAAGAAGGTACTTGAAAAGGATGATGAGAAATAATTTGGACCTTGAGCAAGAAGTGATGTTGATATCCGAACAAATCAGTGCTGTCATTCAGAACAGAATTTCAGAGAAAGTTTCAGATCCTGGGAGCTTTGTTTTGGATTGCACAATCTTTTCAGACAGGTTTGGAAGATCTCTATGTGATTTGGGTTCAAGTGTAAACCTTATGCCTCTTTCAGTTGCTACCAGACTTGATATGATAGACTTCCAACCCACTAGGATCTCTCTAGTCCTAGCAGATCGCTCTGTAAGGATCCCTGAAGGTGTCTTAGAGGATGTTCCTGTTAAAGTGGGAGATTGCTTGATTCCTACTGACTTTGTGGTTCTAGAGTATGGTGATGAACCCAAAGATCCTCTTATCCTTGGAAGACCCTTCTTAGCCACAGCTGGAGCAATTATTGATGTAAGGAAGGGAAGAATAGCTCTGAATGTTGGTGACTTGGTGATGAATTTTGACATGGATAAGCTGATGAAGAGGCCAACGATAGATGGACAGACTTTCTTTGTGGATTCCCTCACCAACCTTGCTCAAGAGGTCTTCCAAGAGAATAATTCTGCTGATCCTTTGGAGAGAGCTTTGACAACCTCTACCGCAGACGCAAAGTATCAGGATGAGGATGCTGTGGGGTACTTGAAGATGATGGATGCTAGGGAGCAGGTCATACAGCTTGTTGCACAAGAGGAATTCGTTGGAACTTCTGCAAAAGCTGCAACAATGGGCGACTGGAGTGAGGCTAAAGCTCCAAAGATTGAGCTTAAACAGCTCCCTGCAGGGCTAAGGTATGTTTTTCTCAGACCAAATTCCACATATCCTGTTATTGTGAACGCTTCTTTGAACAATGCAGAGCTCACGTTATTGCTAAGCAAGCTGCGCAGATTTCGCAAAGCTCTTGGCTATTCTCTTGATGATATTTCAGGTATATCTCCAGATTTGTGTATGCATAGGATTCATCTTGAAGATGAGATGAAGTCATCAGTGGAACACCAGAGAAGGCTGAATCCGAACCTGAAAGAAGTTGTCAAGAAAGAGATTATGAAGCTCCTGGAGGCTGGGATCATCTATCCCATATCAGACAGTGCTTGGGTCAGTCCAGTTCATGTGGTTCCTAAGAAAGGAGGAGTCACAGTGGTGAAGAACGAGAAGGATGAGCTGATTCCTACAAGGACTGTGACTGATCACAGGATGTGCATAGACTACCGGAAGCTGAATGCTGCGACCAGGAAGGATCATTTTCCACTACCTTTCATTGACCAGATGTTGGAAAGGTTGGTGAATCACCCATATTACTGCTTTCTTGATGGGTATTCAGTGTTTTTCTAGATTCCTATTCATCCAGATGACCAGGAGAAGACCACTTTTACATGTCCCTATGGCACTTTTGCATATCGCAGAATGCCATTTGGACTTTGTAATGCTCCTGCGGCCTTCCAGCGATGCATGATGTCCATCTTCACTGACATGATTGAGAAGTTTATGGAGGTCTTTATGGATGATTTTTCTGTTTATGGATCATCCTTTAAAGACTGCCTAGAGAACTTGTGTGTTGTACTGCAGAGATGCGAAGAGAAACACTTAGTGCTGAATTGGGAGAAGTGCCACTTTATGGTCAGAGATGGCATTGTTCTTGGACATCGAGTTTCTGCAGATGGTATTAAAGTGGACAAGGCCAAGATTGGTGTAATGACTAGTTTGCAAGCGCCTGATTCTGTGAAGTCAGTGAGGAGTTTTCTGGGTCATGCTGGGTTCTACAGAAGATTCATCAAGGATTTCAGCAAAATCGCAAGGCCACTTACTGCTCTTCTCTGCAAAGATGTGAAGTTTGAATTCACTACAGAGTGTCATTCAGCCTTTGAGCAGATCAAGCAAGCTTTGGTGAGTGCTCCAATTGTTCAGCCTCCAGACTGGGATTTACCTTTTGAGGTAATGTGTGATGCCAGTGACTTCGCAGTAGGAGCTATGTTGGGACAGAAAAAGGACAAGAGGCTTCACGCCATCTATTATGCCAGCAGAACGTTAGATGATGCTCAGGGGAATTATGCAACCACTGAGAAAGAGTTGTTAGCTGTAGTCTTTGCCTTTGAGAAGTTTCGACAATATCTTGTTGGCTCCAAAGTGATAGTTCATACCGATCATTCTGCTCTAAAGTACTTGATGCAGAAGAAGGATGCAAAGCCGAGGTTGTTGAGATGGATCTTACGGATAAGAAAGGTGTTGAGAATGGAGTCGCTGACCATCTTTCAAGGATTCGGATTCAGGACGACGTCCCCATTGATGATTTCCTTCCTGAAGAGAATGTTTACTTCATTGAATCTCAATTCTAGGCCTTGAGTTCGGAGAACTTCCAGTTTTATGACCAGAAAAGACTGGTGTCGATCGACACCCCCTATGCAGACTTCGAAAATTCACTCGACACAAGGCGATATTGATCGTGGTCGACACAGATGGTCGACACAAGCACTCGACACAAACCAGTAGTGTTGATCGACACCACCTGTGTCGATCGACACCACCTGTGTCGATCGACACCCTTGTCGACCAGACACAGTTTGTTAGAGGATCCTACATGACTTGTTCCAACAGCCCCTATTTGCTGTTAATGCTTCTTCTAGACCATGGTATGCTGATATTGTGAACTACCTAGCTGCTGAGGCTGATCCTACGCATCTTAAAGACTATGAGAAGAAGAAGTTCATGAGGGAACTTAGGAGATACTATTGGGATGAACCTCACTTGTATAAGCACTTTTCAGACAATGTTTACAGAAGATGCATTGCCGAGTCTGAGGTTCAAGATGTGCTGTTTCACTGTCATGGTTCTGAGTATGCTGGACACTTTGCTACTTTCAAGACAGTGTCCAAGGTTCTTCAAGCAGGCTTTTGGTGGCCTACCATGTTCAAGGATGCTCAGATTTTCATAACGCAATGTGATGTCTGTCAGAGGAGAGGGAAGAGCAGCAAGAGACATGAGATGCCACAAAACTTCATCCTTGAGGTTGAAGTCTTTGATTGCTGGGGCGTCGATTTCATGGGCCCTTTTCCGTCATCTTATGGGAACAAGTATATCTTGGTCGCTGTGGACTATGTGTCCAAATGGGTGGAAGCAATTGCTAGTCCAACCAATGATTCTGGAGTGGTGCTGAAACTGTTTCGCACCATCATCTTTCCCTGATTTGGAGTGCCTCGAATTGTTATAAGTGATGGTGGTTCTCACTTTATTAACAAGGTGTTTGACAAGCTGTTAAAGAAGCATGGTGTTCAGCACCGTGTGGCTACTCCGTATCATCCGCAGACGAGTGGACAGGTTGAACTCTCCAATAGGCAAATCAAGCAAATCCTGGAGAAGACAGTAGGCAAGACAAGAAAAGATTGGGCTGCGAAGTTAGATGATGCACTTTGGGCTTATAGGACTGCATACAAGACGCCTCTTGGGACTACACCATTCCATATACTCTATGGCAAAGCTTGCCATCTTCCGGTGGAGTTGGAA